>JAABNY020000002.1:3589036-3606445 GCA_015164015.2 Brevimyrus niger | reverse complement strand
ATCTGTGCTAGCAGTTGGCACATGTGGGGGTTAGGCAGCCCACCAGACAGTATGTCGGGTGCTTTGGTTGGGGGGCGGGGGGGTGGTGGTGACAAGCTTTAGCTCTTCACTGCAGCCCACTCACATGTCCTTGTATGTTTCCTGCACTCCTTTGAAGGTCTGCTGTGCAGGATGCTGATTGGCTGAGCACCAAGGACAGCGGACACGGCGAGAGCGAGGCCGGAGATGTGGACTGGGATATGGGTCGAGACTCGCCGATTGACCCTCTGCAGGGGGAGGGCTTGGAGACCCTACTCAACAACACAGGTAGGAGCTGACTGTGCTCTTTATTCTCACATTTCCCCTTAAAAAAGAAGAGTAGGGAAACGACCTTCCCAGTCTAACCATGCCAAACCCATAAAAGAAAAAACATTATTTTAGCAATATACAATTTACTGCAACTGAGCTGGAAAGAACAGATTATTCTGCCTAGCAAAATTGTCAGAAATCAATAGTGATTTCTCTCTAACCTGTTGTAGACTAAATGTTCCGTTTTTTGAATATGAGATTGACCCGTGTCGTGCGGCCCTTACATCTTTATGGACTCTGTGTCAGTATATGCAATCAAATAATTTGCCAGTATGAGTCATAGAAATGTAGTGTGAAGATGAGGAGCCCCTAAGAACGAAGGCCCTTCTGCTTAGGCCAGGGATGAGGTGCCCTGCCCGGGGTCTTGCCATTTGCTCGCGGCGTGGGTGATCCGTCTTGCCTTCTCACACCCGCGAGTGCTGACGTCAGGTTATGTCGACGTGCCGCTCGGCATTATACACATATACACAAACTGAACAAAGGGGAGAGCAGCCGTCGGCACCCCGGTGACTCATTTGCACCCACAGGGATCCGCTGACACAGCAGCTCACACTAGAACTGTGGGACTGTGCCTTTGAGCGCTAGCGTCTTCATTAAAGGCACCTTTGCGAAAAAAAAAAAAAAACATCCTTGGCCTTTCTTTTAAGTACATAATCCCAGGATCCTTTATGGCTGTAATTCCATCTGTCTGCTTTCTGTGTGGAGTGAGTTACACCCACCCCCATCCCTTATACTCCCCCCAACCCCTGCGTTTGTGCTCTGAGGCTGAACGTGATCAGACGGCTCTGCTCGCTGCTGGTTTAATATCACATTGCTTGTCCCCCCCCCACTTATTGTGGTTGAAAGACACGGTGCAGGGATCTGCTAGTGGGGCTCCTCTTCTTCAGCGCTATCTGTTAGCAGACCTCCAACCTTCCCTGTGCCTCTGCACGCATAAATGAAGAGAGGACAGGGTGATGGTCAGGAGCCTGATTCATACATAGATATTGTGGGAGGTTTGATGCAATAAAAATGAAAGTTATTTAAATTCAGGTTAATGTTCACACTGATGCGTAGTACAAGTGTTAATAATAATAATAATAATAATAATAATGATAGTGATTTTTCCATTTCATGTGGTTTCCTGGGTTAGGCCGTTCAAAGCAGAAGTCTGCGGTTGACTGGCAATTCAATTAGTTAACCATAAATTAACCGCAATCCTGGATGGGCAGAGCTCTACTTCCATTACCATCTTCTACATCTAAGGCCCATGCTCTTTGGGGGAGGGGTCGGGGGTTTTTGCGGTTAGTTCTGGTTTCAATGGAAGCACAGTTGTTCAAAGGATTAATGAGTGCCGCTGGCTCTCCCTCCTCTTAATTAAGTTGTAACGAGGCAAGGCCACATGGCTCATTCCGGAAGCACCGTTAACTCTGGAGCTAGACACCGCATTTTGCAGTGATTTACTGCAGCGTGACTGTGAACCTAAATTGGATTTTAAAATGGATTGGATTGTGAATTTTGGGTGGCAATTGCTTTCTTCCGGTTTTTAAATTTTAGAGCAATGACTGCCGGTGAGTCACCACTGATATTTTTGTCATGTGGTCTTTTGGTGTGGAGCAGGTAGCTTGCGCAGACCTACGACAAACATTTCACGCTGGTATTCTCAAAACAGACGCTCTTGTGGTATGACCTCAACAGTTATTCACGAAAAGCCGTTATGCTCAAGATTGTGCTGGGCCTTTTCACTTGACCGGATGATTATTTAAGATAAGGTTTTGTTTATCTTAGTCCTTAGTTTGGATGAAGATTTTGTCTTTAAACCCAAACCACCAGCTGAAACACCTATTGCGTCATTAAAGGCTCTGAGTGTTTTTCTTTGTTCATTTTTTAAATCTAAATCTGGACCACAGACCTATGATCGGGTGGCACACACGTGTGTCTGTGTGCTATTGTGTGCAGCAATTAATCACAGCTGGTTGTGTTTTTATCTTTTTATAGTTTGTGTCATTTCCTGCAACAAAAAAAAAAAACATAGACTGAACACAATTTCTATATTGTGCCGAAGTTGAGTGCCTTAAGGTCTGCATGTGCGTCTGTGGAGTATCCAGACATTATTAGATTAAATCCATTCTTCAGTGCTGTTTCGAGGACTGGGGCCTCTTCTGGCTGTGAGACCAATTAGGTCTGCCCAGCAGAAACTGGGTCCCAAGGTAGGGAAACACAAGAACCGTCATTGTACCCCATCACTGGTAATAGAGGTCAAAGGGCGTGGAGTCACAGGGTCATCGATTATGTCTGCCACTTCTGCCCATTTGAACGGATGTTGTGCTTTTTGTGTACATTTGTGGGTGCACGTACGCCACAAAACATTTGTGCATCAATAACGCAAGAAACTTCCAGAGGAATTCCGTTTGGATCATCAGTGTTGTTGTTAGGTTTTTAAATGACTAATTTTGTTTTCTTGTTTTGGCTATCAGTCACTCTGCCTCTGTTTATTTGTGTAAAAGCCAGATCCAGTTTCCTTCTTTGTGATTTAGGAAACAACAGATGACAGGAAAAGCTTTACTCACTACAAGCAGATAGGTGAAGAATGTGCTTCCTGTGGGGAATTCTATCCTGTTTTCGCCTTCATGCAGCGCTACTGTAAATAGTCCCAAAGAGGGGCGACGCGTGATTCTTACCGATTCAGTCATTGTGGTCACACACACATCAGGAGAAGCTAAATGCATCTGCAGCGGAATAAAAGCTGCTACTGCTTGTTTCAAGATTCAAGAGTTTGCCACGAGCTCAGTAAGCAGTCAGTTCCACTATGCGATGAAAATCCTACTCCACACGTCCTTCCACTGAACACTACTTAATGCAAAACACGACTCTGATGTTGGGTGGAGTATCTTGAATACTCCAGCAAATATAGCTTAAAACTATATTAGTTACTTTGAATAAAACCAAGACCAGCACATGCCTGGCCTGATCCTGTGCTCCTTTAGGGCGCCTCAATAAGTACTAAAGTACAGCATCACTAACAGCTGCTCCAACATGTCTCATGACAGATGATGTATTCTCCGATGTCCCGGACCCGGCCTGGATGGCCCGCCTGTCGCTCCCTCTCACCGCTGACTACCACGAGAACGTCTTTGTCCCGGACGAGCCCCAGGTTCCGGACCCCTGCACCCCTTTCATGGAAGCTAAAAGTGACACCTGCTTCTCCACCTTCGGGAAGACGTCCGAGAAGGGTGCCCCCCTGGACGGGGCCCTGCTCTCCGAGGTCAGCACGCTCTTCGAGATGCTGCTCACCCAGAAGGCTGAGGCCCAGCCGCACACCCCTGCCCAGCTGCTGTATCGTCTCTCTGCTGCATACCGCCGTTCCTTGGGGATGGATGGGACACCAATAGGGGGCGCCAGTCCTCCTTAAAACCCTTGGGACGGGGGCAGAAATCCTTCGGCGATGCAGTACTCCACCTTGCTAGGCCCCAGAACAATAGTAAGTGATGTGAGTGGCAGTGCTGGTGGGCCTGGGGTTGGACGCTTTGGTGTTACCTCATCCGATTTTATTCCCGCTGGTTCCCTGGCAGATCTGGCCCTCCACTTATGTGCCAAAAAGAAAACAACAACAGCTGACTCAAAGACTCATTAGGTCAAGCAGTCCCCTATTCATCAGTGTGGGAAGACGTTTTGAGCTCAGGGTGCTGAAAGTTGCAGTTACTTTTTCTTTTTTAGTAGCTGTCAACAGCTAACACTAATCATATTTACCTCTGAGCCATTGTGAGATAATTGACATAAGGCTGTTTTCTATGACAAAAACTATCAGCACGGCAAGCTGAAACTGCATTACCACCAGCAACCAGAAGGGGCGCTGACGCACCCTCAGTGTTACCATTTCCACTACTTCTGATACTCCCACCTTTTTAATGTTTGCGACTGAACAGGATAAAGTAACAAAAACAATAGGGAGGGGGGGGACAAAGTCCCCCCCCACAGCTATGCAGACATCACTAACGGAGTAGAGCGGGGGCTCAGTGGGAACAAGCTGGTGGCCATTGTGAACGACAGGGGGACTGTTTGTTTGCGAGTCTAACTGCTCCCATGTCACATGTGAAGGAAACGGCACTTTGTTTCCAAAGACAAAACGCCAATAACAGCTACCTTGCTTCTGAGAAGCAATGAGTGACAATCTGAGAACAATGGATCTCGTCCGTCCACAGTCCCAGAGGAAACCAACCATTTTTATCCAGCAACAGCTTGTATTGTAAATGTAGATTTAAACAACATGTTTCAGGAATACAATAATCTACAGCATTTTTAATCAGTTCCACATTTATGTAAAACATACACAACAATTTAATGTCTTGACATGGCCAAAAACTGGCCAAGATGTGTTTGAATTAAGCTCTCTGGTAGAGCCATCTTGTAAAAGTGGATTTTTTGTTAGTTATAAACAAAACAGACAGCACTTTGTATATATGTTTTTTTAATAAAATAATTACTCAGGCTGGTGTCATTCCTTAAGCTCTTTAGTTCCATCATAAAATCGGGTTAGTAGCCAATAACCATTATGGCCGATTTGAACATTTCATACCTTCAGCTCCAAGACTTAGAGGTTCAGTTCCTGCCTGCATGTTCTGCTCATGTTGCGAGTTTTTTACCAAAGCTTTTCATTATGCCCTCTGATTCCTGGAACAGGCTCTAAGCTCATTGTAACTTTGCACTGAATAAGCAATTCTGGAAAATGTCTGAGTATAATAAGTGGTGGTGAAGGTTTCCAATTTAGCATATTTTCACAAAATATATGAACTACCAATGTATGCAGCTGTAATATTAATCCCCCAAGAGATTGTATGGATATGGGTCTGTTTCTTTTTCCTTTTCTCCTTTTTCCTTAATTGCAGGTTTTCCTAAGAGCTATTATGATGTGTTTGATATGTCTATAAGGTTCTAGGGACACCAGTTGAGTTCCAGCAGACCTTGGGTTATGCTGTTTATGCGATATCTCCCCGGCTGGCTGCGAATGTAATCAAGGAACGGCTGTGCTCCAGAAAGGTGCACATTGTTAGCCAGGAAGACGCAGCCTGTGGCGAGTGACCCCCCACTCTCCAACAGCATTAGGTCTGGCAGGTACTGCTGCACATCGTGGTCCATCAGCACCAGCTCCACTAGCTTGTCCCCCAGATGTGAGTGCAAATGAGTGATGGCCTCCACAGATGGAGATGTCAGTACCTGGAACTGGCAAGAAACACAGGTAAGTTCACTCTGTACTTACAGCAGCTGCCACAGTCATTACAACACATAATACCATGTAGCAACTGAGAAATATCAGAAAAGAGAGTCAGAGAGCATCTAGTACCCATGGAGCAGTTAAGGTTAAGGGCCTTTGCACAGGGGTCCATTGGTGATTACTCCTGCTGGCCATGGGATTCTAATACTTAAAGATTTAGATTCAATATCGGTTTGTTTCAAGAGCACAATTTCACTAAATCCATGTTAGAACATTTTATTAGCAGAAATCTAATTGGTAATGATATCGCCTCTGTTTTTTCAGGAAATCAAAAATTTCAACATTACAAAATGAGATACATAAAACCTTACCAAATGTGCACAGAAATGGATGTTTTACTAAAATAGACGGGCCCACCTTCCCAGGTTAGAAGTGTCTGTTTGTGTAAAACCCAGAAGTGTCCTACCTGCTGCCCCCTGGAGGTGTGTGAATGTATCTGCGTGGACACATTTACAGATTCAGACCTACTTGTATTGTGTGTGTGTGGAGCTGAGGTGGACCATGCAGCAGGACTGCCACATAGGAGGTCTGCTGGAATGGCATCCAGAGTGTGCAAAATCATACTTGGGGGGTTTTGAAACCAGCCACCAGGATGATCTCCTCTCCTGCATCAGCTGTGGCGAGGTCCTTCTCCACAGTCAGAAGCCGGCCGGACGGTTGCAGAGCACGCAGGATTCTAATAGATGAGTATCCGCAGTGAGTCCCCAGCTCGAGGACCTGACTGGGGGCCAGACGGCGCACCACCCCTTCCACATACTCCCCTGCAGGTCATAGGCCACTTATATTATGTAGTTGCAAGGCTGGGTGAAGGCACAGACACACCAACCTACATCTATTTAAAAAAAATGAAAAAAAAATTAAACTGTTATAATGCACTTCACCTTTCTCTCGGCCTATGGTAAGAGATGGGTGCGCCTGGGCGTAGAGGTCAAACGTCTCCAGCACACTCTGAGCCTTGCCGTGGGTGCAGTTAACGAAAACGAAGGCATGCATGCTGCGCACGC
Source organism: Brevimyrus niger (assembly GCA_015164015.2). Taxonomy (NCBI): domain Eukaryota; kingdom Metazoa; phylum Chordata; class Actinopteri; order Osteoglossiformes; family Mormyridae; genus Brevimyrus; species Brevimyrus niger. The sequence goes on along the minus strand of JAABNY020000002.1, from coordinate 3,599,842 downwards.
ACGCCTTGCCGTGGCACAAGCGCAGCGCCGCGTGCAGCGCGCGCCGCACCAAAGAGCCCAGCTCCGCCCAGTAACGCGTCACCACAGCAACCATCACCGGGAGCGAGAGCGCGAGCAGCCACGTCCCACTGCGAGCCAGGATACACTCAGGCGGTTACTGGGAATATATAAGGGCATAAATAAATGTAATCGAGGATTTACTGCTTCGTATCAATATCGTGTAAGCAACACCATGCATCCTAACAGTGACATAAAAGACGCTCACAGCTAGATTTATCGTTGTTTTCATTTTAATCTTGCCAATATTGCCATCAAATATTTAGTTAATCCTACTGATCCTAAAAACGTGCGTACAGCCTCCGATCAGGAACTAATCAACATGATTTCAGTGTTGGTAAAAGACGCTCTTGTTCGGTTCGAATGTGTTTTTTCTAATGGATAACAAAAGCCCTTCAGCTGGCTTTGTTAAACTCAACAGTAATTATACAACGTTGACTAACTAACAAGTAACTGCAGTAACGGTAGACTACAAACAGGTAAATCGCCTCCAGCCAACATTTGGAGGACTGTGGATATCGGAAGGTATGATAGCCCATAACGTTCATTCGAGGGGCTTGGGCCTACCAGTACCATTGCAGTTTTATTTAAAACATCCTTCGTGGTGGTGTGTTTTATTGGTAAAGAGCTAGTAGTTTTTCATTTTTGATAAATAAAGCGTATTAACTATAACGACAGTGTATGACTGTGTTTTGAGGAAGAGCGTTGTAGTATTTTCTCTGAGCAGATATTCAGATAAGCAGGAGTGCATGCTGTTTTATTTCGTATACGCTTGCAAAAACTTTCACGAACGGAGTAATTAGATACGTGTTTTTGGCATTGGGTCAGTACAGTCGCCATGTCAGATGCGCCTCAACAGGTTTTATGCCGAAAAAGGCATCCCTGCCGCAGAATGCATGCCTGTCTCTATGGTCGCTGATCTGAAACGAGCTGAGCTACTTTGTCGAGTAAGGCTACCGTAGTGCTAATCAACAGCCCAAAAAAACTCTAACCTATACCCTAACCCTCCCGAAACACCCCTAAAACCGTAACACCTAAAAAACACCTTACCACCCCCCCCCCCAAAAAAAAAAAAACCCTTAAAAGCCCAACTCGTCAAAATTCCGGTGTTATGTCGAGTTGAGCTACCTATCAAGACGTGCTATCGAGCCTTTCTGCGCAAGAGCATTTCCCCCGTTTTTGGATTAGGGTTAAGTTAAGGGTTTTTGGGGGGGGGGTTAGGGTAAGGGCTAGGGCTATCGATTAGCACTACGGTATCCTCGACAAAGTAGCTCAATTCGTTAGAACAGTCAATGCAAGCTAAACTTAACCGAGTTGTGTGTTTTACTGCACACAACAGCTAGGCTAACTCTAACCATTAAGGCAGTCACGCATATGACATGACAATAATGTTTACTTTGACTTAACAAGTACAGGAAACCCGAATCAAAGCGGAAGCCGCTGAAACAGCTATCCGATCATCTAGGGCTTTGAGTTTACGATATGAGGGGAAAATACAATGGAAGTCAATGGGGATATATGACTAATAAAATACAATTATAGGGCTCTATAACATGAATTCTTAATGCAATTAACGTAAAAATGCAATTCTCACTACGGGTGTATACGAATAGACTTACCGAAATTCTGCGTCATTCGTCAATTCAGTGAATTTTTCGTTATTATAAAATATGGACTACTAGTGAGAGTTGGATTTCTGATTATTTAATCGCAAGAAAAGAAAATCAATTACCAACTACATAAAAACCGGGAAACATACCTAGATGAACTACGGGCTTACGAAAGCCGAGCGATAAGCAGCAGAGATCACTCCGGTTTTATTCGTCACCGGTGTCACAAACATATGTCGAGGTCACATTTCACTTTACCTGGGAGCCGTTTCCTGTCAGTAGCACGTGTCTCACCAGCTCATTCCCGATACAACCATACCTACGCACCCTTAAAGGTGTAGGAAGTCTCCCCGTGGTATACAGTACAAGTTATTGTTTTGTTCATCAAACACACCTAGAATGACACAAACCAAAAAACTTAAGTACTTTTCTAGTTTTATTGAAAAGTTGACAAATGCATCTTTTATACATATATATACACACACCTCACTGGATTCCAGTGCCTTAAGTCTCATACACATCCTTTGGCAAAGTACTTTTTTATCTCTACATACATACATATATACAGGCCATGATTTCTGTGCAGTCCAGTGCTACAGATCTGTCTATAAATATAGTGCCACCCTAAAGAAACAAGTTCTGTTTTGATACAAATCTGGTTCATTATTATCTAGTGCACCCAGTGCGATGTGCTGCCCCCCCCCCAAGGTATCACCCAACCTGGGCCGCAAAGACGATGTACGGTTAGAGCAGGGGTGTCAAACCCCAGTCCCGGGGGGGAGGGCGGAGTCCTGCACATTTCTGAATTTCCCCTCATTTGACAAACCTGATTCAACTTCTTGCAACTCCTTGTGCTAATTATCACACAGAATAATGGATGGAACAGGGGAAGAGCTAAGATACAAAGGGCTGTGGCCCCCCCAGGATTGGAGTCTGACACCCCTGGGTTAGAGAATAACACTGAACCTCATTCCTGCAAGGTTCTGACCTTAAGACACAAAGTTTCACATTGTAAACAGTCAAGCATCTTTTCACAAGTTCACTGAAATGAATTCAACATTATCCTTAATCTCAGAAGCCCTAACCGTCTCCCTAGACCTGTCTGCATCCCCAGACTACCCTCCCTGCTCCAAGCGCGCATTATCCAACTCCTATGGTCCACCCACAGGGGGCAGTGTTAGTCGATGCCAGTGATGACCCTGACTCCTGGGGCAGCTCTGGCAGCGGAGAGAGCAGGGGCCAGGCCTGGATGCTGCCCATGCTCCAGCTGTGCGGGAGGGGTCGGCTGCCACAGCCACACTCGGGGTTGTCTTGCGCTGCGCTGAAGAATCCTGTGCTTAGCAGGAAGTGGAGCTGGTCAGCTGACGGGAAACAGGGGGCCGAGCGAGTCGACCGCAGGAACACGTTCTCAGGAACACCGACGACTAGAGGGGGGGGGGGGAGCACATCAGGTTAGCATTCTGTCATGCCTTATATAAAAAATTCCTCAAGATGCAATGTATGCTTTAAATTAGCTCCTTAATTTTTACTTTAATTAGGCTTGATTGGGTATAACATTAATGTCATGTCTTCAAACAGCTACAGGCCCCTAAACAAGCTTTGCAGGTGTATTTAACTAATACAAATAAATGTGTCCAATATCAGGAAGGTAATTTGATTCATTTGTGCCCTCAACCATTTCAAATTAAATTAATTACAAATAAATTAAGTTTTATTAATGCCAGAGTCACTTGTAGTGGCAGAAAATAATATTTTCTATTCAGATGAGTGTGTATACATTCATCCAATATGAGAGGATGTTCTAATGGCTGTGTTTGAGTGTGTGTGTGTGTGTGTGTGTGTGTGCATCTTACATCCTGCTCCCCAGGCAGAGAGAATGCGCTGGGCCTCTGGGTTTCCCCCTTCAGCTGCCCTCTGGTACATCTGCAGGGTGGTGCTGAGGTTCCGCTCTACTCCGAGACCCTCTTTGTAGCAGTGCCCCAGGTACAGCTGGCTGACTGGGTCCTGGAGAGCAGAAGCCAGGCCGACCAATCGCGTTTAAGCTTTTGACAGCGATGGGATTAACCTCCATTCATGATTGAGCACTCAACCTCAGTATTACACCCAGAGTTGTACGCTCAGGATTTATGAGTTTGCACTAATTTTTTCCTTCTCTCTGTGTGTGTATGTCTGTGTCTACATATATAAAATATATTTATTTACTTTTTTTGTGGTTGCTGCTCTCACTCACCCCGTGTTCTGCTGCCTTTCGCAGGTAATGCGCTGCCTTCTGCCAGTCCTGAGTAGGCTCTTGGGTAAACAGCACACCCAGATATGCCTCAGCCTGGGGACAGAATTTGAGCATTATGATGCAGGTACGATCAACTTGTATACAGACTATACGGTAGTTCATACACCTACAAATGATACTGAACTGAAACACGGAAGGCATTCAAGCAACTTCCTTCCCAGATAATTAAAGCATTCCGCTTCCTACAGCATAGAACACAGTAATATTGACTGTAATATAGACCATTTGAAACCAGCCTGCCTGAGAGAAACAGCAAGACATCTAGATATCTAGAATTCAGAAGGTGCCACAAATGGGGCACCGCATGAAACTGTACATGTACTCAGACAAGCAACTTGCCCTGACCTTTCTCACTCCAGATACAGCAGCCTTCTCCAGTAGGTCAATTGCAACGAGTGTGTTTTCAGTGTGCTGCTGCTGCCCTCTACTGCGCAAGAGGTGAACGGCATAGCGGAATTGGGCCTGGCCGTGCCCCCCTGCCGCTGCTTGTCTGTAGAACTCAACGGCCTGTGGGAAAGTATGGGGGGAAAGAGAATGTAAAGCGGGGGAAGAGGGAGCGATTACTGCATATCGCAATGCATAACAGATAATGGAAACGACTTATGCATGTCAATTATTTACAATCCAGTCGTGAACTAAGTGAGACTTCTTGCAGGTGTGAGAGCAGCAGTTCCTACCTTTTCCAGGTTTCTGCTGACACCTTGGCCCTTCTCGTAGCAGACGCCAGTGTTGAACTGGGCTTTGCTGTAGCCATGCTGGGCGGCAGCCAGAAAGCAGAAGAAGGCGGCTTGGCTCTCCCCCTTTATCGCGCTCTCTATGCCTGTGCACCATGGTACAGAAATGACACCTACACTCGTGCACATTTATAGTCCTTTAAGTATAAAATAGCTACACGCTGTGAATGGCTCAACATTCCTCTGTCTCATGTTCAGCCTGAACCTACATACACTGCATGAATAGTGACCTAGTTGTTGGGTTTTCCACTGGCATAAAAACTGATACCGGTGCAGAATTCCATCACAAAGTGAGCCAGGGTATTTTATACTGAATACAAAAAAAATGGCTGTAATATATTATCGGGCTGGATGATGTGAGACAATGCTAACATCACATATTATGCACATACAGTTCTTACATCACTAGTAAGCTAGAGTAAGATCAGGCTTTTTCTTACTTTCAATTCTGCATGAACATTATAGTGAAGGGAGTATAAGATTTGCTAAAACTTTTTTACCGTATCAGGAAAAAAAAACCTCAGCTAGCTTTGCAATTTTAATTATTAATAATTTTATAAATTATCTAATATATGTTTAAAAATCAGTTTACCTCCACTGCTTTTGCGCGAGCGCTGTACCCGTTTTCTGAGACAATCATAATCATTTTCATCCTTGCAGTTTGAATCACTCTTAAGACGGGTTTGTGAAAAATTTATGAACTTCTTTTTGTTTTATAACTACCCCAATGATTATTTAAGAACATAATCGCATTGCTAGTACAACATGCTATATGCATGCTGTCCTAGTATATCAAACAAAATACTTTTTAAATTTCTTGTCATGCCGTCCCGATTTTCTTATTTCTACTGACCAGATTGCAATTAAAAAAAAAAAAAATGTTTATCGTTTTCATAACCTTTTTCGAGATTGAGGTTGCATTGTGTTTCAGTGGCAGGCCGTTTGCATAACCAATCGACAAAGAAAGCGTTTGAAGTCCCAACCCCTAAGTACTAAAGAAGTACCCCAGCTGGTTTGGCACTTTTGGTACTGGTACTGAACCATAAGTCAATGGAAAAGCAAAAGTACCGGACTCTGGTGCAGTGGAAAAGCACCATTATATAGTATTTTCTCCTGTTCGTTGTTATGCTTATTTTGAAATTAGGCCTGAAGAAGAGATGCTGCTTTAATAGTGAAAAGTGATTGCATCAGTATTTGACACACACTTATGCTACAAATACTGGGATGTTACCAATGACGTTCAGGATAACAGGGATGCTGGATTCGGCCACGTGTCTCAGATTGTCTGCAGCACCTGCTAGCTCCTCGTCCAGTGAAGGGCACTCCTGAGGAGAAAAGGGGTAAACCGCATAAGCAGGATGGTACCTCCATGGGGAGCAGGAAGTTTCATTCTCGCGGGGACCCCACCTTTTGGCCCTCTTGTGGATGATTTTCTGTAGCAGTTTCTTGATGAGCACTTTCCACTGAAGAAAGGGATTCGTCTGCAAAGACACTGAAAGTGAGGCCTCTATTGTCATGGCAGAAAAACCAGGGCGCAGGTACCTGTAGCGTGTGGCTAAGCGGGCTAAGCCTCAGTGCTTGTGATCGGAAGGTTTTCTGCTGAGGATTTTATGTGTCTCCATTCTAACTGCTGATATGGGTATGAGGCATAGAGACCACACACTTAGCTTGAATTACCTGACAACAATGAGCACTAACCTGATTTGGAGTCACTGCTCTGGGACACGCCCAATGAATCGTAGAAGGCAGAGCTTTCTGGCGTCGAGGAGGTGTGACTTGCCCCAGTACCACTTCCCTTGTCCTCCAGGCTGGACCTCAGGCAGCTGCCGCTCACTGCCCACGGGAGGACATCCCGCCGAGACACTGCATATGGACACGAGCGCAAGAACTCAATACCCAGATCTGACCCCAAATGTGAGCTCTCTTCTCTTCCCAGGAGAGAAGATAATGAATACATTTTTTTCCAGTGTGTACTGTAGATGTTTTATAGAAGAGAACATGAAGTCCTGGGGTGTTCTAGCTTGTCGTACACAAACCTTAATTAATCCAGTTAGTTCTAAACTAACACTGACTGTCAAACATTAGTATTGGTGGTTCTCCTAACAATTAATCTACGTTGACTTTCTTATAGAGATACCAAGGCGACTTAACCCTGGCTCCTACATAACTCCCAACTCATGTTGACAGGCATTATGTTCAGATATTAGCTTTGAATCACTTAAAAGAAGTTCCTTATGAACAACTGGTGAATGCAATCCCTAACATCGGGTCATTCAGGGTGGCATACTAGACTGAAACGACACATGTTCAGCGCATATTAACAAACTCACAAATCTCCAGCAGCACACGATAGCCGCACTTCTTTAGCGATCCTGCCTCCCTGTATGTTCCCACTCCAGATCCAGGACTGGCTTCGTTCACGGCCAACTGTGAGTGGATCTTTCTGCAGATCTGCATGAGAAGCACGGCAGCTGTGCCCTGCAAAAAGAAGGCCTTCGTCACAATTATCAACACCCTCCTCCTCCTCTCCACCCAGCAGCGTAAACCAATGTTTCCCAACCCAGTCCTTGGGGACCCCCCCCCCCCCCGACAGTCCACATTTTTGCTCCCTCCCAGTTGAGAGGCAGCAAAAACATGAACTGTCCACAGGTCCCCGAGGACCGGGCTGGGAAACACCGGTCTAAACAAATGCCAAAAATACCCCCACCGTCATTCCTCTGCCTTATCAAAGCCACATATCAGGAGGAAGAATGACACAAATAGTGGGTGCCTGAACACAGCGATCAATATTAGTGCCTCTGCTTATGTAATGCAGGTTTCTGTTAAATAGGTGGTGCCACTTACCCAGCCCACTGCATCCAGGGCCGTGTAGCGTGGCAGTCCACCGCTGCAGTACTTGAAGGTTTTCTTCTTCTGCTTCTTCCTTCCATTGTCCTCTTTCTGTGAGCTGAATTGTTTAAAACGGCAACAACAAAGGTGTCTATTCTTTTACAGGGACCGCAAAACATCTTTTATTAAAGCAAGCTCCGTCGCTTGCATGAATTGAATTTCAGCATCGCATTTCTGTTATATTCACATTTGTTTAAGATCTTTTTTTAATGACTTGTTGGCTCGGATCACTGAGGATTACACAGCCGTGTGTCTGTCAGCCAGCAAATGCACAATTCTGCTATTAATCCAGTGACAGACGTTGCTTGTTCGTCTCCTTCGAGCAGCCCATGCTAGATTATTTATAAATAACCTTGGCCTTGCTGGAATCTAGAATGATGAAACAGGTGGTGAAAGGGCTGGGCATTACCCGCTATCAGAGGGGTGCAAGCCAGTGGACAGCGCTGTGGAGGTGCTGAGCACCTCATCTTCCACATGATGACCTTGGGAGAGCCGGAGGGGGGTGTTGCCATGGTAACGACCCAGCACTATAGATGTATGGACAAGAAGAGGTTAGTGTCACACCTCCCTTCAGCAGTCCATCTTAACCTGCACCCCCTCTGGGTGTTTTCAAGGATGAGGACGGTCATTACCAGCTCACTTCGCAGACTCCCCATTTCAATATATTCAAGCACCTCTGCAGGTATAAGAGCTAAGCCCCACCATGTAAATTCACAGCCTTCTGATATGAATCCAAATGATTATGCCCACATTTAGCAATAAAGACTTTGTGTTCAGGAAAATAAGCTAAAATGTCACTAAACTGAATAGGCTGTCATCTTTCGGCCAAAAGTTTAGGGACTTAGATGATTAACTTTTCACTTTTTAGGTAGCAAGTTTTCACACCAATATTGTGCTGGTATGGAAATATCGCCGCGGGTTAAAAAGAACAGACTGCAGTTGGGGTTATTTTGGCCTGATTCGAAAATAGACAGCAGGTGTCCTTTTAAACCAGAAAGAAAAAAAATGATCAAACAATATTGATATGACACCCGTTCCGTACCATCAACACATTATGGGTAGGTTGCAAGCCATATCGTGGATTTCGAAACTACTTGGGTGCATTGTTTTGTCTGGACCTGTCGGGAATTGCTAAATCGGTCTGTACAGACAAGTTACCAGCGTCACCTACTTAGCTATGTCAGCTAACTTATGTTAAAATCGCAAATACGAGTCGACTACTAATACACTCCCCGACCTAATAAACATGTTACAAATAAATACTATATATATATCACTGTAAATCTATACTACATAAAGTAGTCAATTGTAATAACTACTGTATAAACTAGCGTCAGATTTAGAGATTGCGTCACTAAAACGTTTGCAGCAATAACAAATCTTACCTCTTCCCACAAATCCATGTAATCTCCACATGGCGCACTCTATAGTATCTGTTTAAAGTGTTCGCGATCCCGTACGTTTTTCATTTGAAGAACATAACATAAATGACATTGTAGACCAACGTTGCGCCGCCAACCTATAGTGCTCGATGGCGTGATGCACACGCATGCTGGCAAGGCTCCGCCTCGTGCTGCAGTCACGAGACCGCAGAGGGACGGGGCTAAACTGGAACCGCAACTAATAACACCATTCCCGTCTCGTGGAGTACAGCGCGCGCGCGCGCGCCATCATCTTATAAATGTGAACATGGCACCTACTGTAGTTAAGTATCATACTTAACAATGAATGTACCTTCAGGTTCATCCACGGGCAATATTATATAAATAACTCTATAAACGTGGGTACATCATGTTTTAATAGGAAACACGAATGTAGCATTTAAATTGCACCAATAATTAGATTCTGATAATTTTATAACAATCAAATCGTTCCGTTGACTGACTTTTGTTAGATTTTTCTCTTCTGGTATTTGTTCCGTAATCTGAATATTCGACTGCAATTGACGAGGCGTTTTCCCCTCGAGAACGAAAGGGGAAAAACTTCACATCGTAAGGACGTGTTTAATGTTTACTTATTCAAAAAAGAGTTACCCAAATTAGAATTTGACACGACTGGTGTAAAGGTCTGGATTGGTTTAAAATGGTCAGTTAAATATAAATTTTTAAACATTCTTATTAATTTAAAACTAAGATATTATTTTAATTGCTTTAATAAAGTGTTCTGTAATTAGGAATATTTTTTATGTATTCCTTTGGTGGGATTAAGAAATATGGAATAACTAAATAAATGGGCGCAAACCTTTTGTGAATTTTTATTAAAAACAACTTTTTTCGGTATCTATTTGCTATGGAAGAAATTGCGTCAGAGAGAAAGCAAGACAAACTGACAATAACGTGGCCCGATGGTGGGAAGAGGAGGTGTGCAACTCAGCGGGTTATGGTGCTGTGTCTATGGTTGGAAGGGTATTGGTTCAAATCCCAGCGTCAGTAGAGTAATGTCGTCGTCGGGTTCTTCAGCAAGGCCGTTAATCTCCAGTTGTACCAGAAACTGTCTGACCCCGGTTTCGCCAACATTTGACTAAATGGGTCTGATAAATAACTAAAAATTGCTGAAATATTAATTGCTCGAATTGAAAGGTGTTATTTTTATTTTGGTTGCAGAGCTTTATTACCGCCAGGGGGCAGGCTATAACAAGAAAAAACTGTAGAAACGCACACCGGATCAGTAATTTGCATGTTTATTGCGAATGCGAGCTATCTGATTAATTTTCCCGGTACTTTTTGTCTTTTGCTGTGAATGCCTCTTAGCGCTTTTCGCAAAAGTTAAAAAATGTTTTTGTTAAAAGAACGAAGAGGACCCCAAAGTCCCTTTATCTTATTCACTTTTCAACTTGTGCAAGAATTAATTCTTATCAGGGATATTGTTGGGTATTATCTTTTAACTTTGGATGTATATGGCTACAAAGCTTACTTAAATAGAGACACATTACACTTAAAAAAATGCATAATAGAAAAAGCAAGAATATAGCTGCCCTGAGCAGTTTGGGGAGGCTACCTGTCTCCAAGTGACAATCATTACCGTAAGCACATAATGTTTTTGATAAGGAACAGCTCAGAAGAGGAAGAAAAATTTTTTTCTAGGATGCGCCACTTTTAAGTTTATATATGGCACCAATAGTTCCATAGCACAGCATAACAAAATATGAGCACTATCTATCTATCTATCTATCTATCTATCTATCTATCTATCTATCTATCTATCTATCTATCTATCTATCTATCTA
>JAABNY020000002.1:3556915-3577954 GCA_015164015.2 Brevimyrus niger | reverse complement strand
TATCTATCTATCTATCTATCTATCTATCTATCTATCTATCTATCTATCTATCTATCTATCTATCTATCTATCATCTCCTTATTTGTTTTTGTGACATGCAACAATAAATCCCTGTTGCTCTTACTTATTCCTCGCAACTTCCTGTTGTCTTCCTTCTGTTGTTTAGTCACTTTCAAGTCAGGTGACATTAAACTTCCATTCACGTGGGAATGTGTCTGAGAATCTCATACAATAGACGGGTATTCTTAGTCTTCATATTGCAGTAGTAGGCAGGACTCTTACATGTGTGTTGCGCAGTGCAAGAAACAACATCCAATGAAGAAAACCTAAATTCCTTTGGCAGTAATGTTTTCCCTAAAATGCTGACGGGATGAATAAGAGAACATACTTGCTGACAGCAACTTTGCTTGTTATTTTCAATCACATTTACATTTGGCAGTAGAGCTTGTCCTGTGTTACAAGTATACATATACAGGTCAGGACATGCGTGCATTAAAAGACACCAACTCAGACACACAACTGGCAAGTGAAATAAATCTTGTGTGGTATTTTTTATGATATCCATCCATCATCCATCCATCCATCCACCTATCCATATATCTATTGATCCATCCATTTTCTAGATCTATGAACCCATTTCTGGGTCAAGGTGAGCCTGGAGTCAATCGAAGTAAACCAAGGGAAGGGGCATCCTGGATAGGATGCCAAACCATTACATGGCATGCTTTCTTTACAGGCTGCTAAATCTGGGTTTGGTAATATGGTGCCGCAAAATGCTGTGCGAAACACAGTGTGCCAAAGATGAAAGTGTGTGTCGACTTAAGATGCAGAAATAATAACCTCATAATATAGTCAATGACAGCAGCTAAAGATAAACATTTATACAGAAATTTTTGAAACAGGGTAATTAAAATGAAAAATTGCTACATTAAAATGCAGGGGATAGTTGTGAATTAAGTCCATGACCAGCAGAATAAGAGTTTGTGAATCCAATCTAACAGATTGTCAAAGAGCAGGCCCTTGAAAGTATGCAGAATGCATTGAGGAGTTCAGAGCTAAGATGCAGAATAAAGTGGGAAATGAGCAGGTGAATTTTAAGTCCTTCCTCGAAGGGGGGGGGGGGTCTGTGGCTTTGGTGTTCGGGAAACATGCTTTCCACTAAAATAAGGTCAAGGTTGAAAACAGAGATGAGTCTGATTTTCTTTTATAGCTGTGCTCTCTTATGGACTACAAAGACTGTAATGGGACATAGGGTGTAATAAGGTCTAAGAAAAAGCATTTTGCTGTTATCTTGGCAGCCAGCCTTATTTGATTATGCATCCAGGTAGACAAGGCAACTGGATCTGCTGAAATTTCAAAAGAAACTTGAGTGTCGAAGGAGCAGTAGTGTTGCCAGTGCAACGGCGACATAAGCAGTTGTGAGAGCTATCTAAAGGTGTAGTGTGTTGTGATAGAAGGAGGGGACCCAGCACAGGTGCATCTCAGACACCAGTATAATGTATTTCAGGTGTGGGGAGAAGCTCCTGTTAGGCCATCCAACCAGAAGTAGGAGCAATCGGTGCAATTTCAAGCCTTAAGAATGACGCACAGAGGATCTGATTAGTAATGGTGTGGAATGCTACAGGTCCAGAACAGTAAAGTGTGGCCATTGTAGCAGAGTGGAATGAGGACAGCATCAGTTGAATGTCTGGTGTAGCACACAGACCACTTTTAGCTCTGTAGTTAATAATTAAAGGTTCTCTGGATCAGCCCGTTGGCCTATTGGGTTCAGTGTCACCCAACCACGTGTGAAGATCTGCAGTTCTGTATTGGTAACATTGGTTTGTTCAGTGGTTCTGGGCTCTTCTTCTGCACAGGACCTCCAGCCACTGGTTTTGACCTTTGACCTGCCGATGATGCTGACCTCCCAGGTCATGCCAGAGGTCAGCTCCCCTGTGGTCCAGCACGTGGCCCAGGCCTTTGGCGTGAGCATCAGCTTCCGGCAGCAGCCTAGGTTCTACAACTGCAGCTGCATAGTGCGAGGTCTGCAGGGGAACTCTGCTTCTGTGAAGGTCAGAGCACTACGCTATTCCATTCCTCCTACATGGCTGCTATATTCTTGCCCTCCTGTACTTTTCTCCTTGCACATAGATCATCCTATAGTGTGGAGAATGGGAGCATCCTCCTCCACATTTTCTTATCTCGCTTCCTACCTCTAAGCGGCCAACGGGAGTGAGACACTGTGTTAGCAGTCCCGCTATCTGGGCAAAATTTGCTGTCTGATCCTTGATCCCTTCCCGTGACAGAAGGCCGCCTGCATGCTAATGGAGATGTTCCTGGGCCCGGAGAATCACGTGGCGGTCAGCACTCAGCTCGATATCAGTTCCCAGCAGCACCTCCTCCTCCTGGGCCACGGCGCCACCAGCTTCCTGACTGTCATGCACATGACCCACACTCAGATAATCCTGCCGGATCTCAGTGCCCCTCAGAGCCCCCCTTCATTGCTCATCCAAGGAGCTCCAGACGGGGTGTGCCTAGCACGGCAACAGCTCCTGGTGAGCAAAGTCGCTAGTTAGTAAGGCTGCCTTCAGGGGCGATATGGAACTATGTATTTCAGAAAGGAGCACAGCATTGTAGTGACATTGCTGAATGCTATACTTCAGGGCTTGCTTTAAGACAGTTGGTAGAACTTGGTGTTCTTGTTCACAGACAAATTTGGAAGTGTTGAAGGTTCTATTTGGTATGTGACACATCCTGTTTAACAAGCATATATTATTTTTTGGTTTAACAACTATATTTGCCATATGGCTTCAATGACTCATTTGTTGTAGTGCACTTGGTGCCCATGTAACTCATAGTAGAGTTTTGCTTGTATGAGATACATTTCTGGAGGCACAGGGCTACCTATTTAGCTGTACCTATTTATTTGTTCATTGAAAAGGACTGTCTGCCAGTGTGCCTGATGTTTGACATGCGGGAGAATGGGGAGGCGGACCCTCGTAAGCTCAGCCACATAATGCAAAATTTGGGCGTCTTCATCAGCATCAAACCCAAGGTCAAGCAGACTGCCAAGGTACGCTCACAACTCGCAATGGTTCAAATGCTGTAGTCAGACAAGAACTGTGATTGATGTCATTTGCATCATTCTTTTCTGCCTCTGTTGTACTCAATCTATATTTTCATCAATATTCATGAGGAGTCTGAATTTTGTATATTTTTGTTCAGAATGAGCCGAGATTAGAGTAATATTACATGTGTCAACAGCGATTAGAATCAAATCCAAAAAGGTAATGGCCTTACTGCAGATGAATATTCATAAGCTCCTGACTTTTCTCAAATCAGCGGACTCCACGATACAGACCTGGCACATTGGATGTTTCCCTTCTTCCTGAGTAGATTATTCTTGTCTGTAGGTGTGAACACACCCCTTTCTCCTGATTTGATCGATGTTATCTCTAAATGTGAATGATTTCCTTCTACCTAAGTTGATTGATCTTGTCTGTGGGTGTGAACTTGGCCCTTTCTCTTGATTTGATTGATGTTGTTTCTGAGTGTGAATGAGTCCCTTCCTCCTGAGATGATTGATACTGGCTGTGGGTATGAATTCTCTTCTCCATTCCAAGTTGCCACGGATCTTCAGTTGCTGTCTTATCCTGTGTTGATTGGTGATGTGTGATATACCCCATGCACACAGTCGGTGGTGGTGAAAACCCTGGAGAAAAACATTGGCAACCTTTATGAGGCTCGGCGACTACTACTCCGATTGGACCCCAGTGAGGTCACCAACGTTGCCACGAAACACACCGGTGACATCACATTAGCCGGTCTCAACAACCACTGGTTGAACATGATGATGCAACAGCTTCGGCTCTCTGATCAAGGTACAGCCTGTCACTGTCTAAAACGGCCGCATTTTTTCATGCTGCATTTGAAGTCACGCATCATGAGGTTCTTGCTCCCCCCCCCCCCAAATGCTGTGTCTATAGTACCTCATTAAGTTGGGGGATTATGACTGATCATTTACCTAATTTACACAGACGCACACAAATATACACACAGCTAGACACACATGCCAAGTCATTCCTCACTAGCTCATTTAAACACAGACTGTCACACAAGTAAACAGAACAGTGAATGCATGCAAACTCAGCAAACACAGAATGCTGAAGAAATGTTATTCTTTAAACAGACCACATTAAAGGACCAGCAGCCAGTCATACAGTGTTTATCCAGCAGTGGGCCGTGCTGACTTGCTGGATAGTATAATATATATACATTCATTGTCTGCAGGTGCTGCCACTGCACCAGAGGGAATGCAGGACAGTCCCCAGCGGGTGAAGACCACACTCTCACCCCCACCAGGTCTATCGGTTGTGCAGAAGGAGTGCGTCATAATGGTGAAAGAGACAGACCCAAAGTCAGAGAAGGTGCAGTCATCCATCTGACACTCAACGCATCTTATGAGTCACATGCCTGTAAAATTAGTAACAATTAAAATAATTGTCATACTGATTACGTTAATTTTCTTTAATTTGCAATGCAGCATTAATGTTACAATAAGTTTAAAGAATGACACCATGTTACTGGTTAAGGAATATTAAGAAGCTGTAGCCTTTGATGTTAATTTGACAAGTTCATCTTTCATTGCAAAGGCAGCCACATTATTTCCAATGCTTTTTGTCACCGTGTCATACCTACTACTGCAGTGTTATGCATCATTCTTCCAGTCTAAACTGGGCATGACAAAGGGAGACATTCATTGTGCATTACTTTTCATCCTGTCACTTTCTGATTCACGGCTTTCTTAGGTTTTGGAGGATAAAAGTCAGCTGGGTTCCTCAGATCCTGGACGCTTCGTGCCTGGGGGCCATGGATTGGATGTCAGAGAAAAGGCAGCCTATTTCCAAAGGAGAAGCAGTCAATCAGAGGCCATAAGAGACCAAAACCCAGAAGGAATGGCAGCCTTGTCCCACCACATGGCAACCCAGAACACTAACAAACTGTAAGCCCAACCTCTGAGTCCATGCATACACAAGTTGCCACCCATTTTGTTTACCAACTGTTCAGTTAATACTAGGTCATAAGTCTACTGGAATGAAAATGAACAACTGTTTCAAGTTCAGATGTAACATGGCCTTATGTAGCACCTTTAAGAAGGTCATTATGTTAATGATGCTTTATAAAGTCCAGAGAATACAAACATCTTGTTACATAACATGACATTTATTTAGTTAGTGCTATTGCACTGGATGCACACAATATTTCCTGAAACAGGTATAATAACAGTACATGGTAATGAATAGTGAGATGTGTGTATGAAGATGAGATTGCTCTTCTCTTTCAGAATATTAAATGCTTCCTTGAACTCTTCAAGGACAGAGAGAAGAAACAGTAGCAGAGAAGACACCATTCAGACAGGTTCCAATTCCACGAGCAATGAGGTATGCCAGTGGTTCTAGATGCAACAAAGAATAGTTCTGATTCTAGAAGCGAAAGGAAT
Organism: Brevimyrus niger; assembly: GCA_015164015.2. Lineage (NCBI taxonomy): Eukaryota > Metazoa > Chordata > Actinopteri > Osteoglossiformes > Mormyridae > Brevimyrus > Brevimyrus niger. The sequence continues at coordinate 3,572,475 of JAABNY020000002.1, read as the reverse complement.
ACATTATACTGGAAGGGGTTGCCTATGTTGAGCTGTTTATAAGATTCTCACAGCCTTAATGTAACATTGATGCTGCTGAGTGATATAATAGTGGACACCTTTTTTTGGTTAGAAAAATATTCCGAGAAAGTCAGTTAGTGAAATATAATCTCTATCTGCTTTTCATTATTCTTTCATCATGAGACAGTCGGTCTGATTACTTTTGTTTTTGTGCTTGATTACATTTCTTGGGAGCTCAATGGCAGAAATATTAATCTGACGTTGTATATAGGAGTGCCAGAGGAAACCGCGTATCAGTATGCATTGAGTTTCTCTGGCTTATCTTCCGATGAATGACGGTGATAGGCTAAGACAGAACACCAAATTGAAACGCTTGTGTGGAAAATATAACGGTACATAATAAGTCTATGCTGGTACAGTTGAGATTTGATGTGGGTCCAATTAGATTGGGACTCCGTGCACTGCAGGCGATTCGCACAAATGCCAGCCAATCGCCACGTCTGGAATTAAAAGCCACCAGTGGAAATGGGAGCCAGTTTGAGCACTGCAAAATTTGACAAATTGCTTTGCTGCGCTTCTGACCTTTTGCGGATAGATTTTTACATGCACCTGATTCTTGCGCATTTTTATATTTTCCCCCCTAAATAAAAGGTTGTAGGACAGATGATATATTTATTTTCCAAATACCAGCAGAAACCATCAGAGCACTTTAAGGACAGTCTCAGGAAATCAACTCCTGTTGATGCTCAAGTTACCTAACGACTCCTGGCTTTTGTGCTTCTCCAGTCACCTAATTTAATTTCTACCTGTTTCTGTTTATTTGTTTACATTGTTCTAGGATTATGACTATGAAAAAAAGAAGCTCCTGGCGACGAGAGGTACCAAATTCCCTTTGATTTGAATTATTGTTCTGGCGGATTTTTCCGCGTGTGAAGGCCAGATAGTGCAGAGGGTATTCATGCATGGTAAACAGGGTCTGAATTACAAACAGCTCTTACACAAGTACTGAGCTATCTTTAAATCTCAGTCATTTTCTGTAACATACCAATGTTCCAGTCAAAGCAGTCATTTGCTGCTTTGAGAAATAAGTTCCCTTTGCCTCGTGTATCTTACGGCCCTTTTAGCTATTATTTTAGAGCAGCCTTAATGCCTTGTTTGTGATATGCTCCGTATTTATTCTGTATTGCAAGTTAGGTGAGCATTGCTGGGCTACTGTGTCTACTTTATGCCTGTTCATTAGTCAAAGGAAAGCGGGCATTGAACAAAGAATACACTTTTGAAGTCAAATTATTGTAAATCTCCTAAGTGTTTTACCAGATTATGAATTATCATTTCAATGCACAATGTGCCTCTTGGTCTTTGAAATCTGCCAGAAAAATGAGAAGAAAAACTAAAAGGTTGTAGGGCATGTTTAGCTGCTATTCATTTGTTGGGAAGAACCAAATGGTCAACTTGTTTCTTGATAATAGAATTACAGACTTTGCCTGGGGTGGCGCTACGTGCAGCGTGAATCCAAGGGGCTGTGCTTACTGTGTTGTGTTTGTTACGTGCATCCTTTCTGGTCATGTGTGCGTCTGTGGAACCTGCATGTGTGTTTGCCGATGCACGTTTCCAGCCATGCAGAAGAAGCCGGTGGAGACAGAAGTGAGGACTCCAACGGACACATGGAGCGGCCTGGGCTTCTCCAAATCCATGCCCACAGAGGTCGTAAAGGAACTGCGATCCATCAGCCGCCGGAGCTACAAATCATATCTTGGCACTGCCACCCAACAGGTATTGTAGCTGCCACAACTGACATACAGCCCCTTCCTGTCATTTCAAATCCAGAAAGTAAAACTCCAGACTAAGATTGTATTGCAACCAACCAGTGAAGTACTCTGTGACTGTGACTCTTTATACTCAACGGGTTGATTGAAACAAAATCTTAGTATATGTACCTAAGTAGTGACATCATTCTGGAGATTTACTCATCATAAATGGCTATCTTGACAGATATAATTTCACATTGTTGCTAGGTGATTCTCTACAGGCACTGTGATGTTCCTACCTGAGCTATGGCACATTGCATGTAGTGTCGATATCCTTGGTCAATGCTATTGTGCAGCTAGAATTTTAACAGAAGTGTAAACAATGTCATTCGATTTCCCAACAGATGTTTTATCATAACATTTATATAGTCAGTGCTGGAATAAGTGATGTCTGAGTGCAGGCTGGAAAGGTGATACTTGTATACTTTAAAAAGTAATTTTTCCCTCCTTTCTGTCATTTCTTCTTCCTTCCCAGGTGACCAGTGGGACTTCACCTGGGAAAAATCTTAAGCTGTCCAATCTGTTAAACCTCCAATTGAGCAAAGGCTTATTTGAAAAGTGGATATAGAGTTACAGTGACTGGAAACATTTTAGTCTGAATGCATAATTCATGAAAGGACAGTACTTTTAGAAGATTAAAGGGGATGAACAAAGTACAATGTAGGAGTCATGATTGAAACACTTACTTTATACAGCCTGCCTCAGTTTGCTTCTGTATTTAGTTGGGGACAAGGCAGCTCATAAGGGGAGAATGATGTGAACAAAACATTTCTCAGCCAGTCGGTGTGTTTGCGTGTGTGCCTGCACCTTTTTATGCATGTGACTCTCTGTCTGTGTGTGCTTTGTCTGTTGCTGTGTATGTTGTCATGAGTGTGTTTGTAGGTGATGTGTATGTGAGGGGAGCATTAGGATGTTCTGTCATTTCCCGTCTTCTCCATTCCAGACGTGGGCATCACAGAATGGCTGGGACAGAATTCATAATGGGAGCGACTCAGAAAACTGGCGGGAAAGACGAGGATCCTCCCCTTCACCATCTCTTCTGTCGCCATCCTCCTCCTCTTACTCTCCATCTTCTTTCAGCGCCTCTTATTCCTCATCTTCCTTTAGGTCGTCTTCTCCCAGGGCCTCAACAGACATACCCTGTAAGCTCCTTTTCTGTGATATAACTGAGGAAATGACTACCATGCAATGCTGGATGCTTGTATGTGAACACGGATCTTTGTAACTCAAATTAGAATTCAAAGATGTGCTGGGAAAACCATATCTTTCTAGAATTAATAATAAGAGAGCTCAGTGGGAACATGAGATTAAAGTTCCTTTTCTCTGTGTTGCAAAATAATGAGGTATATTGTGAAAGCTAAATTAATTATACATCACAAAGATTTGAGAGTTACTTTTTAAAACATCCCTTCAAATCAAAGCTTCTAACTAAAAACACATATGATCAGCAAGTCATTACTTGGTGTTGTGTCATTGACCTCTTGCCCTCTCCTCCAGCAGTGGACGGCTACTTTGAGCGTTCATCTTCAGAGAGCAGGGCAGGGACGTCCATCCACAGCCTACCTGAGCTCTTAGGCCAACTGGGCCTTAGCAAATATATTGAGATCTTCCAGCAGCAGGAGGTACAGTAGTGAATCTGTCATAGTCCTAGTTATCATAAACCATGAAAAATGCATTTGCATTTAGCTTTCCTAGCTGTATAAAGTGAATATTTGCCCATTGGTACAGCTGGATGTTTTACTGGAGCAATTTGTCTTAAGTGCTCTACTCAAGGGTACTACGGTGACGGCCCTCCTGGGATTCAGGAAACTTTGGTTTACGAATCCACGTCCTTAACCACTACCTGGCAAGAAATTTTTCCACTTCATGTGTAAAGGACTAAGAAATCTCCCATCAAACTGCTACATCCATCATTATTACTGTCAAATGTTTTTTTTTTGCCAATTCTGCTATAGCTGTCAGTTCAAAAAAAGGTTTATTCCGTTAAGTTATTGCTGTAGTGGACTATTCACATCCAAAATACCTGCCTATGAGTGATTTAAAAGGGGGATTGCAAAGAATCTGTAAATAAACTGGTTTGTAGAATTCCCCGGAGAGTGTTTAGACAGAAGCTCACAAGCGGCATGGTACAGACACCACAGAAATCCCTACTTCTTTCTCTAAACCTTGCATGTTTCTCATTATGTGTACTTGACCATAGTTGTGCTCTTATGTATCGATTTTATGTCATCTTTCATTGTCGAAGACCAGTTCCAATACTAAAAACAGAAGTACAGAGGATAGTAAATGTTGTCCTTGCCCCGCCCTCAACATTAAGGAGACCTTGGTTGCATCCTTGCCAAATGAGACCATTCCCCCATTCCCATGATTCATTGCGTCCTTAGTTCGTTTTTGGGAGGCAAGTTAGCAAGAATGGTCTTGCCAAGACCACAAGTATGATCTTTGCATTCTTGTTATTGAGAAACACCTCTTCCCTTCTCTCATAGATCGACTTTCAGACCTTCCTGACCCTGTCTGATGCTGACCTAAAGGAGGTTGGAGTTTCCACATTTGGTGCGAGGCGGAAGATGCTCTTGGCCATATCTGGTGAGGCACTGTGTGGGGATGGAAATGAAACATCTCGGGCGCTTCTCTATGCCCCCCTTTCTCGGGGGTATGCTCTGATGCATTTCTGAAATGGTTTTCATCATTTCTAAATTTCCTCATGTGGAACGGCGCATTAGAGCGCGCTTTGTAAAATGCTACCGTGAATCATCCTTTATCTCCACTCTCTCCATATGGGCCGCAGCCCCGATCAGTTGAAAAGTAATTTATTCACTTATTTATTTATTTCTATATTAATTGCCCACGAGTGCTTTTTCTCTCTTTAATCACCATGTTTACACTATTTCAACCATACTGTTGTCCTCTTATTGTCCCGTTGTTGCTTTGGGTCCAAAGTTGATGACTTCTAGATGAGTTCAGAATAAAATTCATCATGTTTTGCTCGCCTCGCGACGTTGTGATCTGATAATCACGCTCAACTTAAGGCATTAGATGAGACGTGCAGAAATGCAGCATATAGTTTTCTTCAAATGCATTGCAAGATGGAAAATGCCGTAGTAGACCAAAATTGTGCAAATTAAGGAGAAATTAGTTTAATTATGGGGGCTCTTCATGCATGCTCTCTTATCTCGAATATTTCAGGAAGGAAACTTTTTTGACTTATTTTTAACTTCTAATATGGGGCAGGCATCAGTACAAGACTGTATTTTGGGCTGCAATGTCTATAGAGCACCATTGACTCTCAAAAAAGAGAGTAAATGGAGATTCTGTAAATGGTAATGAAAATTTAGAACAGGTGTAATCCACTTTCTCATGGTCTTCACTAGAGACATAAAGTAGTGAAGTACAAATACTTTGTTAAATATTTTTTTCTGGATTTATACTTTATTTGAGTATTTTAAGTTGTAACTTTTACTTTCACTTCACTACATTTCTGAGCCAAATAATGACTTTTTACTTTGATACAATCTGCAAGACCATCATTAGTAACAATGAAATAAAAATCTTATTGTTGTCATGACTTGACGAGCGAATGACTTGGGGACAGGTGTAATGAAACCAAAAGCGGGTTTACTGAACTCAAAGAACATAGACAGAAAATAAATAAGTTCATGAGGGATCGAAACGGGAGGAGTAGAGCAAGGAAGGGCAAGGCAACACAAGGGTTCGACATCAATGACCAGACCAGGGCTAACAAGACAGACAGGTACTTATATACAAGGACTAACAAGGGGAAACAAGCACCATACATGGCTCATCATGGCAAGTTTAGGGAGGATGCAGGAGGGTCAGTCATGCAGAATATGGCAGGACCATCAGACAGAACAGGACCAGTCTGGACAGGATGCTCGACACAACCATGGACATGGAACATGTAGGGGTCTGACCAAGGACCAAAAGGAGAACAGCAGAGAACAACACATTGAAAAAACAGATCAAACATGGGATGGAACCAGGCACCGGCACACACCAAGGACTGAACGGACGAACCTTAAACATCAAAGGAGATGAGGGAGAAGAAGAGCCAAAGACAGAGACGGACAGGACACACCACACTAGAACAGTGCAGACAAACAGGGGATCAACAGAGACAAAGACAGAAACACTGGAGGAGATAATAAGGGATATAGGCCAGGGTAACACAAAAGCAGGACAGGGCACTGGGACAAGGACTGAGGCACCATATACAGAAACAGGGGGTATCCAGGGAGTCTTCCATACTTTGGGGAGCTGGGTGACCTTCTTAGGCCCATTCCCTGGCTAGGTGGAGCCTGTCCAGACTGCAGGACCCCTTGTAGGGCCAGCAGGGCCATAGGCTGCCAAGAGGCCAGAAAGACAGGAGCAGGAGGGCGCCGAGAGGACTGCAAGACAGGAGCAGGGCTGCCGAGGGGGTTCCTGCCTGTCTCTTGGACCTCAGCTGACACCAGTGGCTGCCCCGGGACCTAGGATGGGTTCAGCCTAAGCCTACAGATCACTCCAATCCAGTCTGGTGGTGACCGGCGAGTCGGGTCTTGGACTGATGACAACTGGCAGGGGATGAGGAGACCACCAGCAGTGAAGCAGGAGGCAGCATGGAGGCCTCCAGGGTGACAACAGGAGACGAGGCAGGCGCTGGTGGGATATCAGGAGATAAGCGGGTGAAGCTAGGACACCTGGAAGCAAACAGGGTGCAGTCAGGGCAGCTGGAGGTGAAACAGACGAAGGGGCCACCCGTGGCCTGGGAACAGGAGACTCAAGCAGAGTAACCCTATCTGGACCAGGGCTCTGAGACACGGGTGGGGTGACCTTCTCTGGGCCAGGAACCTGGAGCACGGGCACAGAGGGCCCCTCTGAACCGGCGACCTGGACCTTGCACTGCGAGACCCCTCTTGGGCATGGCTTTAAAAGCTTGAGAGAAGAAGACTCAAGAAGATTGGGTGGAGCAACCCCCCTCCGGGCCGAATCCTGGAAGATGACACAGAGCGGCGGTCAATCCTTGGCTGAGCTCTGGAGGCACAGCCAAGGCGAAGATGGGTTCCAGAGACGCAGCAGAAGCAAAGACAGGCTCGGGAGACACAGTAGAGGCGAAGACAGGTTCTATAAGTGCGGAGGCAGCCTCTCCTTGGACAGACTATGGAGGTATGCTGGCGGCCTCTCCTGGGCCGGACTCTAGAGGCATGATGGTGGCTTTCCCGGGTTAGGGCTCCAGAGGCACTGGGTCTGGCAAGGCAGTAGCTATGGGCACAGCCTGCACATCTTCATCTACAGTTTTCACTTCTTCTTCCTCCAACTGGAAACGGTGGGCAGAGCTCCTGCAAACTGCGGGGAGCCGGTGGGCAAAGCTGCAGGGAGTCAGCAGGCAGATCTCTGGCGAGTTGTGGGGAAACGGAGGGGGTAAGGGGTGGCTCATCAAGGCCACGTTAGGGAGGAGACGAGGGTCAGGCGTGTAGGACGTGACAGCAGTGCTGGTTTTGGGACGCCAAGTGTGTTTAAGACAGCCTCTCACATAATATCTCACCGCGATCTCACTTCCTATGGGGATCGAGGGACAAAAAAAATTGACATGGTTTTTCCGGATTGCAGGGCACCTACATCGCTAACCCCCATGAAGTGGAAGGGTCAACTGTAATTCTTTATTAAATCTAGCCCGTAGATCAATCTTTCATTTTCCTCAGAATGAAAAAGTCATTCCGCTGATCTGCATTAGCAAGCTCACCAAGTTTCTCTGCTATTCAGTTTTCCTTATTGCACTGCGTTACAATTTACAATGCTATATTCAAACCTGTCTTGGTTTTCACACATTTCCAACTGAGGCCCTGGTTTTTAGATACAAGCAGCACTGTGAGGTGTGAAAACTGCCCTAGCTTTGGTGCCCTCAGTTTAACCAGGCAATCTATGTTTCTGCTCCTTATCTTTCTTCAGACCTGAAGAACGGCAAGTGGAAAACCACAGATCCACCAGTAGTGAAGCCAGCCTACTTGGAGGGTGGAGCCAGTGGGCGTCTTCCACGGATCTTGGATGCCGATGTTGCCACTCGGAACAACCGCTGGTGAGGGTGATGTTTCCACCCCAACTTGCGGCTGTCGGTCTACCCCTACAACTCCCCAAAATCCAACTGGGGATCAGGGTCACAAGAACTTCTGTTTTTCATCTGGGTTACATCATTATGCTATGCAATTTGGTCACCACAGCCATCGTAACCCATAATGCACCTGTCTAACACTGGCGTTTGGTATCCACTGCACACTTCCCATTTATGCCATTGTCAGAATTTGCTCAAATGTATTTTGAAATTTTTATAGGAGTGGGACTGCGATGTGTGGGTACTTATCGCTTATTACGAGGTGACTAACTGGAAAAATATCTCAACCAAAATTATGGCCAATGCTCTTCTCAGATTCTTTTCTTGATTGTGCTGATAAATGTATTGTGTCTTGATACAAGTGTCCTTGATAGCACGCTTCCTTGTGCATATGTGTTGAAAAATATGGAGGGGCCTGATCTGATAGGGATCTTTGAAACACTCCATACTTGTGTGTGCTATGCAGAGACAATGTGCTGTTCCTACACTAACTGTGAAAAAGTCTTAGGCCAAAAACAGTATGTTTGTCAGGGCAATAATTATTTATTTGCTCAGAAAAATGCTTGCTATATAAAATTTATACAGAAAAATTGTAATACAGTAAAAACTAAACACAACCTACAAGAACTTTGCTAGCCAAATCTCTGCTCTAGGGCACCTCAGCCATTCCCTGTTTTATATTTATGCACTGTCAGTAAAAAGTAGCAATTTGTACCTTTGAGAATGAAATTGTCCCTGGGGCAGTATCCTCAAGGCTCTGCCAGTTGTACCCTAGCTGTAGGTAAATGTACCTTTTAGCCTAATTTAAGATAAGAAATGGATTTTGAGGAACATTTTTGTACCATTGCGGGTACATTAATGTTGTTTGTACCTTGGAGTACAAAACTGTACCAGGGCTGCACCCTTTTTTTTGACAGTATAGGGTCTTCATTAGCAAACCAAGGGGTGCTAGTGCTTGAGTTTTTGGTTATAATATTGTATAATTTGGGTATATTAGTCTTTAAATGGCAAAGCTGACACACTTAAACATAATTTTCTTTGCTGGCCGAAGGTTTCTGCACAGTAATATACACCTAACAAAGACATGCATTCTTCTCCACTTAGTCAGATCACATATGCATGGTTCCCATTTTACTCACATCTTTTGTGCCTTAATTAATTAATTCCTCTGACAGCACTGGAGGAACCCGGGCAGAAAGTCGGCCGGCCTTAACTATAAAAGTGACCCTTGGGTCAGGTGCTCAAGAAAAGAGAAGCAATGGTGGTAGGTTCACTTTGTGAGGCCAGGATTGAAACAAAACAGTCAATACTCACAGAATGATGGAGGGAGGAGGCTTAGCCTGCGGGGCATGGGTCAGTCAGACCGGTTAAATGTACAGTTTGGACCTGCTTCCATTAAGATTCAAAGATATTAGAAGTATAAAGAGAATAGGTAGGACCAGTCATGGTATATATGTAAATCCAAACTCCATTTTGTGTACATTTCTACCAACCTGAAAAGGTGGTGATGCATTCTATTCTAAAAAATATTTTGTATATCCAAAGTTAAAATTAAAGGAATAAAAATATATCGGTTTTTATCAAGTTCGAAGGCTCAGCAATTACTTGTTTTATATTTATTGTTTTATTTTTGGTCAAAATCTTACCTATGTGGTGATCATATGCAGTGCGCAATGCGTCAACAGTCCACACTGAAAATCAGGATAAATCGCTATCCTTCAGAGTATAACCTTCCAAAACATTCATCCACTCACGGAGTCCTAGCCTACCCACTCCTCCGCTATGTAAATTAGAAATTGATTTCTACGGAATGTTAAAATATTTTTGTGGCTTTACCGAAGCAGCATCTGATTTTATTGACTTTTTAGATGCATCCCGTCTGCCAAAATTTGATCTGGTAAATATTTTTTAGTGTCACGATTAGCGCAGTCTCCTTTAATTAGCCTATCTGTCGACTGTACAAAACTTCTAAACAAAGTCGAAATAATAGGATCTCAAAATTCTCCTGGATTTTAAAACCATTTTCACCGCTAGAAGGCGTTATTGCCATCTTCAGTTCTTATAAATGAACATTTATTCTTTTCGTTTTTTCTTCCTCCACGTAATCTTTAATTAAATTTCGTCCTTAGAGAAAATCGTAGTGTCATACAAAGTCTGACTACGACCAAATAATAAATTTGCTTACATTACGTTTGCATATTTGTAAAATACGCAAATAAGGGAATTAATTAGCAAATAAATGCATTTTAATATTTAAACTCTGGAAAGAGTGGAATATATATACCACTGGCAATTTTGTTTTGGTTCACCCCAGTGCACATCTAAAACTTCCAATTAAAATTATCAGCTACAACCACAGTAGTACCAATTGCTTCAATAGCGGATGTTTCAATCATTGAAGGTTTCATTTATTTATAATATTTGGGTAATTAAGTTTGGTTTGCGGAATTAGTTATACTTACTGCAACAAGAATAAAATTGGAATAGTGTAGACCTACTTTAATTACTGTATTTATTTGTCCATTTATTTTCGTTCATTTAGGATTTTACATTTCGTACGTAACGATTAATCACACAGTGAAAATTATATGAAACTTATGAGTTTTCCTTTTTGCGGATGCTGATATAACGCAGAGGGATTTGGTACGAAATTATAAGCTGCATCACAGGGCTCACACATCATCATGCACTTGCTACGCTTCTGGAAGATATTTGGAATGACGAAACCCAAAAATAATGCGTTATTTATTATACATTATAAGCAAAGTATACAAGACTGACGAACCAAATATTACCTTACATCGTGTTGGGGTCGAACCTGGTAGAAGGCAACTCGAAAGGTTTCCAAACAAAGAGGCCGTATTTTGATCACTGCGTCAAACTGGAAAATCATAGGCCAACATTCTTGAGAAATTCGAACATTATGCAATGAATTAGAAAGTTTATAACATCACATATAAAATGATATTCAAATTGTCAGACATTTATATCATCATCAGCCTGGGTAAGTTCGAATGACGTTTACTTAATTGAGAGGAAAAAAAAGCCCTTGGTCAGTAATTACCACTAGCTTTATAAATCGATTGCTAATTACAATTGTATCAGTCTTCTTTTGGTGGGTTACGGGACGGAACAGCTGTCGGCTCCTGCTGTAAAGATTAAATACAGTGGGGCTGAACGCCTACCCGTTTCCAGTCGCATTGATGGCCTTGCGCTGCCACCGTCTATCAGAGCACAGGTGGCCCTCATAAAGTGCGGTCTAAGTGCTTCATCTGCTTTATATGATACCGCATGAATGTTGCCTTTGGGACCTGCAGTTGCTACGTCCGCTTCACTCAGTCTAGACAAATACAACCTGGTGCAGGAATGTTGCGCAGAGAAACTTAAAACAGTTCTGCCAAAGCATATAACCATCGACGTGGCACACCGTCTAAATTTATTAATGTGCGGTGTTATTCTGTTTGATTTTGCCGAATTAAAAAATCTCTTTGTAATGTTATATTCAATAAATGTATTGATGGACCATTTATTTTTTCCCTGCGCCAAGACCTGTCTGTAAATTACAAGGACTATAGCAGATAACCTTTACGCTGCGCTGTGCCTGCGTACACGTGGTGCTGAACGGACAGCGCCCGCGCCCGATCCCTGCTCCAGTGACATATGAACAGTCCTTCGTCGCTCTCACACCATGCATTCAGACCTATGCTAAACTGTCGATTGTAATTGCTTATCAGTATTTTCTGCTTCATACCCAATACAATCAAATTGCCACTTCTGATCAAGATAACCAACGGGTTGGTGTGATGTTACTCAACACGGGTTACATTACGCTGGTTATCTACGTATTGAGCATTCAGTGCGTCGTGGGGAACACAATGACATTTTTTCCCAAAAGGTTAAAAAAATGAAACTTTATATTCCTCTTAATAGAGCACGAAGACTTGTATTTCTATTGTTCGTTACCAGACAGACCAGATAAATCGACTGTTGATTCTGTTTTTTTTTATATATATATTTATCTCTTTATCATATACACTATACAATGTCACATACACTGAATATACATGCATACATCATTTCCACATGACCCACATTTTAAGTTTAGCCCTATCTTATTTCAGGATGAGGATAACAAGCGTATTATCTGAGGGTGTGGCGCGTTATCGAACGTATGGACTTGGCAGATGGGTTGTTAATTCCTCCGTGAATGCAGCGATCTCTTCGCCGCCATCAATCACACCTGCCACCGAATGGTCCTCAGCTGAGGGGAAAGAATCAGGAGCTCTTCGGGGGCGGAGTCTGCATCGCGTAATTGCCAAGGGGAGGAGTCATCAACGACAATTGACCAAGGGGAGGAGTCACCACCGACAACTTACCGGAGGGGAGGAGAGTCACTGGTTCGGCTGCTCAATCCTTTAGCTCTCCAGCGCGAGTCAGTTCCGAGGCGGGGCTGGGAGGTGGCGCGTGTCGCTTGGATACTTTCTTTACCCTTCAGTACGAAATAAGGCGAACGGTCATAGTGAAAATTGAGATTTGGTGCATTTACCCCCCCTAGAAGAACCGGACACAACCTCGCGAAGTAAGTGACTCAGGTTTCGTCTTTTAAGCAGTGCACGGAGAAGGGAGCGGTACAGGTAATAGAAACGAGCCGGATCTGGGGAGCAGTGCACTCTAAGAAGGTAATTCTGATGAGGGTCCTTAGTTGCGTATTTACAAGAGCTCAATTTCTTATTTATAGTGTTAATGGTGTTAACATTCTAGTGCAGTAAGTCGAGGCAATATTTATCTATATAGATTCAATCACAGGGTATATCGGGGAAAAAAATATTTTACTGTGTTAATGATTCTTATAACGACACAAGCGCACCCAGTTAGTTGTGTACAGTGATCGGTCAGTTTAGGTAATTCGTCAAATGCTAGGCAATATGCAAAACGTGTCTAAGTATGCGATTATAAAAACCGATCTTGAAACATTTCTGTGTGCACGTTCAGAATCGTATTCTTGCCCTGATACCGACATAATTGTAATAGTTTGTTGCGCATTAGGCCAGTGGGTTTCTCCCATGTCCTTAATTCATCTCACTGCCAATGTCACTCGCGCTCTCTTTCAGACGATGCTGTTGTGCCTGCTGGGCTTTTCGGCCGTGCTTCTGCACGTAGAGAGCAAGCGTGCGGAAACCATCGGCAGAAATAACAACAATGGACATTCCCTGGACAATGACAAATGGCTCAGCACCGTGTCTCAGTACGACAAGGACAGATACTGGAACAAGTTCCGAGATGTGAGTTACCGGGACACGTTTTGCTTATTGTTATATATTTTTTTAATAGTAGAACAATTCTTATAGAAGGTACCCTGACTACATGAATACGGGCTTTTTACGCCAAATTTCGTAGATGCAACAGAGAAAAACTAAGAGCGACTGACATCAGGACAAGGACATTAATATGTTTGAATAATTGCCTTTATGTTGTTTACTCAAGTATAGATGAAGTGGATTTTAAGTGGTTTCAAGTCTTTTGATTGGCAACGTCGGGTCAGACGTTCTTACTGACTTGTAGCTGTATGTTTCCCCCTGATTACTGTGGGAATTAAACTTTAACCATAGCTTATTTATGGAGTGTGCATGTACGAGCGTGGAGAGAAGAAACGGCGGTTAGCAGCAGTCTGACATCCACTGCTGATGACAGATGGATTGGGTAACCTTGATCAAAATTACCTTATCTCTACGGATGTGGGAAGTCAGAATTTCCTCCCAGCGGTTTCTGTTTGGGATCTCGTGAGCCTTGTGGATTTCTCTGACAGATTATTTTGGGAAGCATACACGATGTGGGCTTCACCAGTTCCGACAGCAGCTGGAACCTGCCTGACTGCCACACAGACAGACCTTAGCAGAACTGTGTCTTCAAGTCTCTGGATTGGGGGGGAGATAGTTGAAAGAGGAGATGAGAGCTGTGGTGTGTTAAAATATGAGATTCTAAAGTCCGCCTCTCAAGCTCATCCCCAGTGAGAGTCTCATGTTGGCTGTGTTTTCCGCCAGCCTCCCCCCCCCCCCTTCCGTCCCCCAATCTCTGACTTCTCTCCTCCTGGCTCTTTCACATGCTATGTTTTTGTCTTTCTCTCCCCTGTTATCTCTGCCGGTTTATCCATCTCTCTCCTGCTCTCTGCCTTTAATGAGGGCTCAGCGTCACCTTAGGAACCCTCCTGCCTTATAAGGTGTGCTTTCACGCAACCTTTGGAAGTCCAATCACGTTAGCTGCACGGGCCACATCCCCCCCCCCCCCTCCCCCCATCCCTCCATGCCGTCATTGTTTTCTGAATGTCGGGGGTCAAAGACATTGAGAAGGACTGAGGTGGGGGGGAGGCGGCTGGAAGCCCAAGAGGAGCAGCATAGAGGTCTTTCTGATAAACACGGCAGCTATTAATCAAAAGCAATGTTTGAATGAGCGCCAGGTGACAAGGGGCCAATATAGATTGCAGTTCATAGGTTTGCTTTTGCATGACCAAGGGAACTGATGTCAAGAAAAGCCATAAGATGCTAGTTCTGTTTGAACCGTTGTGGAAATGTTTTCTCCCCCCCAAGGTTCAGACACTGGCACTAAAGCTATTAGATTTGTTGTAGATAATTGTCTTCAGAAGCCTTTCTCCCTCTTGCAGCAGCATTAATCAGATGATCCATGATACCACACTGACTGCTCTGCAGCCAGTTTAGTGCAGTTCTGCCATCCGCGCAAACTCTCTGAGACATGATGTTTGTCTGGGGTAGTTTGGACAGTGAGGTCAGTGAACTATTTTTATGAAGTCCTTTGCCAGACAAGCATTTAACTAACGGCCAATAGTTTGTGGATTCTTACACAATGGATGGAAAACCTGCAGTTTTTCTCAAGTGGAGGTTTTGAAGATGTATCTTGCCTGTTGCCTCAATTGTTTGAGAATTAAACTATATAGTTTGATATAAAAACATCATTTTAAAAATGAACTTTAACTTATTTATTAAGTGGATACTTTCATCTAAAGCAATGCAAACTTTATGCGGCTTGACATTTTATTACTAGCTATTTGAATTAAACATATTCACTAGGGTACACGAAGAAACCTTTTTTTGGAAATGAAACTGAACCTCAAATTGCACCACTTCATCACCCGTTTTCTGCTGTATCTTCCTGTGGCCTGAGCTGTATCGTGGGGCTGCACTTCCTGCATTCAGAAGGGCTGCCAGTGTAATGGTGGTTACTCAGTCCGGTCCCATGGGGCATCTGAGGGTTTAATTGAGTTGGGTGCTCGTCATCAGCGGTCTGCCAGGAGAAGGGCAGTCACGGAGCGAGATTACCTGCCCCCCTCCGCTCCGGGGCTGGTACTGGCCCTCAAGGCAGCTGTTCTCCCAAAAATCAGCCCCCTCCCTGTTCTTTCCGCTTTTTGATAATCATGGGCAGGTCAAGGGCTGGAAATAAGCAGTGGGACTGTTGGTAGCATAAGCTTCTGGCGGCTCCATGGGCAACGCTAGCTGGGGATCAGCTCCAGTCTAACCCCCCCGCCCCCCCCCCCCCCCCCCCCCCCCCACCCACCCACCCCCCCCCCTCCCTCACCTAATACAAAGACAAAACTTTTCTCTCTGAGTGCGGGGGCGGCTCTGGGGGGGGGGTGG
>JAABNY020000002.1:3543311-3556815 GCA_015164015.2 Brevimyrus niger | reverse complement strand
AAAAACGGGGGGGCGGTTGGTAGGAAGAGCTTGGGGGGGCTCCATGGGCAAGGGCAGCTGGGGATCCGCGCCAGTCCAACCCCCCCCCCCCCCCCAAACACACATGCACACACTTCATTTCTGCTATCAGATAATGGTAATAGAACAGCTGTCATCTCTGCTGAAGGGGATGGCTTTGATTGCAGAGTGGGTGATGATTGTTGCCACTATTGAGACTCATTGTTGGTTTTTCTTCTGACACCTTGGTGTGGTTGACGCTCTTGCTGCAGATTGCAGATGCTGTTTGAAGCCCAGCAGAGTGCACTTATCACTAAACTCGCTGCCAAGGATTTTCGAGTCTAGTATAAAAGTCTCTGTGACAAAGGATCCTATGAAAATGTTTTCCAAATAATGTTCTTGTCAGTAATGTGTAGACATTGTACTTATTTTGTCATGGTCTTTTTGAGCTCCTGAATTCTTTGGATTATGTTCATTTTCATCAAAGAACAGTTTAGTGTCTGAGACACGAGTCTCCTGCAGTAGGGATTCACTTTCTGGCACGCATTTTTTTCATATATAGTTCTGTTTCCTGATTTTTATGAGGCTGCCTGAGTGCCGGATCGACGTCTTTATTTCAATGAACGCCATTGTACCATTGAGTACGAATGACAAACAGGATGGATTACACGCGTAGTAGATTGCCTGTATAAATGCAACATCCTTCACATGCTTTAATTCCCAACATCTTCACAAACATTATTTTTTATTAAGTGAGTTGGGGCAACTAATCCGTTCTGCCTAAGATCATAGCAGGAGAGTCAAAATATACATGTAGACTGCAGTGTTAGATCATTTGGATAAATGTCTATATAAATGTTATGCTAACTGATAGAGGTACATTGGTATTGCCATTTTCATCCACTGCAGAATTAGGTTTGCTGCAGACCTCAGTAAGCCAAATTGAACAAAGCCAATTTAAGATCATTTCATTACAACACAAACTGATCCACTTGACCTCTGATATAGCCGGTCTGGGAATGATCACATGCAGCAAAAGCTTAATAGTCAGAATGTATATTGCTCTTTTTTTCCACTTTACTTCTTTTGCTCTCTCTTTTGCCCTCCGTTGATTTGGATGATGCTGTGTTCCCATGAAAGCATGGCTGACCATTCTTGAAATGAAAACTCGCTTATAACTATGGTTCACGAAAGTTGGGCCGTGGTCTTGAAACACATGTGTACTTCAGGACTGTCACAATAAAGAACCTTGCTGTATGCTGGGGACTTGGTGTATGCTGGGAAAATATTTACTATAGATGTTTGCCATTAAGGTTAATCAGCCATGTTAGCATTTAGCAATGAAGCATCCTTTGAGTGTTTCTTACCTTAGTGTCTATGTTCTAAGGAGAGGTAGTTAATACTCACGTGCTATTTGCTTCTTTAGGGAGTGTTGTTCTAGGAAGATAAGACAATTCTGCTGTGAGAACTTCAATGAGAATTTATGTGTTAAGCAGCTGAAGGGGTAAGAAAGTAAATGTTGCTTTCATTCTTGTGAATAGTCGGCTTATACTATTAACAAGTTTGTTGAACGCCACTCTCATTCTAAACTGCTGTGTAACAGTGTCATTAAAGCACCCTTTGGGGTTTAAGAACAGTTTGGAGACACTGTAATGTAAGCTTCATTACGCACTTGCCTTATGTGGCTGCTGTCACGTGGAATTGCTTACTACATGTCGCACGACGTGTCACACGGTGCACCACAGGTCACGCGACGTGACGCTGAGCTCCACGGCTCAGTGCATGCCGCACGCCACTGCACTTCGAGCTCTATACCGCCGCGTATCCTGTGATATCTGTTGTGCTCTGAGATTCTCTGGGGCTGGGTTCTGACAAGGTTTTCCCATCGATTGGCCACGCTTGTCGGCCAGCTTTCATTTTCATTTTCGGTTTGCGTGCTGCTTGAAAGGGTGAGGCCCGGACGTTTGAACGGCGGCTATAGATGAGCAAGCTGTCTGATCGATCAGACATACGCAGATAGAGGTGTATGTGACCGGTAAGGGAGAGAACAGGAGAATAAGAGGTTCCCTGTGATATTTCCCACCTTCTGAAGTGCTTTTCTCTGATGGCCGGCCTAGAGACCACAGCTGGAAATAACTGTTTGAACAAGAGCGATAATACCTGATATGCATAAACTACAAATCATTATTAGACCCTGGCAGCAGGCGTGACTGGGTGGTTGAATGCTTACAAGTCATTCCGTTTCCTTGCCTTTTAATGCACGGCTCTGTACCAACGCGTAAAATCAATCCATCAACGTGACGTACCTTATAGTTTTAAGCTGTTACTCAGCTGTTACTTTTTACTGCTGGATCTCAGATTGAAGTATTCAGGTTGAGTACCTTTCTTACTTGTTATAAAATGAGGATAAAATGTACAGCAGTGCTGGGCAGTCCCCTTAGTGGTCAACTATAAGGTGCAAAAGCGGTTCTCTTCATTGTAATTAAACTGGTGTGCCCTGGGTTACAAGAGTTTAAACACTAAACCACCAAATGTATATCCAGTATAACCATCTGATACTGCTTAAAAAACATTATTCTGCATTAGTGTAAAAAACTGTTTTCCAGCACAAGATACATGAAGTTGCATGTTACTAAGTGGGGTGATGGTGGTGCAGGAGGTAGTGCAACCGGAGGGTTGCAGATTCGAGCCCTGGGTCCTCCTGTCCCCATCGAAGTGTCCTTGAGCAAGACACTGAACCCCAAATTGCTCATGGTAAGCTGGTAGGCACCTTGCATGGTAGCCTCCGCCACCGGTGTGGGGGTGAATGCAAGGCATATATTGTAAAGCGCTATATAAAAGCAGTCCATTTACTAAGTATCACTGGACAGGTATTCATCTGTATGTCACATTGTATCAAAAAGGTGACTATGGCAATTAAATGACACTACCATAAAACTGTGTTTATTGGGAACATGTATAATTTAAACATTTTTTGTTCTTTAAATTGGGGGAAGAATTTACCTTCTGGGTAAAATATAATTTGATTAGTTTAGTACAAGTAAATGCTACACAGATTTTGAATTATGTCATGGATCATTGTTTAAAGTTAATTAATTTATGACAAAGCATTATGGATTTTAGCTGTGATTAAAAGTGTGCATTATACAGAGTAAGGATTAGAGTCTGTCACTGTTTCACAGTGAATCATGTGATCAAATGTTTCACTTATGCCTTAAGGCAAATGGTGATTTCCAGTATGCTGTGATTGGTGTAGCTCCAAGCTTTGCAATCCTGTCACTGAATGCTAGTTTTGAGGTTTCCTAACCTTGAGTACTTAAAATCCCTTCATGAGAAATGTATTTGAAGAGTGTTTAAAACTACACTGCACACCTGGAGCAGAACTGGACGATCCATGTTTAGGACTGATTCTCATTCAGCTATCCTATTCAAGCCTGTATCCTGCAACACTTTGGAAATGTAATGTGATGAATATTAGCTCAAAGAATGGGGAGCAGTGAAACCCCATTAAGTCCCGTAGTGCTTTTCCCTAATTTTGGTCCCTTTGACTTGCCGCTCTTGCTGAGCTTCATTTCATCTGCCTTTGAATTAATTATGCTTTTTAGAGCTCCTACAAATGACTAATTTAGGTTTCCGATTTGACTGAGGAATTGGTATTAGAGTCAAGGAAACTGTTTTTAAAGTTCAACTGATATACTATGTAGATTTATGTAATTAGGACTTTACTGCTGACGGTGTCTTAATGTATCCACAAAGCAATGAGGTGAAAAAAAACTCCTTCTTATTTCTTACTTTTAAATCACTACTTTCTACCATCTTAATTAAAATAGTTCTGATTGGGGGAAAAATGATGAGAGATATGAGGGGAAGGGCGAGATGTTTTAAGCATGAAAAAGATTTTTTTATTAGTGAACTTTAATAAGAATAAGCTATCACATGAATTCACATGGAAAAGACTGATAACAGATAATTTATTCAAGAAACATAGTTGTGAGATGTGAGGGTGATGTGGTGATATAATCTGAAGTAACAAGACATGCTTTGCTCCTACTTAAAGGCTTTTTATTTTAAGGGGTTTTTATTTAGCTTAATTTGTGTTTTTCTATTAAAGTAAATTGAGGTTTTGTGTTGAATATGGCTGGTTTTAGAGCAGGTTGGACTTCAATGAAGCCTGAATGTGGATCGCTGCCGGTATGCAGGCATGTCTTCAGAAAGCCAGTTAGAACACCTTCTAATTTCAGACTATATCACTGAACCACTGTTTGTTTTATACGGGGGTTAAGTCAAATCAGAATCTATATCAAAGCTTCCCCGATGCACATCTCAGAGTTTCTGAGGATTTCCCCAGGGTTTATCGTTTGTTTGTTTGTTCTGCATGGAGAATGAACCTAGACCACAGCCAACCAGAAGAGTTCAGGAGACCATGCTCGGGTGATTTGTTACACCACAACTTGCGCAATCACTTCTCAGTTTATAGCCCCAAATTCATCTGCAAACAAAGACAAAGAGAAGACATTGTTGCAGGAAAAGTCCAATTAGATTCTTGTCTCTTTTAATTGGCCCCTGGCTGAAAATAGCTAGGCAATGGTAGGCAGTAGAAACTCCTGGATTAATGTCTTAAAGGTCACTGCAAATAATTGGAGAGGCAGCTTGCCATGTGCAGACCAAGCCTTACAGTTAGATGGGTGGATTTACTTCTGCTATTATGAGCACTTGAAGCATAATTTATCTTGCACTTGGATAAATATCACA
The DNA here is from genome assembly GCA_015164015.2 of Brevimyrus niger. Classification (NCBI taxonomy): domain Eukaryota; kingdom Metazoa; phylum Chordata; class Actinopteri; order Osteoglossiformes; family Mormyridae; genus Brevimyrus; species Brevimyrus niger. The sequence goes on along the minus strand of JAABNY020000002.1, from coordinate 3,552,066 downwards.
CTGGTTCACAGTTTGAATCCTGTCAGTTTGACATTTAGCATTGCTTATATTCTTAAGTGTGAACATTATTGTGTGTAATATATATTGTGGGCTGTGGTTAGCTGTTACCACCTACGGTACCTACGGTGCTCTTTCGCATAAAAATTTGTTGGTTCGTTACCCGAGTGTGCTAGTAGTGCTTTGTTGTGCGACTGCTTCTTTTCCGTACGCGACTCAGATCAGTCTAAAAGAGCTCAGTTCCTGTTCGGATGGGAAGAATGTGGTTTCTTGTGAACCACCCTTGAAGAGTTTGTGCACGTAGTCTCTAGTATTGTGTGTCTGTGAATTTGTGAGTATATCTTTTTTGTTTGTTTACATGTCAGTATTCACCAGTATGATCGCTCATGCACACGTAGTTTCTTCTGCTTGCACAACCCCCTCCTCCATCACAGGGGAATCGGATACCTCTTCCCGTGCTCCCAAATCAAGTGCACTTCACATTCTTGACTGTCTCTACAAGCTTGACAACTAGGAGGAGTGGTATGTGGATTACAGATGGCCAGTGCTGTGGGACGTCTTGGCTTATGAGTGCCCTGTACTCCCTGCGAATGGCCTGTGCGTGCAGTCATGTGACTCATGACGTACATGTGACTAAGTCATGTCATGCATGATTGTAACTGAGGGGCTGAGGTCGAAAGGCTGTAGTGTTTGAATGTCTTCTACGGTAGCACACTCGCAACCTTAAAACACCATTATTCTGTGGAAAATGTGTATGTACACTATGTGTATATGTGTATATGAGAACTTGTGTTTCATTTCTTGCATGCAGGTCAGTGACAGGTTATGAAAACGACAGGGATTCCCTGGGATTCCCTATAATGATGATCTTGCTTGTGTTTGAGCTGTGACCTCCAAAGCAGAGGTCTGCCTGCACTGCACTGCACCTTTTCCTGAGCCACCCCCAGCCACACATTCGTTGCTGATTAATTAGATGAATAAGTAGGGTTAACAGTCAAGGCATTGATCATTTGAATCAGTTTCAAATTTAGCTGGGGCTTATTAAGGGGATGATTGAAAGCCGTCTGCATAAGCGATTCATTTTGGAGGCCTCTCTTCTTCCCTCAGTCTCTTTTCTGTCCCTGCATCCTTCCTTCATTCCCATTAAGATCACGTCATCCCTCTTCATGTTATCCACCTTTCTGTACTTCCTTTTCTACATACCTTTGTGTTGGCTTATTTTTCTGCAGATTTTTGGCTTTCTCCAGCAAAGTGCTCCTGCTTTAATCTACTAAAGAGGAGGCTGTGCATAAGGCATGGATGTTGTAGGGGGAGAGGTTACCTTTGCAGAGCTTTTTAGCTTGTGTAGAAGCTTGGCCAGACGACTGACAGAGCAGATGAAGGGCCAGTGAGCTGGCTCAGCGGAAAAACTGGTTAGTCAGTGTGTGTGACGAGGTTTCAAGATGTTGCTGGGTTTTTTTTGGGGGGCAGATTGTAGCTCTGTGGTTCTGGATTTTTTTATCCATGATTGGTAGGCTGCTGGTTGAAATCCCTTTGCGGGAAGAATGATGTCACCATTGAGCACAGCACTTAACTTCAGTTGCTTTGGGGACTGGCTGACCCCGCCGTCTCGCTTGTAGGTGAGATGCATGCTACATAAAAATATAATATGTAATGTATGAAAGAGAGGAGAGGCATTTTGGGGTGGGTTCAGAGCTGATTCGGCTAAAGCTCCTCATCCAGTCAGTGGTTGGTCGAGCTGAGTCATGTGATATCATGTTCTCATGTCCTTTCAAGGGATGCCTCCCATGATGTTGGAATCTTCAAGAAGCGATAGCTGGTCTTTCGACTTGTTCTGAAGCTTCTCGATTCCATAAGTAGAAGGTGATTTTAAAAACACCATATCCCGAAACAAGACTATTCCAGGTCTGCGACTTGCCAGTTCCGAAACGCAGTATGTCTTCATGGCCTCTGCAGTGCTTGGAAACAGATGGACAACCCAATTAAGTGAAGCGAGCAGCTGTGAGATCTTTCTGTTGGTTTCTGTAGGTGGTGAGGATCTATGGCTTTGTGAGGCCGCAGTGTCCTTATGTACAATCTGGTGATAGTGCAAAAATGGATAATGGCTCTTATGAGAGCTGTCATGACCAGCTAAAACTTAGCTGGGGTCAAAACTGCTAATTTAGAGTTTGTGGAAAAATTTATTTGAACTTATAAATTTTCACCTTTGCATCGTAAAACATTTTTGTTTCACTGAATACTAAAATTTTTATTAGCCTAATGAGCCTGTGTCTGTAAATTGTTCGAACTAAAATCGATCTTAATAACGGATAATGATATTGAGGTTTCCGTTATTAATTTTTGCCTACTCCAGGTCCATATAGGATCATTGGGTAATCAGATGCTTGGTTCTGCCTAGTTATGCATGATAAAATAAGTGTATTATTCTCTGTCTAATTGTTTTCTCTTTTTCATTATGGCCCTGTCTGTAACGTGAATCATTAGGTGGAAATTAAAAAGCTGATTTAAAATGAAAAGCAGAAGAGAGACGAGGTGCAGTATTTAAAGCCACAATTGCTTCTGAGTTTGGTGTCTGGGGAAGCGAGGCTGACCACAGTCCTTTTTATCCCAGTCAGTCTCCTGTTACATGTTTCTTAACTCTTTCTCTGCCAGTTATTTTTATTTATTTATTTATTAAATTTATAGGACTTTTAGGGTTACTGTCAGTCTGGAGATTGGGATTATAGCATCTGAGAATAGCACCATATGGTCGAAGACTTACTCTTCTTAGACGGGCTTTTGCTGTTGGGAGGGGCCACTGTAATTGGGTTTGATTAATCTTCCTGCAGCTAAGCAGGTGGGGCTGCCTCTTACCTTCCCTGCCGCCTGCAGCAACACCTAATTGCAGAACAATCCTTGTGTTCTGGCTCTATCGGATAGGCAGGTAATGGGATGCGAGTGTAGCAGCTTCTGTGGCCTCTGTGAAGCTCTTGGCAAGGTGGGTGGGTGTGTGTGTATGTGTGTGAATGCATACACATACATATATAAGTGTAGTGCTACTGGACCAGGTGCACAGATTGTCCAGTTATGTATGTGCATGCAGGTGAGATGAGAGGGCAGGAAGCATAACTTGCCTAGAGGCAGGAGGATTAATGCTGTAGTCCCCTCCAAAGCCAGAGGGAGTTTATAATGCTTTCAGACTCCTTCACATAAGTATCCATCTCTGTCACAAGTCCTGAATTTCTTTCCCCTCTTTCTTAAGTCCCTTTCACTTCACGACTTGCGAATACATCGGTGCATCGGAGTGTGTGCGTGACCCTGCGTCGCTGTGTGTGTCCGTCCCTGTAAGGAAGCCCATCGATGACCCTCAGCCAGAGACGTCGCACTGAGCGTAACCGATGTCGGCGTCTTGCGTCTGTGCAAGAATGGCCGCCTCTAGAGAGTGGTCATGTGCTGATGGAGGTGGCACCAGTTTCCGCTGTTGTTGGTCTCTGGAGAAGAGCTTGAAGATTCCAGCTAATTTAATTACAGAGATAAAAAAAAATAAAAAATCTGACTGATAATACATTCTCCCTCATACCATTGGGAGGGATGCCGTTCTTAGAAAGCCTCCAAAGAAAAGCCTGAGCATTTTTGTACAGTGTAGTTGGGACAAGTTGGGTGTTGCTGTGGCAACGTTTGTTGGAACAATAGTTGGGGCGTCACCTGCTGCTCTTTCCTCTGGCTGCCTCTATCGCTCAGTGAGGTCACTGCTTACATCATTAGAACGTTAACAGTGCTGGAGCAGCAAGGCTGTTCTTGATGAAGGGTGTCTGGGTACAAATGCAGTGTTCATGGTGAGCGAGGGCATGAAGGCTCACTCCATGCTGAATGTTGGGAAAAAAAAAAGGCAGGACGTCCTTCTAGGGTCATAGGTGGTACCGCAGTAGAGGATTTGCAGTCTGTGTTTACAGTATGAATCATCCGAAGTTGCTGCTTTCACGTTCCATGTACATTGTGCATATGCCATTGGTAGGTACAATCAGAGTTGGGTAATTCAGGTCCGGAGAGTAAAAGTTCATGCGGGGATTTTGTTTTATCTAACCAGTTGAAAGTGATGTGACTGTGACTCTTTATGCTCAGCTAGTTGGTTGAAACAAAATCCCGGTCTGGACTTTTACTCTCCGGATCTGAATTATCTGACTCTGGGTACAATTCAGTAAGCCCTACTATACTTAGTGATTGGGATGGGACACTAAATTTGGAGCCATTATCTTAGTAGCTGTGAACACCTGCCCAACCATAATCTGCCAAAGCAGTACAGTGATGTCCAGCATTCAAAGATGCCCGTTGAGACAGCTACTGGAACCTTTCTGGTCTCCATATATTTTGAGATCCACAGAAGTACATTGGTGTGGGAAAGTTAAAACAGACAATTGAACAGCGCTGAGTAGTGGAAATTAGAGGAAAACATTGTTTGGAAACCTTGGGAGAACTTTGTTGATGACCTGGTTTGAGTGATGGGGTCTAGGCAAAGCATATGACAGGAACCAGGAGTCTCTGGTTTGTTACACAGAAGCTTTAAAGGAAAGGATACAATCACTATAGCACATATCATCTTAAAAACACTTTAAAATCTCACACTAACTTGTTCATATAGAGATGGGATGCTGGTTTTGTTTGGCATCCCCTGAAGCTAAAAGGATCAGTCAGGGAGGCTCAGATCAGCACAGCTTGGCCGTAACAGGTCAGCTTTCACACCACCTGAGTTTGCTTCTCTTATCTCTCCCATTTTCAGTTCTTCTGTCGCTCTGCCACATCAACATTTTTTTATTTTCATCTGTTGTTTACTTTGTATTCTTTTCTCATTCTTCCCCCATTTCTGCCTTCATTTTGTTTCTTTTATATCCAATTCCATTTGCTTTTCTCCAAACCCTGTTCCACTCATCCTCTGTCTATTGTCTTTCTTTCCATTTCTTGCTATTCTCTCTCTCTCTCTCTCTCTCTCTCTCTCTCTCTCTCTCTCTCCCCCTCTCTCTCTCTCTCCCACCCTCACCTTGGTGAGTCTCCATTGAAGATGGCACTTAATGATGACTTCAGTGGGACAGGGAAGAAGATGGAAGCATTCAAACCACGATTAATTCTGATAATCAGCTGACATTTATCAGTCTCCAAACGCCTTTGTTGGTGTGCTGGGACTCCTTCCATATGATAATGCAGAATTGCCGTATATATGTTATATCCAATTTGTATGCTTTTGCCCCCGCCATTCGGAAATGAACCAAACATTTTTGAACATTTTACAGGGCCAGTTTAATTCTAGAAATGCTGCCATGAGTGATGACCCATTATCCATTCAGAGTCCTTATGGGAACGTGAGCCATAAACATAAATTGCAGGGGCAGAACAAATTGCCACTTAGGACACAGAACAGTAAGTGTATAAAGAGTCGCTCCATTGTTTCCTAAAGGCGCACATGTTACGACAACCAAAGATGGGGCAGCCATTGTTTTGAATGCTTGTGCAAATGGAACGTATTACTTAAGGAATGTCGGGGACTGCTTTTTCTGTTGCAAACCCAGCCAGGGTGCTAGAAGACGGGGATAATAGGCGGTTAAGGATATGGATTTGAATCCCAAAACTTTCTGGTTCAAGCCCCAGGAGGGGCTTCACTGTACTACTTCTTGGAGGAGTATTTTCACCTGAACTGCCCAAGTAAAAATAGTGCAAATATATCTAGCTGTATCAGTGGGTAAAAAAAATAAGATTCATTGGATCATGATGCCTGTTAAGCAACTTGGTGTAAGGTAAATGTAAGAGGAGGCAATGTCAGGGCTGTGCCTGCAGAATGAGTGAGCTTTTGATTTATTGTATTGGCTCTTGCAGAAGCATTATGGGGAGAATGGTGTGTCTCTGGGGTCACAAATGTGGAATAAGGGAGTTCAGTACAAATGACCTGTGTATCTCCTTTGGCTTGGATTGTCTGTATAAGCGAAGGGAGTGCTTAGGGGAAGCTTACGTTGGTCTGGAAAATTCTATGCACCTTGACATTTTTCATATCTAATAAAGGATAGGATCCCAACCCATTGTGTAATTGGCACTGGGGTAATGTTGTGATGACGGATGTCATGAGGACACGAGCGACTTTTATGGCTGGCCTGGTTGGTGAACCATCCAGAAGGGGCCTAACTGGAATTATTGTAATAAAATATCCAGCTTGTTAGTCGTTCTAGTGTCTGTCACCATCTGAACGTAGAAATGGAAAAAACCATTAACAGGCAGCTTTTTTTTTTTTTCCTGTTGCGAACAGTTTCCGTTTAACGAGATATTGCCTAACCAGACTCGATGTTCTTTATAAACAGAATTTAGTATTTATTTCTGTTGGGTCTGCAGTAATTATGGTGTGCGTGGTAATGGACGGACGGACATGGTCGCTGGGGAGTCACTGAGTTCAGACACGCAGAAGTTTTTAATACCACCATCTGATCTCAGACCTGTGCTGAATGGATATGTAATGAGAATTAGCAAAGTGAATGGGAGGAAATGCATTAATACCACCGAAGATTCAAAAGGTCTATTCGTTATGTACACAGTTGTACACATACAGCATGTAGTGGAACGTAATCCACTCCGAGCAGCTGTACATAATTAACAAGATCTAGAAAAAAATAAAGAATAATAATATAAGATTTAAAAAAAAAAAACATGAAATGTTCAGCTCTACATAGTCTGTAGGTAAGTGATAGGTAAAAGGTATTGTGCTGTGCAAGACAAGTGCGAATGAAATTAGCCCTGTTGTTGCAAATGGTGCAACAGTCAGTTTTAAAAGCTGCTGGGGGCCGGATCATGTACAGCAGGTGTTGCATAGGACATAGCAGGCTGGCTCAGGCTCATGTTTCTGCATCTGGGTGAGGAATCTCCCCTCTCTGCCGGTGCTCTTCGTCAATTAGGCACGTGCTAATGTATCTTTAAATGCTGTTATCCCGATCTGCACTTAGTAAGATGTTTTTATTATGGTTAAATCTAGGGGGAGTTATGGAGTTTTTAACTACAGCCACCGTAAAGCTTATGGAAGTTCTATGTATTCTGAGGTTCTATCTTCTCTGGTCAATCATTCACTAAATTTATGAAGCCTAATAGCTGCCTCAGTCGCTGGTAGGTTGTCCTCATCGCCAGAGCGGTCTGGAGTGGGGGTGGGGGGGGGGGTCTCCGTTGTTGTTGTGGGGGGCCTGCAGGTACAGCACAGTTCTGGCTGGGTAGCCGTAGTGCTCAGCGTCACGCTGGTGAACGGAGAAGTCCAGGCCAATGCAGCGTTCTGGGAAACTGCAGGGGGAAGTGGGGAAGGGCGTCTGTGTGTGTGTATGTGTGTGAGAGAGAGAGAGAGAAAGAGAGAGAAAGAGTTAAGAGCAAACGGAGGAGTGTGGTTCGATGTGTCCCTGCACGTGTTAGGAGTGACTTCAGGGAGGTTTTCCTATTAACTGGTGTGTCAGTCTGAGTGGGGAAAGTGATCCAGTGCTATTACACCCCACGGGGAAGGCAAGCCGGCCTGATGGCCCTTAGCTGGGGAGGAAAGACTTCTGTCACCATTCTGTCGCTGGGTGGCTCTCCCAGGCAGGGTCATCGATCTCGGGGTGGGGGTTCGCTGTAAAAGAATGGCTGGACTTACAGGCTACTGATCCTGGCCTTCTGAGAGACCAACGGCCTTGCTTATACAATTTAATATCGAATTAAATCCACACAACTAGTTCATAGTGCATAAATTTTACATTCAAGCAATATGCACAATGACTGTTTCACATTAGCAGAGCAGAGCCTTTTAGAGTGCTGCTGTCACCATAGCCATGCAGAAAGCATGCTAATTTTATAATTTGTACCACTACAAAGCCTTTTACCTGCCTCCTCCCATATGTTTAATAATGTTGTCTCACTGTTCCAACGACATTTATCACAAACTCACATTTAGCCGTTTTCCCTTTAATTTCGCAATTATGTAAGTGGCAACGTGTTATTCCATGGCTGGTGTTTTATAGCTTCATTTCGAAATGGATGTTTAATGGTGTTTGTATCCCAGATGATGATTTGTTATTGCAGGGCGTCAGGTCTCGCCGGCGCTGTCGTCGCCGGGTGTCTGTTCCACTTACAGCACGCGGAACATTCCATCGTATTCCGTCTCCCCGCGAGGAAATGGGAGACGTCCGTCTGGCGCGTCCCGAGTCCGCCTCGTGGGGCCTGGCGGCGAGGTGCCAACGCGCTCGCGTCAGTTTGAGTCACGCCGTCGACGTGGCAAACCGGCAGGCGCACGAGCGCGAGATCGAATCCAATAACACGGCTGTGAAAATAAGGCTGTACATCTCCAGTGCCTGACTCTAATGGGCCACCCCTCCTAACTGGGTGGAAGGCGGCTTTTATATGCAGAAGTGGCCTTTAATATCAGGAGAGCCCCCTCCCCCCCCCACACACTTTCTGTTTTCCACACTTCGTAATAGCTGCTTCCAGAGTGAATCTGTCATTGCTGGCTCTTTTCCTTTGGGGGGGGCACGCTGGTGTGTAGTTGTGAGATTTTCTTCCCGGCCCTTTAATAATTGAGGAGGCCCCCCCTCCACACTCCCATCTGAACGGGGGAGTGTAACGACGCCGTGGGTGTTTTTTGTTCAACCTCGTTGGAGGACTTCATTCGTCATGCCACTTTCCAAGCCCCCCCCTCCCCCCCCCCCCCCCCCCCCTTTTTACGTCCCCTTCCTTTAAAAAAGGAAAGGGGGGGGGGGAAGGGAAAAAATACCAAAACCCCCGATGGGGTTTT
>JAABNY020000002.1:3532432-3543211 GCA_015164015.2 Brevimyrus niger | reverse complement strand
CATCTGCCCGGGGGTGTGTAACCACGCCGTGGGTCTGGGTGGTTCGCCCTTGTTGGAGGACTTCGTTCGCCATGCCACTTTCCAAGCCCCCCCCCCCCCCACCCCTCTTTTTAACGTCACTGTCATTGAAAAATGAACGGAAGGAGGTGAAGGGAAAACATTACAAAACCCGCGATGGTGATTCTCTCACACCTGGCTCGGAGTCTCACTCCCCTCCTGCCTGGACAGACGGGCATCTGCGTCAGCCGGCTTGTCGCTCATCCTCGCTGGCGGTGCCAGTCCAGCCGCTTGGCCCCGCGGACCGTAAACGCACCTGCTGGCTGCCGGCATTATTGCATTAAGTGCTTAGCTGATGCTTTCATCCAGAGAGACTTGAGCTGCTTCCTTTACTCATTTATGCAGTTGGATGTGACTGGGGCATCTCCATATGTTGCCCGTAGTGTGGGATTGTGAGTATGAGCATGTGCCCTGCCACCGACTGCCATCCCGTCCAGGGTGTCCCCCTGTCCTGTGCCTTCTGCTACCTGGAAGAGGCTCCAGGCTTTCTCCTCGACCCTGACCAAGTGGTTGGAAGATAGATGGATGTGCCTGGAGCTATTCAGTAGTTTGCTTAAGGATACATTAATGGAGCATTGTTTTGGACTTCAACCAACAGCTGGACCTAATTTAGGTCCAGAGAGTAAAGGTCCAGACCGGGACTTTGTTTCAACCAACCAGTTGAATACTCTGTAACTGTGACTCTCTATGCTCAGCTGGTTGGTTGAAACAAAATCTTGGTCTGGATTTTTACTCTCTGGACCTGAATTACCCAACTCTGTTCTTCAATTACCTGCCGATGGGGAATCTAAGCAGATCAGCCCAGCACTGGTCCAGTCTGTGCCAGATTGCAGTGTGCTATGGACCCTAGGCCTCTCACAGGTTCTGCTCCACTCAACCATGCCTGGTTCCATGCTTCCTACTGAACTTAACCTGGATGCAGCGCGGTGGTCTTGTGCTTAGACAGTGCTCCTCTGACGTCAGATGCAGTCTTAGAGATGATACCAGAGAGGCTTCGTTGCTGGGGTGCCACCGTGCAGCTGGGGGAGTATTCTGGCTAACCCACGTGCGATTCCGGCGGCGAGCTGTGAGTCGGCGGGCAACGTCGACCCCATAGACGGGCTTTCACATCTGCCCTCTGCACCCCAGGTCCTGCTTGTCACTCAGTGGGGAGCTTACGCAGTGCTCTTTGGATGACTTTCAAACCGCGACATTAACAAACGGAGCAAAGCCTAATCTGGGTTTAAACAGATGGACAGCACAGGGAGAAGCATTTCCCCTTTGCTGTGCTTGCGGGGCCTAGATTCTAATATTCGGCTCAGGGGACCAGACCTGCCCCAGCCTGGTTACAGCGATGAGGCCTTCTTGTGCACTTTTACTTGTCTTGCTCCTGTCGGCACTGACTAGACGTATTTGTCTTACCTCATGACGGCTGTCTATTGCAAGTTTAGAACTTTATGTATCTACAGGAATTGCTCATTGGAGGGTCAGAATTTAGTTGATTTGGCGCATTTACGTAGCAGCCGCTTTCATGCGAAGCAACATACAGTTGAAAAAGCAGCCAGTCAGCCAGTGCCTCTAGTAACTGGGGTTAAGGACCTTGCTCAAGGGCCCAACCGTAATGTCATCCTGCCAGCTCAGGGATTTAAACCAGCGACCTTCCGATCATGGGCACGGAGCTAAGCACTGCCCACAAACATCTGTAGGTGCAGTGGATACCCCCGCATAGTTCCGGCCTCCATGCGGTGGCCCGACAGGAACCTCAGAATTTTGCACATAAGCAGAGTCCTTAACCTAATGAGTCCCCGTTCCCCCCCCCCCTCCCCCCCCGTGGCCCCCTTTAAGAGGGCCTTCCAGTGAGCTCGTACCATTTGAAAGGCGCATTGTCATTAAACAAAGCGGCAGCAGAAAGGGTAATAGCTGTCGGAATGAATGACCTTCTGCGCTGGCCGCTCGCAACTCCCACCCCCGTGTCCCAGGTGTTGTAATGGTTGCTGTTGCGATAATAAGCGGTTTGCTTTCCCGGCGCCTGGCAGCTCGTGTTGCCCCATTGATTATTCAGGTGCCGATCCCATTACACTGTCGCACTGATTGTGTGGCTTGTTCGTAAGAATGGAGTCCTGGTAGGCATTGATCAGGCTTTGGAGGTTTGATATGTCTCATCTATGCACTCTGCTGACAGGCGTCCATCTGCCCCTGACTGCCATATTGCTATCTTGTCCCTCCAAATAATCACTTGTCAGGATTTGTGTTTGGATCCTGTCCCCTTATTTACCCTATTTTGTGTAAGTTCCATGTGCTGGCCGACAATAAAATTAATAAAATCCCGCTTTTTCTTTCTAACACCCTCAAGGCCTAACCCTGTTATGGCAAATTCTGAAAGAACTTCTCAATCTTTTGTTTCTGAACCTTTGGTGCCTTTGTAAGTAAAAGCTGACAGATTATTTTACATAACGGGAAGAATTACTGGTCAGGCTGAGAGTGGTGCAGCCTTGACGACATTTTTTCTGAACGGCCTTCTGCCGTCTGGCGCATAACTGCTTGTGAATGGCTGATAGAAAGCAGACCAGCGGAGAAAGGGGGCTCCCCCAGAGGTGGGGAGTCCAGACGTGCCCCCCCTTTTTCAAGATGCCACAAGACTGAAGCAGAATTCATAGGCGTTACATCAGAAGCTCAATAGCTGAGAGCATGTTGGCTGCAAAACCGTGAGGGAGGATGAAGCCTGAACAAGCGGTTTGGTTAAACGTTCATCTAGCGAGATGGAAAGTTGGTGGGAGGGCTGTTGAGTGGGCAAGGGCCGCTTTCGCCCTTCTCCTTGACTGCCATGTACTTTTGGCTTGCAATACGATAAATCTGGAGCTTCTAAACCATGCGGATTTATTTGAGTGTTCCCTCATCCCCCCATCTTCACTAATATCCCAGGAAAACCAAGCTCCAGGCTCTGGACACGTGAGCAACATGGGATTACTATGTTAGGTGCTAGCTATATGGAGAACTCCAAGGTGATTGGGAAAATTCCTGGCCTCCTTGACACGTATAGCTCTCACGGATGGCCGCGAAGGGTTGTCAGAACGCGTTTTGGCTGGTGAGTTTTTGAGGATTTCTTTGTCTTCTTTCTGGAGACAGCCTTCAGCCCTCTGTCAGTTTGTGGCATGGTAGTAACATTTCTCCTTGTTGAAGAAAAGCTCTCTGACAATGTTGAACACTGACAGTGTCAAAGGTGCAGAAAGGGAGAAGCAATTATCTATCCTCGCAAAGAATGCTGTCTGCCACGCAGATTGTGTAGGCGGGCAGTGATTATGTGTGTCGTTAAGGGCAGGATTATAATTGTTTTTTTTTTTTTCCTTGAAGATTAAACCCAGTAAAGTAACTGCTGTGTGGGGGTGTTACAGCGTTTTGTGTGTGCGTGTGAGCAAGACTGTGATGTGACATTCATGATGACTTTTCTTGCTGAAGGGGGTTGCAGTGTTGCTCTACCACACTGCTGGTTGCTGTACTATACTGCTGGTCTTGTGATTGTTTGGATTGTGTGGGTGGTGTTGGCAGCGCTGGAGCTGGTGGAGAATATGGTGTGTGGTAATCATGGCGATAGCTTCGTTGGAGTTGGAGGCGATTGCATAGTGGCCATGTTGGGAATGACTGTGGGTGGCTGCATAATTGTATTGGATGCTGGAAGTGAAAATCTTATCATTAGGAACTGAGAAGCTACTGCCTTCCCAGGAGCTAGATGTTGTATTTTTGTGGGGGGGCTGGGGAATTAAGTTGCCTTTAAGTAACACCAGCACTGGTCCCTCTTCCTGGCCCCAGCATGAAACACATATCAGAACATCACTACCGCCTGCTGATTAAAGACCCTGTTCTTCCCACTCACTACTGGTAGAAATTGCTGGTATTGACATCTTTTAAAGTGGCTTCACTCTACATTGGTCCTGCACTCGGACATCCAGTCTCTGGGTATTGGTGCATTGCAGTTGTGCTGTGTGCTGTGTGAATGATTATGCTGGCTGACTCGAGATACGGATGATATAATTTGACAGGTATTTATATTTATATGCAGGTATTCCTCCTGCCAAGGCAGGTATTGCCCAAGCAATTGCAGGTATGCCTCTGTAAATGTAAATATTTCCCCTTTAACTGCGTGGGATGATGGTATATAATTGTTGATGTGTGTTAGTATGCCATTTCCTTAGTATTTTAGGAAGAGGTTAGATTGTGCTGCTGCGTGAGTGGGGTTTAGGGTTTTATGTAGGTCAGCATTACAATATAGCTGGGTAAACCAGGCCTAATATTCCGGTATCACTTGAAGATTTTGTGGGGGACAAAAACCGACGGTGAATGTTAAGGTGGATGAGAAGAAATTTCAGCTTATTCAGTAATGGGATCATGTCTTTGCTCACTGCGTGGCAAAATGATTTCTGACGCTTGGTGTTTCCTGGTAGCTGAGGCACGGTTAAATATTTAAGAAGCTCATGCCACTCTTGTCTTCCTGGCTAGAAGAAAAGTTTGAAGAGATGCGAACCTTCTTAGACAGCTACCTGCATTTTATGAGTCAGGGTTTTGTAGACGTTCCTCGAATATGCCAAAAAGAGCAGATGTGAACGTATTCCTTAATTACCTGCCTGGAAAAATGCAGGAGAGGCAAATCTTTCTGAGAGTGACTGGTATTGACACCAGTTCTTAGTGGTAGTTTAACAAAGGTACCAAACTGTGGGGACAATGTACCTTTTCTCCTTCATCCACGAAGGATCCTTGCTGACTGTCGTGTAAAGTACACAGTTTTTTTCCCCACTGAAATTGATGGAATAAAAGAATATCCAAATGTATGAATTAATTTTGACATGTTGTGCTGTAGGTATTTGAGATATTCCTGGTGAAATCCTTCAGGATTTAAGGGATGTAACAATGCATAACTGGAAAGGTGGTGTCAGTATAACAGACTTAAGTCATGAAGCAGTAGCATATAGGTTTAACTCATTTTCCGGCAGACTGGGTGTTTTAGCTTGCAGTTTGGTAGAATTGTGTGAGGGCGTATCTGTATTGTGTTTGTGTGTCTGTGCTTCTTCACTATAAAAGCGTTTAATAATTATTGCAAGGGATGTTATAATCTCATGTATCAGGCACACTGTTCCACTGCTGTGCCCGTGGCCTCATTTCCGGAAAGTTCTCCTCAGATGGCAGGAGGAGTTGTTGTGGGGAGACAGACCTTTGCCAGACTCCCATCACACCAAGGACGGCGATGAACTGCTGGAAGTTCCAGACTAATGGACATTTGCTCGACTTTTTCAGTTAATGAGTAGATGCTGGGATATCTGCGCTTGGAAGGGAATGCTGCAGCTTCAGGGCTAATGAGATCTACCAGGGTTGCCGGAACACTGACAAAATGCCATGGCTGGATCTGCCTGTTTAGGAGGTCACGCTGGGGTTTAAGGGCCTAGAAGGAGAGTTTGGACTCCTAGAATGGATTACAACAGCGAAGTTAACAGGAGTCTGCCATAAATCTTCTATGGGAGTACAGAAGGGCAGACTAGGCTAAGAGAGGTGAAGACTGGCTCTGGAGTCTGGCTTATTTGATCTGTGTGATGAGTCATACGATGAATTTAAAAATGTTATGGCATGCAGTTTCATACCTGCTTTATAACACTGGCACCTTGGTGTTTTTCCATTGGAATTTGTTTCCCTTCGGAAACGCCCTTGTTAGGGGATGCTTGCAAATGTAATTATTCTATTAGTGAGCTTTGATTTCACGCACAATTCTCTTACTCGTAAGTTACTTATCACAACATTTGAGATGGCAGCAGGAAAAGAGAACCTCGGTTTGTTCCACTTTTATATTTTCTTTCATTTTTGAAAAGTTCAATACTGTAGTTCATATCCCCACCCTCAGTCTTTTTGAGAAGAAAAGATGTACTTAGTAACAGGTATGGATATGAGAGTCTGCGTTCAAACTGGAAATACACATTAACTCATTAACCAATTAAACTGGTGTATTAGCTAAATACTACATTAAACAATCAAAGGCATATGATCTTAAAGACACAGGCTGGCTGTACATCTTCCTAATGAAGATAAAGAAAAGCAGGCCGCAGGATGTGTGGAGTGGGGTGAGGGCTCTTGTAAAGTCCATTGTAAGTCTAGTCCAGAAATGTAACTGCAGGTGGAGTTTACCAAGATGCGTACGTCTAAGAAAATCATCACTGCGGAATCATCGGGGAGGAGAATCCAGCATTTGGACTGTTTTAATCGGTTTGTTCCACCTTATTCTTCATTTCTCTTTTGTCTTTTTTCATTCCTGGTAGACTCGGTCCGACCCGAAGGCCTGTCCAAACTCCTGTCCCGACTCCCATTTGTTTATTAGTTCCGAGATGCGCTTGCCTGATTTCTCACTTTTCTGCATCTGTCTAAAACGGGTTCCACTTTTGTAAAGCTGCTGCTGTCCAGCCCTTCTGAGGCAAGCGAATGGAAGTGCTGTCCCCAATAGTGCCCTTAGGGACCCATTTCTGTGATGAATGGCTCTGGTCCTTCTGACCAGAATGATTCTCAAGGCATTTGCATACTTTCAAAACGCTCGGCCTAAAGAGAGATTTTTTTGTAAATATTTAATTAATATAAATTTTTTAAAATGTACCGAGCTTCAGAAATTTTAACATAATGACTTTTGGGAAGCACATTTTAGGTAATAATCTATTATCCTACTGTACATTTATACAACTATAAGGCAGAAAGTATAATTTAAGTATGAAACATGTATAATTAATAAAGACAAATGCTCATATAATAATCATATCGGACAGAAATATATATGTTTAATATAATGTGTATTGGGCAGCATTTAACTTGTATTGTTAAGAATTAATTTTATTAATCGAAGAACCCCATGTGTTCCCAGTTAACTATATTTTGTTTGATATCACTATAATATTAACTGGAAATCCATAACTGCACGTTTTGTAAGCTACTTTTGGAGAGATAATTTGTTTGCAATATCTGCCAGGTTATTTTTGGAAGAGATCTTGTGGCTATATTAGCTTAGGCTGCTCAGAATATCTAGTGGGATCTTATTTCCTTCTTTTTTTCTGTTGTCATTCCAAACCACTTTTGGGTGTTTTTTTTATATATAAATGAAAAGGCAGTGAGTTTAATACTCAAAATAAATATGTATTAATAATTCAAATGTTATGAAGATGCTATTCAGGTAGAAAGCAGCACCGGTATCTAGCATGCCTAGATAATAATTATCTTGACAGATAAAGGACACTGAAGCAGTGAATTTTTTTTAATGGCGTCTCTCTTTGTTTCTCATATGTCACTGACGTAAGATCTGCGAGGGGAGGTCAGCAGAACTTCTTTTAAGGCCTTGAGCTGTTCCTTCCCGAAATACCACACACATGCTTGCCACACCGTGTTATTTTCCCGGCAACGCAGAGGATTGAAGGACAAGGTGAAAATGATCAGAAATGACGGCAGACATGAAGGGGTTTTTCTTCTCCGCCGCGTGGAAATGGCCCTGTTTGCGGGAAACGTTCCTCCTCAGTCCCTGCGCCTCCGGGCTCTCCAGGGGAACGGCGCCCACTGGAAAGTCGCACCCTTCTCCCGGACGGTCGCGGTGCCTGCAGGCCTCTCACATTCGACTTGCTGCTAATTTTAGCTCCGACCCTTTGCTCATTCGCATACTGTCAAAGGTTACCTTGGACACTTAGTCTTGCTGGGGGGGGGGGGGGTGGACTGTTTCACGTGCCACAGGCTGCATCCGTGACCAATCCTCTGAGACACTGGCAGAGTCTTACCCGTGCAGTGGTTCACCCTCCATAGTTTAATCTTCCCAGCCTACCATTCAGTCTGAGAGATGGATGTTGCGTACGTGACGTGCTGTGCCTTTGTGTCATCCTTATCCTGACTTATTCCCTTATCTACAGGAATGACATGTACAAAGCATAACTTACCTTTGAGCACATGCTATGTGTTTCTACAGTGAAAATGTCCCTGCTTCTTCTGTTCTACCCTGCAATTACATAACCATGCATTTGGGACTCTGTTCCATTTTTTTTTAGTGGGGAAATGGCCACCAGGGTATTTGCATGAAGTATCGTACCGGCTTTCTGTTAGTTGAGGAGAAGGATTCAAACACTCAGTTCAACACTTCGCCTGCCCTGTGGTTAACAGTAAGGACCTTTGTGGTATCATAGGACCCTGAGGCTGTTTTGGCCCTGCTTGCTTTATTGTTACTCTGCTTCAATTTGTTGGGTGTATGGAGCTGCTTTGGTGTTAAATCTGCATACTAAAAGCCCCTTTTGACTCTTTTGCATTTGTTAAATGATGGCCAGTTTTAATTATTAGTGTGGAGTGCTATGATTAATTCTGAAACATGGGCCACTTGTAGTTCTGTAGCAAGTTTAATGAGAGCCTTTTGAAAATGTTGATTACATTTCCACTGCTGCTTGGGTGTGGGGTTCCACTGTGCAAGAGATCCTCTAACCTGGGCTGATCCTCTAACCTGGGCTAGATGGCACTAAAAGTGATGGCGGAGAGCCGTTTATAATCAGCCGAACACAGTTCCTCATTGAGGGGCTGAGCCTGTAAGATCCTGAGGCTGACGAGGGACTTTCTTCCCTACCTCCTACGATTATTTGGTAGCGTTAAAACCTTTGAATGTGATGGTTTTGGTTAGTTTTAATGTGGAGTTGAAATAATCAGAACATGGGTCAAGTTGGTTTGGACCTGCTGGGATTTTTTCCCTGTGTGGATTGTGCAACCAAAGCACCATTTACCCTGTGTGACATTTAGCTATCAGTCGCTCTCAACCCTGAAGAAGAGCCTGCAGACCTCATCTTTTCCTGGGATACCTCAACAAACTCATCCTACCGCTGTGCAGTTGCTGATGGTAGCCTATATCCCACGCTTATGCTCTCTAGATGACCCTGGATGACCATACATTTAGCAATTGTCTAGTAGGACTCTACACTTCATGATGTTTTGATATGAATAGGTCTACCGATGTTTGTTTCCTGCAGTGTTTTCTCATGCATTGTATTCTCTACCCTGTTTGTTGATTTTGAGAAAAGTATTTGCCAAATAAATAAATATAAATGTTTCAAATCTGTTAAATTGTTCTTGATGTAGGTGTTGCACGTTGCATATTGTCGTTAGATTAGACGCTGCAGAGGATCATTTAAAAACTGTTATCTTTATATTTGTTCAGAGAGCGGGCACTGAGCTCTCGACAGACATGCATATTCAGCTGAACTTGGATATTTACATTTAAATGCAAAATAGACAAGCATAAAAAAAAGACAGTTTGTTAGTTCGGAAGTAACGATATTAAGTGCGCGACGAATTCTTTCAGCGCGCTGTCACTCCCATTGATGTGTTCAGACGCTACCCCAGCAGCATGTTAAATGCTTTACTGCCTTTTCATTCCGGATACACCCTGTTCTCTATGCATCCGATGGATTCGAAGGGTCCATCCTTCTTTGGTCTGGATTGTATGGCCAAGACGCCCAAGGATTTGTTCTCTGTTGCTAAAGGAACCTGGCCGTCATATGTTAGTCACTTCCAATGTAATGTCATCGATGCATCACTGCTACAGATATCTGAGGAGGCCCTGCACTCGGGTTGGGTTCTCGTACAGTGGAACGCCAACTGATCTATAAGTGTGAATGATTTACATGTGGCATCTGAAAATCTCTGGCACAGTTTCAGTGTCGTCGGGGTGGGGGGAGGTGTTTAGCGTAGCAATAACTACTGTAACCATAAGGATGGTATTTTGTGAGGAGAGGTCAGTCGTTATCATCATGTTGGCGTCGCGGAGAGAGCTTAGCCTGCCAGCAGACAGAGCCCGGAATGTGGCGCGTGGCGATGTTGGCCGCGAGGAGGAAGCGGCATCACAGCCACGCCCGCAACCGGTAACCGTACATCAGCGCGGATGGATAAAACCGCACCTCCATCATGAAAAGGTCAGGCGCCAGTATCACCCCAATACTGGCAGCGATATACTGAGGTAGCGCTCCATGCTGATAAGGTTATATGCATTCATGAGCTACGTGGAAGGGGAATGGCTAAGTAGCCCTTACTGGGCGCTCCAAGCAATAAGGGCCGCTCCGAGAGGGCTGATGCTCAGATAGAGGTGCTTTGTTATAGCCCTCCCAGGTTACCGGAGATATTGCCTCCAACCATCTTTTTTTTTACGGCCTTCCGAATGGCGGGATCCACCTTCGCCGGCTAATTGGACCGCGGCACGACGCTCCCGACGCCACGATGGGCCCATTATTAGGCCTGCTGCTCGCCCCGCCGTGGGCCTGCTGCTCCTCACCTGGGCCGGCCCACCGCGGCTGTCGTTACGAGGCGGTCGCTCTTCGGCGAGCGGGCGGGCTCATTGTTCCGGGAGAGAGAGGAGATCGGCTGGATGCTAGACGTGAAGATAGCTGCGGGATGTGACACACGTGACTCAGAGGCACTAGTCTGCGTGTCACTAGCTCTGTGCCATTATGAAAAGGGAATTAAATTAATTCTAGCATCAGAATGATTTCACTTTTACGTTTGTTTGTGGTGAGCATCCAAAAGTGTCATACACTAAGGCGGTGGCTCTCTACCCGCCCGGTGTTTGGGTGTCCCCGGACAATCCACATTTTTGCTCCCTCCCAGCTCTCAGAACACCGAATACCTGAGAGCAAAAATGTGGGCTGTCGGGCGGGGGGGGGGGGGGGGGGCGGGGCCCCGCCTCACGTGGCTATGTCTGTCACTTATTCT
>JAABNY020000002.1:3519043-3532332 GCA_015164015.2 Brevimyrus niger | reverse complement strand
GGGTCCCTGCTCTAAGGTGATAAGAGTGCAAATTAAAACTTTTTTTTTTTTTTTCTGTTTGAAGGATATTCTTCTCCTTGACTCTTCCCAAGAGATTGGGGACCTCACTGTCTCCCTTATCTGCGTCTCGCCTTCACAGTGTCTGACCCTCGTTATTGACGTGTCCACTGGTGCATCTGCAGCCGGCTTGATTTGGAGTGTTATGGATGGTCCCCAGGCATAAGGTGCATTGAGCAGGACACAGACGGCTGAGGCGCTTCTCCTCCATTCCATTAGTTCATCTTCAGTTCGCCTTGTCTGTAATCTGGGAGTGGGGGGGGGTGACTGGAGGCACAGATTCTTGTTCTGATAATAGAGGGGGGGGGTTTGTGCTTTGGTTTACTTTATATTTAATTGACAGAGACTTCAGATGAATCCCCTGTTAGACTCGTTGGGGTCGGGATTCTGCTGGGCCCCCTGCCTTCGCTTCAGTGACACCCTGGAATACCCCACTTAATCTCAGAGTCCCCCCCGCAAGCTCATAAATTCTTTATTGTGTAATAATGAAACATTACACTGTTTCTCATTTGTTATCACTCACTTAAGTGCATCCCTGCCTGAGAGGGGGGCCCAGGTGGGACTCCTTGGATTCCTCATTGGCTCACGAGTCATTTATTATTCAGTCTGTTTAAAATCAACCAATAATGTTTGGTCTCCAGAGCTTCTCAGTTTATAATGCCACTCATCCTTGCAGGTTGGGTCGTATATTATATTCCTGCATGCGAAATATAACTATTTCACATCAGTAATCAGGAATTTCATCGCTTCTTTCCCGATCCTGAGAAGTTTTCTTAAATGTATACAGTTAGACTTCCTGCTTTGGAGACTGTGCCTTCAGTCTTTGTCCCCCCTTAATTTTAGTCCCCGTTTCCTCTAAATTGGAATTATCGTCTTATTTCTTATCAAGCTCTCCATCAGTGCACAATGCTCATCTTGACACTAGCACACACCTTCAGGGTATGTGACCATCAGCATCCCACTTCTTATAGGCTATAGACTTTGTTCAGTGATATAATACCCTTGGAAGAGCGTGCTATTCATGCTATCCTACCCACAACTCTGGAGGTGTCCTGCTGAGAGTAGATATTCCTGTAGAACACTGGTCTCCAACCCTGGCGCCGAAGATCTACTGTACCACCCTGCAGAGCTTAGTTGCAGATAATCAGGCTCTTCAGTAACACCTCAGTATAGAGCCAACTTAAATGGCTCTGATACTTATCTGTGCTGCAGGGTGGTAGGTCTCCAGGAGTAGGTGACACTGCTGTAGAGTTTTGGGAGAAAAGACGACCTCATCTGCCTGACCGTCTGACCGAATGCAGGTCCTCCTCTTCATCAGCGGCGAATGTGGCAGGATTGGGACTGATGCTGGATCTCGGCCTTTCTTGGAGCAGTGTACCTCCTGGAAGGACCACTTTTTTGTTGTCACTCGTCCCTGTGTAAGGCTGTTCAGCATTTTGCCTGTGTTTAGGCCGCTGATTGTTTCCCACAATGTCGATCGCGCCTTGCCTCACCGACATGCGTTGGCTATGTGGCGGCGTCCGTTTCAGCTTCGCCCTCATGTGCCTCAGCCCTTTTCTGTGTTGAAGTAGACCTCAGCATCATGTTTGTCCTTGCTTCCCACATCGCGGCGCCTGCTGCTTAGTTCCCCGTTATTCATCTCTGTTTGCTTGCTTCACTGCTGGGTTTGTTTCGCTCTACTAATTTTCCTCCCTTTGGAGTCGCACCTGTTTGCATTTACCTGTTGTTTCTCGCTGGGGGGCCTTCAGCGGAGCACGCTGCGGGAATCTTGAATGTACTCCGTGGGGCCGCTCCAAGTTCATCTCCGCCGTCGTTTTCGTTATCTGTATTATCTGCTCTTTGCCCTCTTATTGCGGCTGGAGAGGCAGCCCTGTGAATCATTCCAGGATGAATCCTTTTGTCTGCCGTCTCCTCAACGACGGAGAGTGAGTGACATTAATTAGCAGGACTTTTGTCTCATTTTTAAAGCGGAGTGCCCGAAACTGATGGCTCATTAGCCGTCGGTTTTGAAAACGGCTTGGTGCTTGAAATGGGGGGGCAGGGGAACGCAGGCTCGCTCAGATGCGATCAATATAATCGGATTCAGACACTTTTTGAAAGACCATCCATTCGACCCCTTTTTTATAGCATGCATGATTGTCCTTTATGTTTCTCCAAACTGCAAGGTTAATCATGGGCAATAGGGCTTGTTTTTCCCTCCTGTTTTTGAGTTGAGCAGAATTTATTTATCATTCAGGGCTCAGGTTCCGGCACTGCAAGGCCACCGGCTGGTTCCGGCACGGCTCTGCGGTTCCTCGGTGCCGCGGCCTGCCAGGCCATGCTGGCGTCATTCGCGGCTGATCTCCTGGCAGCCCCTAGACCGTGTCCAGGCGGTAAAGGCCCTCGCAGCACCGTGTATGTGGCGTATAATGCTGGCATCCTCAGATAAGGTTAAAACATTCTGGTCTCCGGGCTTTTGATGTCGCCGGAATGAAAGTCAGGGAGCCAGTGCTGAACCTACAGTTACGAGGGCATGAGATTCCCGATTGTGCGGGATTGCATGCAGACAGGCACACATCACACGCATGACCCCCCGGCCGTCACAGATCATTGGTGCCACGCCGTGGAAGAAATGAGGGAGGCCACAGGTTGGACTTGGGTGCAGACTGTGACGTGTGTGGTAATGCATGTGCAGCTTTGAAAAACTGGCCGGCTTTGTAGCAAGGCGGTGTGGGTGGAAGTTTTCCCTCTCTGATATGGAGATGAAAACCTCTAATACTTTAATTGTCGGCTTATATTATACGGCTTTTCTGTTTTGAATGGTTCTCAGAGCCCGTTCCACGTTCGCTGCACTTTACTGCAAATTAGTATGTTCAGGTCTGTGAAATAAACGTGAAGGCGGATCACTCACCTCTGAAGGAACGCCATCTCTTTGACATTTCGGTAAAGGAATTGTTTCAATTATGCCCCTGACACAATGTGAAAACATCAGACAGCCACTGCCGTTCGGGGTTAGTTTAAACACCTGGTTGAGGCTCCAGTGAAGGTTTTTACACACACGAGGACACACACTCTCAGTGTATACTAAGGAAAATACCAGTGTGCTTCCCACATGCGCACGTGCAGCGCACACTAGTGTGTGTGTTTGTGCACACGGCCCTGCACCTTCTTCATTCACACGTAATCTGCTTTTCCCATCGGTAATCTCATCCCGCCCAAGCCAGGCACTCTGCCCTTAGTGACACGGGTCCCGCTGCGCTCGCTAGCTTTGTGCTATTATGGTGACCGAATCCTGCATCACGACTTTGCTGGGACACTGTGCTGGCAGTCCCCACGATTGCTGCATATACTCTTGTTACTTTCATTTCCGAATTTTAAAACGGCGCGCAAATGGCCTCCAGTTTGGTGGCTGACCGTGCCCGTGGCTGCTGCACGCCCCTTCCCACCTGAATTATCATATTCTCATATTGCGGCATGTGGAAAGATAAACGCTAACTCTGACAGGGCCTTGATTAAGTTGTGCGCCCGTGGGGGCCGAGGGTTACATCCCTGCCGATTCCCACCCACCTTTGTTATAAGAAGGCTAATTTATTCCGCTGCTAAGGGCTCCTGGTTATGATGGGAATATGACATGTGGGATCCGCACTGGGGGGGTCAGTCTGCTCATGTGGATGGTTCCTCAAAGCTCTCGGCAAGCTGAACCCTTGACTGATGTATTTATTCTTGGGATAGGACCTTCTTGTGGCCATGATTCTAACAAATGAGTGTGTGTGTGTGTGTGTGTGTGTGTGTGGATTAGGCTTACATTACATTGTGGGGAACCAAAAGTTTCCCACTATTTTGACAATGTGGGGACCATTTTCCAGGTCCTCACGGAAGTCTGTGGATGCAATAAAAACACAAAAAAATCCAAAAGTCTCATATTTTGTTTGATTACTTATGGTTAAGTTTAAGGCTGGGTAAGGTTGTCATTGTTGTTGTTTACAGTTTTGCCCTTAAAAAAATGAATGGATGGTCCCCACAAAGGTATTAACACAAACATATGTGCGTGTGTGTGTGTCTAAGCATCTCCAGCCAGTGCTGTGACCTGAGCCGTGCTCCTTCGCAGTCTCCGGGTCGGCGAGACCTGCAGCACAGTGTCCTCTCAGCCGAGGCGGCCTGCAGCTGACGAGCCTCGCCGGTCTATCCCGCCGGCTCGAAAATCCCCGCTTTTTGGCCCCCCCCCCCCCCCACCTCCGCCACATGGGCTGCCTTGATCTCTTCAAGGTCAGAACCCCCCGTGAATTGCACAAGCGGAGTGTGAAAGCAGCTGCGGACGTTGCCTGTGACAGTCACCTGTGTGCTAGTGACCCTGAGCATTTGCATCCTTGGACAGTATCTGCGTCTGTGTGTGGGGGGGGGTGGGGGAAGTCTGTGAGCACGCAATAGGGCAGTGACTTTCGCCACCGAGCTCAGTGGAAAAGTGACATGATAGGTAAAACTACAGTGATGGAATCATTCACGAATTAATTGGATTGCTGTTTGTACACAGAAAGCATGCACAGATCACAGCAGAAGTAGTGAGGAAGCACTATCATAACAGATGGCAAAAGCTAGTTTGATTGCCTGATTGGTTACCTGCCTCACAGGTATGCTCTTTACAATACTGTTACACGTGTAAGTATTTCTTAACACTTCCTGGTGATTTTATTGACAGATCGGCCGAATTTGTTGCTTTCTGGCCTGCCCTTTTCGGGCTTCTCCATTTGTAATCGACAGCAGTGAAACTCAGGGTCCAGTCATACAGTCATCTCACAAGGCCTTTCCCCTCAGCAAACCCAGCCTATTGATTTCTTGTTCTTTACCCACTTTGAGTATCCGCGGGAAACCGGGAGCACGCCGTGCGTTTAACCTGCAGAAGCCCCGCACTGCTCCCAGCCAAAAGGGACTAGAGAAACACTAATAAACAAATTAATCGGTTTGGAAAACAAGGACAGATCTCTCACACGGCGAGCCAGCGGCCCCTCACACACCTGACGTCGTGCCAGGAGCTTATGCCACTGACCGCAGACCAGCTGGGCCATGCCCGCTGACAAGACACGGTAAAAACGGGCTGTTAAGGGCAGAGAGTGTGAAACATCTCACCATCGAAGTACAGGAATATACCTGTGCCTCCCTCTCTGAAAAACGCTACATTGGATGACGCTTGGAGCTCCCAGAGGCTGTGAAGCGTCTGTATAATGTGGCAAGATGAGGCTGGAGATCCACTGTCACCTTGGTCTCGTTCCTGATCGCTGTCCGTCCGGACTTTACCCACCTAGCAGGATCTGTTCCAATCGGCGCGGTGTGGCTGTAGAATTTTTTTCTTTTAAGGTGGCGGGCTCAAGAGAGCCCATGATTCATGCAAAAGAACTAACCAATAGAATGTCTTGAATTGGTGACTGACAGGGTAGGAGGCTCTCTGGGGGCCAATCAGTTTTCAGCTTGGGCCAGTGCCCCTGTAGCCCCGCCCCTTATAAACGCCCCTGGCGATAACCTCCCCGTTCCGTGGCATGTCAGCAATACTAGCGGCAGATGATTTAGTGGACGGAGGGCCTGGCGGCCCTGCGCCTCTGAGTGGCCTCTGAGAAATGCGGCCCGTCTTCAGGCACGGCCGCGGCGTGGATGCAGCCCGCCTGCGCTACGCCCCCAAAATCGATCTTTCTCGACAATTTTACGAGCCTTATATTCAATTCACAGCAGCTTTTCTCTTATATACGCTGTGGAAAGCAAAAAGGTTTTTTTTTCTCTTCTATGAGGAAAAAGTCCCTCTTGGAAGTATCCTTTTTAGTTTATTTACATATTTATGTTCTCGGTACAGGCCCCTGGGCTAAGTGAGGGGGGGGGGTGGGGGCGGCGGAGCGAATCGTTTTGTGGCCGGTTGTGCGGAAGCTCCATGAGGGGGGAGAAGAGCCAGCGCCCCGCTGCGAAAACACATCAAAGGCGATCCCTCCAGCCTTTGGTGGTCCTCCTTGACTTTGGCACGTGGAGCAGGTTCACTTCTCAGGCCCTGAGATGGGAGCTGAGGGCTGGGCCTGATGGGTTTATGAAGGGTGGGAGTGTTGTATCTGGAGGGAGGCCAGAGGGGAACTTGATGCTGTGAGGCTCCCAGGAAGGCTAATTGGATAAATGTAACGCGATTAAAGCGGTGCGCGACCCTGGCACGGGTGGCTAATGGATTGGTAATGGGTCGGCTGCCCGGCCTCCTGCTTCCCCTCATTGGCCAGGTGCAATGTCAGCCCCTCCCCCCACCTTACCACACAAGGCAAGCCCCGCCCCCACCAAACCTACTTCAGTCTGTGGTACTGTATGGGGGTGGGGGTGGGGGTGGGGAGCTGGTGGATACCCATGAGCTACTGATGACTGTTAAAAAATTTAAGAAATAAGCTCAGTGTTAATGTGAGTTTTATTAAACATAATGGGTATTTCCATAATGAATCATTATCATTTAAGCCAGAAGTAAGTTCCCTGCTTTAAAGATGGGCTCTCTGCGTAATAACATCTTGTCTGAAGGCAGTGGACTAATCGGTCCCAGATCTAGAGTGTGATCCTGTACATTATAGTTCTGTCATTTTATGTTTACCAGTGCAATGAAATGCAGCCTATAAGAGCTTCGCCATTGGCTGCAGTGAATCCCCTCGTCCTTCCAGCATTCCCTGTGTCAGGAGTCACGCCGGTGACCCTCATTACCACAGCCAGACATCCAATTAAGCCAAATTAGAATGGAATTGACTTGGCTAGGCAGGAGTAATGAAAATATTTTAGCTATTAGGCAATGGGTGTAAAAGTGCTAGTTGTCATTGTAATGGGATATAGATAGGGCCCTTAAAAAAACGTATTGCAGCTAATGTGATGTAGGGGTGACTTCTTTGTTTGGCTTTGCTTTCGCCTCATTTTTGGCAGCTTCCCTCAGTCTTTCATTTGTCTCGGCTTGCTTGTAGAACGTAATGGAAAAACAAGCCAGAGACAGTAAAGGGACGGGGGCATTTTACTGGCTTCCAGCCCCCCCTCCAGAATGCAGGAGATCAAACGAGGCTCGCCCGTGTTCCTTCTCTTATACATGCGACTGCCGCAGACAGTCTTTTCAAAATGTGTATTTATAAGAAACGCATAATGAAAGGGACAAGACTCTTTTGGGAGAGGAGCATGAAATTTTCTGCCTCATATATGCCTTGATGGTGCAGGAGAAACAAAATGGGGGAAATGGTAGTCTGAGGAAAAGTGGGCCTGTGTTTATCTGCCTGTGGCCTGCGACAGCAGTCATGGGTGAGGTCATTCGGGCGTATTTGTACCTGGAATATGAAGCCATTTATCTGCAGTCAGTGGGCACTGTAGGCAGCGTCTTTCCTCGCGTGTGATGACTAACTTCATTAGCCTATGGAAATGTTCTGCATGGGGAGGGCGAAACAAGTGGAGAGCCCATTTCTGTAATGTTCCAGAACATTCAGGAATATTATTGCTCACAGCGTAGTTACCCTGCTGCCTCTTGCCGTTTAATGTCTCCCTTAGCATTCAATATTAAGCTGTCGCCCAAATTAATGTGTTTTATTCCTTGTTCTGGAACGTTCTGCACCCGCTCCTCAGGGGAGAGGAAGCCTGACTTCCCTGCTAAAAAAAAAACAGTCTGACTAGCTTATGATCATTGACCAGCTTAAGGTGTGTTTTCGCATGATGCTTTAATGGTTCAGCTGGTCATACCAGCATGACCGGCTTGATAGGCTGGCCACACCATTATGACCAACTGGTGATCCTCCCAGCGAAACCATCAAAGAGCAGCAAGAGTTGGGACATGACCATCTAAGAGCATCTTAGACCATCTTAGACAAGCTAAAACCAGCTAAAATCAGCTACCGGCATAAGCTGGTTTTTAGCTGTTTTTTTTCTTCAGCAGGACTTGCTCAGTAATTTTTTTATTATCCAGAGGGATTTGGAAGCATTACTGATCACGCTATAAGCATGTTGCAGTTCACCTCAGTGGCTGTTCTTGTTTCCAGTTGTAACTGAACAAAAATGATAATGATGATGAATGCAGTGATGTTTGGATTCTGCATCACCACTGTCCCCTGGCTAATTATCTTTTGTATTTTTTTCTGTTCTATGTGTCCCGGGTTTGTGTTGCACTTGTACTGGACAGGTAAGTAAGCATTTGTATACAGTCTTATCGTGTAGTATAAACTTATCAAAGCAGGGTGTGTGTGTGTGTATGTATATATATTTATGTATATATACACACACACACACACACACACACACACACACACACAGTGGTGCCTCGGTTCTTGAACATCATCCGTTCTGGACTCCAGATTGAATCCTAGAATTGGTCGAGTACTGATTGAATTTTTCCAATTAAAAATAATGCAACCCCCCCCAAAATTACACCTAAATATGTTAAACACAAAATGAACAGGATAAAAGAAGAGTATTTTTCTCTTAATGGCTTCTAAAACGATAGATCTTATTCCAACATTACCCCTGTCCTGCCCCAATCGTCCGCTCCTTTCGTGTGCCACACCCCCTCGTTAACCTTGTGTGGGATCCTCATGTGATCAGCTGTTTCTGGTTGTTGTCATTAGTCCTCTATAATAATAGTGCGTTCGATTATCACTTTCCAACTCGGAGCTCGGATGAAAACGTCACAAAAAACATCACTTCCCGTCGGAAACACGCCTCTTTTATGACGTTGAACTTGGACAGAATTTTCTTCGCTGAGTTGCCAATGTGACATAATTTCAACAAGGCGACTTGGTTTGTTTGTAGTTTGTAATAAAGTTTAAATAAATGACATAAATGCTCTAATAGTAGATGTAAGTTAGTTGTTTATTTATTGTTAGTTACTGTACTGTTGTGCTGCTTTATTTGGTTATTCGTCCAATCTGTGAAGGAGGCATCCAAGTAAGAATTGCATTGTAGAATGACTAATTTCCTGGCGCGTACAATTTATATTAGGTTAGCATTCATGGTTCAACTTCTGATATTCTGATAGGTCAAACTGGTTTGTTCAACTTTCAAGAAATTTGAGTTCTAGTGAGTTCGAGAACCGAGGTACCACAGTATATATATTGTGAATAAAAGTTGTGTTCTATTCTACAATACACTTCCTAAACATTTGTATGCCTTTGTATACATTTCAGTGGTGTCAGCTGGTAAAGTTGTACGCTGTTTTACTTTGGACTAAAGCATCTCGCAAGTGTCTGGTCTTCGGAAAGGCTGCTCATGCTCACCGGATTACTTGTAATCATTTGTACTTGTTATCGAGTTTAACATGATATTAGAGTCTGTGCTGTTGCTATTCCTTTTTCTGTATTTTACTTGTGATTAATAGTGCAGTAGTACTACTAATTGTGGCTTTCAGAAAGCTTTCCTTTCTATTCACGTCACAATACAATTAATTGCCGTATGCGGTGTCACATAACCTGCCTCATCAGCCTGTAGACATACCCGTTTAAATGATGTCATTTTAATGCTGAGAATGATGATGGTATTTTAAGCATTTTTGGAAATACCTGCTTAACTCCTAAAAACTACAACTACATACTCGCCATCTTTGAAGTTGGTTGGAATTATCCACCTCTTTGAAGTCAGTTTGAAATTATTTGACAAGAGAGACGATCCAGTTGAAGAAGCACAAGATTTATCTCAAAATCACTATCCAAAAAACTGTAATCCGGAATGCAGGCCGTAGATCATGGAGCAGGCAACGGCAAGTGAAGAAAACTGAATCCAAATTGTTATCCAAAATCTGTCAACCAAACACAAGCAGACTGTCAAGGGGTTGATAAGTGTCAAGCAGAGAAAAACCACCAAATCTAAGCCATCAACCAGGAACCGGACAGATCATGCAAGAGTCATACATAGGACCAGGACAGCCACAGAAAAAAATTCTCATTATGATGGAACACAGAATACTTCATATAGGTGAGGCTGAAAACAAGGCCATTATTCACAGGTGTGCTGGTAATCCAGGGTGGCAGGACTTAGGAAGAATGGGCGTGTCTGCATGCAGGTGTTTAAAAGAATCCTGGGAGTAGATAGCCTCATTTTCGACGCCTAGTCCTACTGTACTGGCAGATAAGCTTTTTTTGTTTGTTTCCCAATCCAGTCCTCTGGAACCCATGTGATGGTACATGTTTTCGCTCCCTTCCAGGCCCTGCCTACCAATATTTTACCTCTGCATGGAAGTGAGGGCATTGAGATTATGTGAGATTGTGTCACAGATGGAGGCCAACCTGAGTCACATGAGAAAAATGGGATTCAAATGGAAATTTAACAGTGAAGTTATACTGCTGCAAGCTTGCCTTAACTGTCGGTGCAGAGGGAGCCTGAGAGGGAGCAAAAACATGGACTGGCTGCAGGTCCTCGAGGACTGGATTGGTCAGCACTGGTATAACTATTGATCCATCTTTGCTTGTTATCTCTTGAGTTTATAATAATGAAAGACAAGCTTTACAGGATCAGACAAAGAAATTAATGTGGGGAAAGAAATGTGGTTAAAAAGAAACGGTAAACCAGATAAAAAGCTAACCCAGCATTTCCTAGTCCGGTACTCGGGGACCTGCTGACTGTCTGTTTTTGCTCCCTTCCAGCTCCTGGTAGCAAAAACTCGTAGGGAGCTGGGAGGAAGCAAAAACATGGAGGATCTGTGGACCAGACTGAGAAACCCTGAGCTTACTTTAGGCCTGACAGTGCGTCCTTTAATGTCCTTTCTTTTTTTCGTTTCAGACATGCGGTTATTTGTCGCATTCATTGGCAATCAGTCTTCCTGACAGCTTCTGTGAGAAATGTGTGACTGTTTTTCAGTTGCATAGACACTGTCTCTGGTCCCACATTGACTGGCCTGACGTGCTTAGCTGTTCATTCGCGGTTGACGTGCGTAGCTGTTTGAACAGTATTAACCTGACTGGATGGGATTGTTCATTGTAGATATTTGGTCAGGACAGGTGTGTTTGCTTTTTGGAAAGGGCTCCTGTGAGCCTGGCTGAATGGGACAGATGTACTATAAACTACAATTACTATTAACACTTTTGAGGAAGATGAACAAAGAAGCCCAGAGCTCTTTCCACCACAAATGATTCAGCCCAACAGCTAAGTGGTGATTAGCACAAGAAGTTGAATCAGGTGTGTTAAACGAGAGGAAACCCAAAAATGTGCAGGACTCCGACCTTCCAGGACTGGAGTCCAACACCTGAGCTCTAGAGTAGGGGTGGCCAATCGTATCCGCAAAGGGCCGGTGTGTATGTAGGTTTTTGGGGTAACCTTTAGGTCAGCTGTTCAAACCCAGGTGTGAGGACTCATCAGCCAATCAGTCCTCTAATTAGGGAGTTGCAGCGAAAACCTGCATACACACAGGCCCTATCTGGATAAGATTGGTTACCTCTGCCCTAGAAGAACAGGGGGTTATGGAGAGTACTGAATTTCACTTGTATGGTTACATTTTGTTTGGACTTTAACATAATCGTCTGGAGTGGCAGTTTTTACATTGTTTTTCAGAAACATTATGTGGCTTGTTATTATGTCTATAAAATTGAGTCAGGAGGCCTCCAGGTTTGCATCAGCTTCCTAATCTGGAACTCCCACCAACTGACTGGAATCAAATCTGACAAGATGCCTCAGAAGCACAGCCATACCATGGGTTTGCTACTAATGGGCAGGGATGTACTCTGACTGCAGTGGCTGGCTAGGAAAAAAAACAGGATTGTTTGGGGTCAGAGTTGCTTTTGTTTATCTCAAAGGTGTCAATGTCAGTGTTTTCTTTCCAAATAAATGTTCTTGACACTAAATAGGCCAGATGTTAAAAAAAACACCACATAATACCATCTGAGCAACTGAACAATTGTAGCATTTGTTTTGTGGTCCAGAACAACGAATGACAGGGTTTCAGAAAGGATATCACAATCATACTGGCCTCCATTAGTGACATCTTCTAACATCTTCCTACCGGTCATTTTTAATCACAAAAGATACATTGCAATTCAGCCCTTGTACATAAGACTAAAAACACCACAGCCTGCCAAGCTGATTCATGACAACCTCAGTTAGATAATATTCTCCACATTTTTTTTTTTATCTAACCCCTAGATTTTTGTTTGCAATTTCACATCTCTAAGACAACAGATCGTAAATCACTGAGGGGCTTGCGTGAACAGGCAGCTGAACTAGCACAAAATGGTGAACTGTGGGAGGAGTGTTCTAGGTGTTCATCATAGCCTGGGCAGTGAATGAGGCAGTGATCGACAAAAGCATGGCACAGCGATCGCCCTCAGCTTTCACATTTCATCCTCACATTGTTATTTCTTGTTGGGCCTGTATTATTAGGCTCTGTGCTCAGGCTTTTGTAGAAACGGATGTGTACCCTGTGGGAAAGAGATGGAATGAGGACTTCATTGCGTGGACAGTAAAACTTAAATGGACCTCGCTTGCAGGCATGTCGACTGTGCTCTTTCTGTTCGGAAGTGCACTGACATGCATGAAGAAATGGACTCGTCAGCACAACCTTAGCTTCCTGAATTAGGGTTTATGCGTTTTCATTTAGGAGGATTCTCCCACAATGCACTGCTCATTCACTATGAATCGTTCACTAGACACGCTGAAGTGCTCTTGATTTTTTTCCCTTTTTTTCTCTGTGCTCTGTCAGTTTTATTTGGATTTTGCTCTCTGTTGCTGCTCACTGGCTGCTCCCTAAATCTGTGCTTGCTGTGTTTTCAGTTTCCTTTTGCATGCGAAGGGCTCCCAAGGCTGTTCATTGTGGGGGTGTGAAGCTGGAAGCATCAATGGCTGATGAGGCTGGGTCTCCCCTTTGGATAGATGGAAAGACGGAAGCAAATCCTCCCAGGCTTTGCCTATGGCACTGGCTGCACAATTTCCCTTCTGCTAAACATTGGTATCACTTTACAATAAGACTACCCTTATAAAATGCTTATGAATGGTTTATAATCAGGTTATTAATTAGGCCGTAATACTTCGTAAATCATTAATAGGCAATTATAAACAAGTTATAGCAATTGTGCTGAGTGGATGGACAGAGGAGGCACTGTGCCCACAGACTGGCAGGCCTGCTCGGGTGGGGTCAGAGCTGAGTGGATGGACAGAGGAGGCACTGTGCCCACAGACTGGCAGGCCTGCTTGGGTGGGGTCAGAGCTGAGTGGATGGACAGAGGAGGCACTGTGCCCACAGATTGGCAGGCCTGCTCGGGTGGGGTCAGAGCCGGGGGATATGACTGTGCTTCACCCTTCCA
>JAABNY020000002.1:3507096-3519005 GCA_015164015.2 Brevimyrus niger | reverse complement strand
AGTGGATGGACAGAGGAGGCACTGTGCCCACAGACTGGCAGGCCTGCTCGGGTGGGGTTAGAGCTGGTGGATAGACAGAGGAGGCACTGTGCCCACAGATTGGCAGGCCTGCTCGGGTCGGGTCAGAGCTGAGTGGATGGACAGAGGAGGCACTGTGCCCACAGACTGGCAGGCCTGCTCGGGTGGGGTTAGAGCTGGTGGATAGACACAGGAGGCACTGTGCCCACAGATTGGCAGGCCTGCTCGGGTGGGGTCAGAGTCGGGTGATATGACTGTGCTTCAGCCTTCCATATATGTTTCAGGTGAATGCTCTTTGGTTTGGGCGCCTCCCTGTGCCATCTTGGGCCTTCCTCCAGATACTCTGGTGTCCCCCGGAGTCCGTAAACATACTAAGGTTAATTTTGCCTGCCAAACTCCCCATAGACATGAATGGTCAGTGTGCCTGTGATGGACTGGTGCCCCATCCTGGGTTATTCCCATACAATTTTTATCAATCTGCCAGGTTCTAAATCCAGACCTAAGGTGATAAGCATGAATTACTGTGACTTTGTCTATCTGCGTATATTTCAATTAATTTGCACAAGGATGTATTTAATAAACACTTACTGTTCAACTCAACCTCATTTTATGCTGCTAATTATACTGCATGGTGTGGCTTAAAAGACTTCAGCTGTATCCTTCTGTTGGCCAACCAGAATGTATGCTTGTTTCAACAAACCTGGTTAATTGGACTGAATGATTATTTTGTAGATTTAACATTTGTTATCAGCCGAACTGCTCTTTTTGCTTCTAAGCTTTTTGCATAATGATGAAGTAAAAATGAAATAACCGGTGAAATATTGTATTAATTACATAAATTAAGTACGTTATTCATCATAATTAGGTTTAAAACTCTTAAAATGCTATGGGACACAAAGAATGAAACAGTCCCAGTTCTCTGAGAATGCATCAAGTCACGGTCATGGAATTTAGTTAATGACTTTGTGAAGCATGATATGTTAACAGCTCAGTTGGAACAACAAACTAGTGGGTCAGTGGGGTAATGGATGGAAAAAGTAATACCTTGATAACCAAGACTCAAACCAGAGAGTGTAACCTCTGCAATGTAAGAATGAGTCACAGGTCATAGCGGTCTGTCCTCACAGTAGGAAGGGATCAGCCTGGTGTTCTCACTAGAACCCTCACTGTGGTGGGGGGGGGTATGCAAAAATCAAGGTTGCATTTTATTCCAAAGAGATTTTCAGATTAATGCAATTAATCATGTGTGTATGTGCGTGTGTGTGTGTGTGTGTGGGGGGGGGGAGATATAAGGGACAACAATTTGCAGTTTTAAAGCTGATCATGTCAACTAGAAAGCTTTTGCTCAGGAAGCAAACATGTTTTCCGGCTTTTACCTTCCACACTGACCCACAGTATTCTAAAATCTGTTACGTTTTAGCTTGTGGGGACATTTTCAACCCCACAATATAAACATCAGTTTTATAAAACTCTGTGTATAAAATGGGCGGCATGGTGGGGCAGTGGTCAGCGTTGCTGCCTTACGTCTCTGTGGTCAGGGGTTGAGTCTCTGCCAGGGTTCCATGTGTGTACTCCCTGTGTCATTGTGAAGTTTCCTCTGGGTACTCCAGTCTCCACCTATGGTCCCAAAACAGGCTGAGGTTAACTAGAGTTGCCAACCAGCTCATAGATGTGAATATTGCGTGAGTGAGTGTTGCATGTGTGAGGGAATGGTGCGTGAGTGCATGTTGTGTGTGTGAATGGTGTGTGAGTGTGCCCCACAAGGTAGTCGTGCCCTCTCCTGGATTCTGCCCTGTCTTGTGTCTGTCCCCTCCAGGATAGGTTCCAGACCCTCCCATGACCCCAATTAGGATGAAGCCGTTTCAGATAATGAGCAGATAGATGCAACCATAAAACTAATATAGCCAGTAGTCTTGTATTTTGGTTGCTAATTGTTAAGGTTAGGGCTGGGTTAAAGTTATGAGTGTGTTTCTGAGAATGCGGACGAGCATGTGCGCAAGATCAATGTCTTGCAGGTCGCATTAAAGGACCATAATCCTGCTGTATTGCGCTGGCCAAGGAGAGCCCTTATCTGCAGTGCAACAAACACGCCCATCCAGCTCCAGGAAATTGAAACACAATGCATAAAGGACTTAAGGGCTGCACACTTGTGTGAGCTGAAGCTGGACACGTTTTTGCTTGTAAGGGGAGTGAAGGCATCGACGGGCTGCTTAGTGCGTTATCTCGGTAAGCGCCACACATCTCGCCTGCCCAGTGCTCGACTTCAAGCATGACATGGCTTATCCTGTTTTGGCCGTTAAGTGTTCCCGTTATGACCAGGACACTTGCACTGGTGGGATGTGCAATGTTGGGGTCATTGTGTTTGCAGAGCATGCGTTACTGGTTTGGACTGAAAGGGACGTGGGAGTGTGTGATGTATTGTGTGTTGGGTCAGAGTCTTTGGGGCGTATGATGGCACAATATTATGCGAAGGCTCTTGGCTTTTTTCGCAGGCTATGGAAGGAATATGTGTAGTATTGCGAGGCTGCAGGCAGTAGGAAAAGGTACAGTGTGCTTGTCTCTCATTCTTGGTTTAAATCAGTTGCTAATTTTAAGGTAAATGCTGGAGCCATCGTTGCGCTTAAGGAGAAGATACATTTCTATCTTCAGTAGCTTATCCTTTCCAAACTTTTGCTTTCTCAATTGTGCCCTGAATACAGTAGAGTGTTTATTCTACACTCCATTTTCTCCATAGAGATGCTATATCTCTATGTTTCTCTTACCTTCTCTCCCACCATGTTTGCGTGTCCTGCTGCAGTAGGTCCATCCTGAGCATAGCAGCAACACGATATTTTGCCGCTCCACCGTCATATAATTAAGGCTCTGAGAGGCATTTGTCTTGTAGGACATGCAGGACGGCATCTTCTAGTGCAACAGCATACAGTCATGTACGATTCATGACTCGAGTGTGTAGCCACTCTAGCGCGCAGTAGAGGTGTTTCTTGAGTGGTATGAAATTGAACTGGAGTTTCCACATGAAAGGCGCTGCCTGTCTTATGCTGAGTATTAGATGTGACACTGCGTCTGCATTCAGCCGTGCACGTTCACTGCAGGCTGACAAATCATGACAAATATCATTTGATGAAAAAGTTCTCGCAACGTTAGTTTGAGGTTGAGGCAGCACCTCTAGTGTGCTAGAGACAGGGATTAATTTATAAGAAGCCCCTCCAGTAAGACTGAGTATTTAAACCATGCGGTGAGCAGTGGTGGCAGAGCAGGGATTTGTTTGTGACATGTGGTTAGAAGCCTTTATACTACTTTATATAGCATTTATAATAAGGGCTAGTAATAGCAGGCGCTGGGCAGGTAAGCGCATTGACTGGTGGAAAGTGTAAAAAGCAAACTAAAGCACTTCAGATTCAACTTGCCAAATGAGGGATATTTCTTACTTTCCCGCCAACCTGTGCGTTATTATTTCTTTCAAAAACTGCACTGAAATTATCTATTGAAATGCAGCAATTTTTCGGTTCGGTTCAACAAAAAAATTGCCCAATTTCACCCTCAATTTGTAGAAGACGACATAAACTGCGATGAATTACGATGCAAAGTAAAGTTTGAGAAACTAAAGTTTCCAGGAGATCAGTAGCAAAATCAAAACATTCTGACTTCATAAATTCAGCCTAGGCCACTTTTCAGTTATGAACGGCCAATACTTAATGAAAGCTAGAATACTGGGCTAGCAAGTGAGGCTGATAATTTAACTACAGTGGGATAAACTGTCAGTATGTGTAAATGGTTTGACCTATAATATTGTTGATGGGTCAGATCAAAGTGGATCTGCTCTTTGCTTTTGTAATGCGGTTAGGGAACAGTATTTTGACCTATGACCTATTGCTTCCTGACAAAAAAGACCAGTATTTTCTCTGACAACACTACAATTTTGAGCAAACGTGGGTCTCCTCCCATTTGACAGTCTGTTACGGGTGTTCCCCCAGCCTTTGCGACGCAGCAGTGGTTGGCTTGTGGCTGGAATGGGACGTGATTATTCCCTTGACACAGAATGGCAGCTTTCTAGTGATGAGGTCAACAGCACTCCAAAATGCCCAGGCTTACGTGAGACCGTAGTGAGAGAGTTCCCGTTTCAGAGACTAAGCAGTGTTTTGATGACCGGAGTTTTTTTATTTAATTTATTTATTTTTTTTATCAGAACCTTCTTAATACTTTTTTACGGTCTGGTGCTGGTGTCATTCATGCTTAGAATTGAAAGCTTACTGCTACAGCATCTGTTTGCTCTGAGGATGTGTGTGTTTTTTTTTTGTGATTTGGAAATTAGTTCTACTGAGGCTGGTATACTGTGTGACGGAGATATAAACGTATACGCAAGAGCGGTTAACAGGTGTGCAAGTGGTGAACGACAGTGTACAATCGAATTTGCAACCAGCATATGCTCAGATGTGTTAGTGGTCTGTAATCAGGCGTGTGATGTGTGTCCATCCAAGTATATAACAGCTAATTTTATTGGCACACGCAACTGAATCAAACACTAAGTTCACACTCCCTCACAGGCTTTGCAGTGACGTTGGCTATGACCATCAATCTCGTTCAGGATGTAACACAGGGGTTCCAGCATCCCCACCAGGCATCTGCCCTCTGTAATTTAATTCCTCTTAATAGTGAAGTGCTGTGGGACAGATGGCCCACTAGCAATATGCATATCTTATTCCTCTGAGTGCTGGGACACTACAGCTAAGGGATTCAGGGTGGTGGAGCTGTGTACTTAAATATTTATAACGCATGTGCGTTACTGGCCAGAGGGTTTGAACAACATCTGTGTTATTATCATAATACTGATAGTAGAAATGTCAGTGTTGACATTATTATCATCATTTTTATAATTGCCACCAACGAACATGCTACACATGCGACCTAACTAAGGCCTAGTCCCATTCCCTGCTAACCGACTTAGCAGCACGGTCCACGGTAGCATCACCTCATCTCTTCTGCGCGGTTTGGGGAACGTGTCACGGAGGAAGATACGTATTTACGCTTTTGATGTTAAAGACCGAAAAGACATATCTGTGCTGCCAAATACCTTCTCAGTCAAGCGGGTATAGCCAAGCGTGTAGGCCTGTATTGTTACAAACTACTCAGCAAAACAGGTGAAGCCAATCATTTGGTTTTTAGCATTTTGCTATTATCCTGAATTCCATTTGAGCTGATCAAGAAGAGATAATCATTTAGCACTCCGCCATTAAGTACCTCTCCAACATATCGATTTGCACTATTACAAATGAGCAAGCGGTAATTTTTATCTCTGCTTTTACCAGAAAGCAACTAAGATTATTTCGGTACAAATCACAACATTTTAACCTTTATTTGCATTGATGTGAACCTGATGCCGTAATGGTGTATTTAACGGAGCAGAATCCGTGTTTGGTCAGCTTATTTCAGGCAGTGATGGGAAAAAGCAGCAGAGACAAACTCTTCAGGCTAATTGGTTTAATATGTGCTGCCTGACATAGGCAGCGCTACACAGTACTGCTAAGGTTTTCATCATTAAGTGTGCATGATTCGTATTTACATCCATTAGCAGTATATGTGTGTGAGGCTGCTTAGTGATAGAGGAGGAAAACATAGGAGAGAGAGAGAGAGAGAGAGAGAGAGAGCGAGAGAGAGAGAACACCCAGCTTCAATGCTGAAACTGATGGATTCGGAAACAGTAAATTAAACAGCCCACGTAGCTAATTATGCATATACCGAAATAACCCATCATAAGCTGAGCTGATTGGCTAATTATCAGTGATATTTAAGGAAGTTTCTTGTCGTCGGGCTGTTGTTTCTTTAGTGCAGCCCATAGAGATCAGTGCGGTTTACTTATAAAAGTAATGAGTCATGGTATTTGGTTGTCATGAAATTAATAAAAGGATGCATTCTGCCCACGCATGCCCTGGCATTTTGGGCAGTACCCTTTTTCCTTGCCATATTGTGGAATAAGTTCCAGCTCCTACCTCTTCGTGAACTTGTACTGGATAAGTGATTTGGACGCTTCATGTATGTATTAATGCGTCTCATAACTGACTCCCAGAGAAGTGAAATAATTCATGTTCTTTGCTGATTAAATTTGCTGCCCATGCACAAATATTTCACATCTTCACATATACATCTCCCATTCTGTGTAAAGTTCAAAGAACAAATTTCCTTTTCAGAAGGTGACTTGTGTTGACAAATGCAGATAGAACTGGAGGGTAGTGGTACGGCTGGGAAAAGATCCTCTTCTTTTGCAAGCAATCATAGCTGATCTGCGAGAAAACAAAGGCGGCAAGTTGAGACGTGTTAATTCAGGACATGTTGTTAGTCTGATGAGGGATCTGTTCTTGCATATATACAGTATATATATGCATAGTCTATATAATATATATAGTTCTTGCAATCAATTTGCAATTCCAGAAATCAAATACAGACGTTTCCCGGGTTACGACGGGGTTGCCTTTCCGACAAGACTATCATAAG
Source organism: Brevimyrus niger (assembly GCA_015164015.2). Classification (NCBI taxonomy): domain Eukaryota; kingdom Metazoa; phylum Chordata; class Actinopteri; order Osteoglossiformes; family Mormyridae; genus Brevimyrus; species Brevimyrus niger. The sequence goes on along the minus strand of JAABNY020000002.1, from coordinate 3,512,498 downwards.
GCAAAAATATCGTAAGACCAAAATGCATTTTAATGCAGTACACCTACCCTAACAAACATCATAGCCTAGCCTAGCCTACCTTAAACATGCTTACAACATTTACATTAGCCTACAGCTGGGCAAAATGATTAACACAAAGCTTGTTTTTATAATAAAGTGCTGAATGTCTCATGTAACTTATTGAATAATGCATTGAAAGTGAAATACAGAATGTAGTTGGAATACCCATCGTAAGTTTGAAATGTTGCAGGATGGACCATCGTAACCTGAGGAGTGCCTGTAGTTGTATAAATATTATAATCTTATGGCTGTAGCTATAGTCTCTGCTCCTATTGGTGGGGTCAGTGCTGTTGCATATGAGTGGTGGTATTTGTGGGAACCACTCTCCTGTCTAGTACTGGTGGAAGAGGTTACTGCTGGTATATGTCACTTATCATCAAAGGCACTTAAGATGATGGCTTGTAAGGTTGTGCTCTCTATGCTTAAGGGCTCCATCCCACAGTTCTTAGTGGATCCTAGTTTTGGTCCTTCAGATGTTTTCTGTGTACCTGCTGATTGTGGAAAAAGTGGTAAATGGTGGTCTGCCGTCGTGGCAGTCTGGACCAGCTAGCAGGCGTTATGCAAACAGTAGTGTGTAATGGTGGTCTGCCGTTGTGGCAGTCTGGACCAGCTAGCCGGCGTTATGCAAATGGTAGTGTGTAATGGTGGTCTGCCGTCGTGGCAGTCTGGACCAGCTAGCAGGTGTTATGCAAATGGTAGTGTTTAATGGTGGTCTGCTGTCGTGGCAGTCTGGACCAGCTGGCAGACGTTATTTAAACAGTAGTGTGTAGGCAAGGACTTGGGAACCCCATTTTGATGTTTTTAGCATCAAATGCTCTGGTGCAATGATGATCAAAGACTAATGTTTTGTTTATATGGGTGTGATGACATGGGAGAAGACTGTATCAACATAGCTTAAAAAGATATGCTTTCTTGAGAGGGGAACTGTCGGTGGCAGGTCAGGAATGCTGATTAGCTGTGCGTATGTTTTGATTGTTTGACTGCAGACTTGAGACCGCCAGATTCGTCGACACCCTGCTGGTGTACTGTTCAGTCATCCACACAAAGGACTTTCAACGTTTTCTGCGTTTGGGTTCGTTTTTGCCTGGGGCCATATGAGGTTGAAGAAGTTGCTATCCAGATGATAATGAAGGCTGATACCATCTGTCTTGTGAAGAGAACTCCTGGTAAAGTATGCTGGAAGCATATTAGAAATGACCGGGGTTAAGATGCAGTTATCTACTTCATATGGTCCAAGGCTTTTGTTAGTCTGTTTCCTTGAAATGTGGAGAAGCTTGGAAGACTGGGAACATGCCAAGCAGCAGGGAGCGGGAGGGGTGGGCCGACTGTGTGCAGTAAGACAGTCCTCAGACCTTCACCCTGTTTTTACACGTCTCCCTACCCTGGTCCCTTAGATTGAAGTGGCATTAATGGACAATGAGGATGCACTGGTTTTTACTCACTTAGCTGATTCCTCTCCTGAGACTGACCTGCAAGAGAGCCAGTATTTTTATTTTTTATTTCTGTAGTCCTTTGCTTTGGCTATGGTTACCCAGTTATTGTAGGTTTCCAATGAGGAGCCTTGATGAAATCTCTGTACAAGCCAAGAATACTTACCGATTCCATTACATTGAACAGAATAATGAGTAAGAATAAGTTTATACAAGTCTATCAATATCCTAGTTTACGACGACATTGAGCTGGAAGTAGCTTAGTGGTTAGAGGAGCAGACTGGTGAGAGAGAAGTTACTTTTCCTCAAGGGCTGCTGCTGGTGAGCAAGGTATTTCACCTGAGTAACTTTGCAAAGAGTCCCACTGCAGTAAAGTAGATAAAATTGAATTTTGCGTTCAATAAAAATGACTGCTGCCATTTTTTTTTTAAAAGGGGAAAAAATAATGGCATGAATTGGGTTTGAGTGCACTGGAGGGAGTACTATTCTAGGACTGTAGACAAATGTGCATAGAACAGCACAGGACATGCTGTGTGTCTGTGTCGTGTGCAGAGTGTATGAATGGATTACAGGGAAAAGGTGATGAGAATTGAACAAAGGCAAATCATCGGGCAGGAAAAGGTACAGCCACCTCTCAAAGGGCCTGGACACTTAAAAAAAAAAAATAGTGCAATTGGCGGTGGGATGGAGGGGCCCATTACCAGCAGGAGATGAAAAGGGAGGGGAGAGGAACGCAGGGAATGATATGGAGGGGTGAGATCAAACAGGATGTTATGATGGGTACTGGTGGGTGATTAGGTGGTGCAGAGAGAAGACTGTGTGTGTGCCAGGCTGGACCAGTGTGTTTCTCAATCCAGTTCTCGGGAACCCCAGAGAGTCCACATTTTTGTTCTCCCCCACATTTCACTGGGAGATGGGAGAGAGCAAAAATATGGAACGTCTGGGGTTCCTCGAGAACTGGCTTGAAGAACGTCGGGCTAGACAATAGACCCCTACTTAAATTTTGGTCTGTGGGGAAATGTGGTCTTCGGCTACCCCTGTGACTCCCAAGTGCCGTACGATGCTGTGCGATGCTTCCCAGAGAAGTGGAATCCTTGCTTCATTTTGTGTCCATTTCCATGTTTTGGGGCTGGACTTATCACTCAGAGGCTGATACTGTCAGGCTTTCGTAGCGTCCATGTGCTCACGCCCTTTAATATATCAGAGAATGTCTGACCCGAGACCACGTTAGTAAAAGCAATTTATGCTTTCATATCAGAGCCAGATCATGCTTGGTCTAGCAGCCTAAATGGCAGGGTGTGGTTGCATTCATCACTCATGCGCCAGCAGAACAAGGCAGTTAGGACAACAGTCAGGCATTAAGAGTGAGCTTTTTGTTCATATAGCGCAGTACTCAAAGACGATTAAATGTACAGCGTAGATTTGTCGCCTCCAGATAACGTTATGCACACCAAGCGAGGGAACATCTCCCTGCAGTCTTTTGATGTATATAGTGGGTATATTTTCTGGTTCCTAGTAAGACTTAATAGCTTTTACTTTCTTACGGTCACCTCTGAGACCTAATGCTGGATTGGCATATGGGATTTTCAGAGAGGGTTTTCACTCTTAAGGAGCTTGTCGAGCGACTGCAGTCAATTACTGAGCATATTAATGCCCATATTCATTTTTAATGAAGGAGTCATCGGCAGCCAGTGAGATAAAATAACACACAGACACCAGCTCCAAGTCGCTTAGTATATGCATGTATATGTTTTTTTCCAAATTATGGTTGATTATGACTATAAATATATGCGTGTGTCTCTGTGTGTGTATACAGTGTGTCTATAAGTATATATTTATATGTCAATGTACAAATTATTTTCCATAATAATCTGATTATACAGTATTTGCATGGTCTTTTTCCCTTGTAAGACTGACATGCACATATATCTATAAATATCTGAAAGTACTAAGTAAACTGTAAATGTACCTTTGTATTTACAGTATAACTTAAATCTACACAGATATAAAAGCCCATACACATCTTGCACTTGCTGCAAAGTGAAATCATGAGCGAAGAGTTGTAGGTTTTTTTAAAGAGATCTGTACTAGACGAAGGATCCCTTAGGATGGGTTGTTAATGACAATCTGGAGTTCCATAATTTTATAAAACATCTTTCTCACCTCTCCGTTGCTGAGGCGGGACGAAGTCATAATTAGTGTTGTTTACAAACATGCATTCCAGTTGAGATTTAAATTGTTTCCAACTGAGCCAATTATATTGTACCGTAGGTCTCCTGCTCGTCTCCTTGACGGTGCGGCTGATAGACAAACTCCCTTTCTCACCTTGAGGAAGACCATTTGCTGTGAAGAAGGGAAGTGCTTATAGAAGAAAGTTTTGTAGTATCTTGGGATGTGTCACTTTTCTAGACCTCTTTGAATAGAAGACAGCCTGGTTTAATTAGATGTGATTGGTTTTGGATATTTGCACATTAGTCCTCGTGATTCCATCTACACGTTTAAACACCTCGTGTTTTGAATGCCGTGTCTTTTGAGGCACCAGAAGAAGCACGTTGAATAGATTTGTACATGCTTTTAGAATGATGCCCTGAAGCCCGTTAGCTCACAGCTGGGGAACTGGGCATACTGGTATTTACAGGCTGTAGTTTCAGGCCTTTCTTTTCTGTTTGGATGGACTTTTACCAAACTACCAGTGGAGCTTTGGAACCACCACAGTCTAAAAGCATTGCGTCAGGTTTGAACCTTGCAGTCCCAAGTTAAAAACGGGTGAGTATTATTTGAAGGAGTTGACGGCAGTGGGATTTTTCCTGCGTGATCAGTATTGTTTTCTTTGGTTCTCAGTATTTTCGCTCATATTCTGAGGATTGGGGGCAACAGCTGGGAACTGTGGAAGTCAGGGTGTCTGCTCCAGTATTTCTGGATGCTGTGATGCTTGCGCCCCATCCTGGGACATATAGCTTTTATTTGGCAGCTGTGTCCACAGAGCCATTTGCAGTCATGTTTTGCTGCAGTGAAGAAATTTTGATGGATTTATCTGTGGGACCCATTTTGTGATGTTAAGGAGCCTAGGTACTGCAACAGAGAAGCAATTGGCTTATCTAAGGTGACATCCTTTTGCAGGTAATGTGTGTAATACTCAAGCACTCTCCTCCTTAGTGTTTTGTGGCAGAGTCTCTTGGGAGTTTCAGAACATCCCTTACAGTCACAATATCAACAGTGATAATCTGTTTTATCTGAGTTCTGCTTCGTGAAGATTAATCTTTTAAACTAAGGTGAAATCAACCATTCAGAGCCATCTTCCCTTGAGATTCATCTTTGCTTAGATTATCAGCTCCATTCATTCCCTTTCAGCAAAGACCCATGAAATCAGTCAGATAAAAACAGATTTTGCTACGCATGATGTCACTGGGTTAGTGGAGGCTTGCTCCCAGTACCAGGTGTGTACAGGGGAGGCTGCAAAAACCAGTCCCATTGGGAAAGTAACCATGACGACAGCTGAAGATTACACCTAACCACACCTCTCTCCAAATCTTGGCCTGGTCCCTATAATGATGTTTCCAGGGAGCTTATTATCACATCTGTTTGTGGTCCATGCTTCCTCCATTGTAATGTTCTCAAGTTCTTTTTTTTGGGGAGTGGAGGGTAATGTCTGGCATGCTGGATTCTTAAAAACAAGGTTTCTGGGATTTCTCCACTGCACAGGTATTGCGGTTGCTGTTTTATTTTCTATCATCATTGCTTGCTGGTGATGGATACTGGCAGTGCTTGCTTAGCTCAAGGCTTATCGTTTTGGTAAGACCTCGTGCTGGCCCACTGCAGGCCAAGAATACCCCCTACCACCCCCCCCCCCCCCCAATCTGTGGTTTTTTTCCTCTGGCTGTCGCTGTTCTCTCTCAGCCCCAGTGCACAGCT
>JAABNY020000002.1:3477983-3488928 GCA_015164015.2 Brevimyrus niger | reverse complement strand
GGAATGGGAGGTTCCTTATCCACATGATATAGGCGCTAGAGGATGGAATGGGAGGATCCTTATCCACATGATATAGGCGCTAGAGGATGGAATGAGAGGTTCCTTATCCACATGATATAGGGGCTAGAGGATGGAATGGGAGGTTCCTTATCCACATGATATAGGCGCTAGAGGATGGAATGGGAGGATCCTTATCCACATGATATAGGCGCTAGAGGATGGAATGGGAAGTTCCTTATCCACATGATATAGGCGCTAGAGGATGGAATGGGAGGTTACTTATCCACATGATATAGGCGCTAGAGGATGGAATGGGAGGTTCCTTATCCACATGATATAGGGGCTAGAGGATGGAATGGGAGGTTCCTTATCCACGTGGCATGGAGGTGCTTGAGTACTCTTAACCTCTGATCTCTCCTTTCTTCTGAAACATCAATGCGCTCTTGCAATCTCAGAGACCAGATTCTGCTTTCTAAAAAAGTGTTAAAAGTGAGCAGATGACCAGTTTGATGTATGGATGTACTCACTAAGAATTAAAGGGCTACTTATCCGGTTTGACTGTCTCATTACCAGGGTTTTTTTTGCCAAAATGAGGATACAACAAAGGGCAACGGGGCAGAAAATAAATTGTCTTGGGAAGACAAGACCCATACTTAACAGTCTTATCTGATGTCCTGTCCACTTAAAACGACCTTACAAATTGCAAAAAAGTATAGTGAGTTTTCTTCTGACTTCACTGCTTTTACCAAAGAATACAATTACTGTTTAGCCAGTGGATTTGGACTGTAGTTAATTAGCAACCCAGTTTATTTGTGGTTGGCACACATGTAGTTTTGCTAATGATTCCCAAGAGATTTTTGCATGTTAATCAGGGGGCAGACCCTATGGTCTGGGGCTCAGGGTCAGTATTTGGTATGTGTGACATCAGCTCATAGTTTCATTGTATACAGTGAAATATATTTTAATGTGCTGTGTGGTTTAATGGCTGGAAACAATCGAAATCCAAGGTGGATCTAGTATGTTAGACAGAACTTAAGACCGATTGCTATGGATTCATAGTTGTTTGCATTTGTGTTTACATGAAATTTGTTTAGGTCTAGTGAAAAATATGTGAATTGTGCCTGTGGAAGAGTGAGCTTCAGGTGCCCCAAAGAAACACTCATTGATGAATGGAGGAAACTCTATGAGTAAGACACAGGGATTGATCTAGGAAAGAAGGGCTTGAATAGTGTTGTGCTGGGAGGCACAGTCCGGGAAGAGTGAAAAGTAGCTGCAGGCATACAGTCTGCTGCATCCTGGATGGGCTGTCCACTCAGCTAACTCAGTGGCCTTTTCCAAGAAAGTCCTATAGTATTACAACAACTGTTGCTTGATGAATGTTTGTGGCGTATAATCAAGGCTTTTGCATAGTGGAAAAGAAAATGAAGTAGGATGGATACCATATTTATTATCGCTATATTTTATTTTTCTTATCAGCTTTTATTTATGATGAGTTTGCAGGTTGGGCTGCAAGGTTGGCACAATGGGTAGCAAGCTTCACCAGAGACATATGGCTTGGTGAATCAGCATCGCTGAATTGCCCACAGAGTGCGAGTGTATGTCCTGTGATGGAATGGCACTCTGATCAAGATGTTCTCCAGCCTTCTGCCCTCTTTCCTGGGATAGGCTCCAGCCTCGCGCTGACCCTCTACTGGGTAATTTGCAAATTTTCTACATCGCAGCTAGATATTATCATTGAAGAATGAAATAGAATGTACATGGCCCAGATAGCATGCACTCTGCTTCCCTGGCATCTGGCCCTTACCCCAGGAGGTAAATTGGATAAAGACTCAACTTGGACAGTGCAAAGTAGTGTGAGGAGATGCTTCGCAGTAGCCAGGCCTGGGTGACTGGCCTCTAGCCCCTGACCACTGTCAAAAGTGATCAACTCTTCTGTCAGACAGAAGCAGCCAGCTGATCCACAAGCCTGTGTCTCATCACCTGCCGCGTGCTCAATTTGCCTGTCCAGAGTTCAGCAAGATTACAGAAATGTCAGTTTTTTCTGGAAGACTGAACCTAGTTAAGGGCAGTCAGAGGTGAAACTAAAATTACATACGTTGGTTTAAAAGGTTTTACAATACCGTTGTTCATTTACAAATGCAAAAGTAAATAATGTTTATGCATGTATCTGGAGCAGCAGGTGAACTTAGATCATGTGGTAATTATAACTTTGCAAAAGCAAATTGGAGATGATGTACAATGGAACTCTCACTGCCACGCTCTCCACAGCCCTGGCTAAATGAACAAGGCTGGGGGCGGGCTTGCTGGCTGTGATGTCTCCACCCCCCCGAGCTTGTGGTCAGCAATTATGTTCCTCGTCGGGCCCAAGCACGTACCTGCCAGTTTGCCCCCAGACTCCCCTCACAGAATTAGCTGCCTGTGGGGCCATGACTGCCCATGAAAACTCACTCTTAAGTTTTCCCTGAAGGACATCTGGGGAAAAGGATTGTTTGAGCTCTTAGCGCGGCGGAGGTTGAGCTTTCTTAGGTAGATGGTTCCTTTTTGTGGACTGAAACTGGAATGCTGGATTGGAGGTGGTCTGTCCTCCTCTCTGGGCTCCTGGTGGACACTTCAATGTCCTCCTCTCTGGGCTCATGGTGGACACTCCAGTGTCATCCTCTGACAGTTGCCTGCCTTTCTTCCCCATTCACCACCTCTTTTGCTGTATGATCAGGGTTGGTGCCAGTGATTGTGCCAGCAGGCATGGAGTTGGGGGAGGGCTTGTGAAAGAATCAGCCAAGTCCATAGGTCTGCTTGGGGGAGGGGGGAGACCCCAGGCAGGTTAGGCCTCTGTGCCTGTGATTGGAAGGTTGTTGGTTCAGATCCCGTAGATGATGGTGTGATTTCACTGTTGGGTCTGCATAAGGGCCTAAGCCCCCTGAAATGCTCCAGGGGGGGCGGAGAAGGGGTCTGACCCCACACTCCTGTTTCGGCTTCGTTTTGAGCTGTATATATGTGGGTTTATGTTTCAAAGCAACACAGGATATGAAAAAATAAGAATTCCAATGTACTTGTGCCAAACAAAGCATCATTTTGTAATATGTTTAACTGAGTGTGATTGTGAATCTGATTGTGAGTCTGTCTGATTGTGAGTGTGCAAGATTAGAAAACAGGACGTTAGCAAGGATGCCGAACTAGTGAGTTTTATTCCCTGTATTCCTCTTGTTTATTGGTGGTGCAGGCATGGTGCCCATCTAATTACCGTCCTCCTGAGTGGGCAGGAGGCTTCCGAAGGTAGTCAGGGGCCATGATATTGAGGAGGAAGCGCGTCAATAAAGCAAATAAATACACATGGATTTGAATATTTAATTTTGTTTGCTTTCTGCTGTGGAGAGATAAACTGGTTCCCCTGATAGTAAGCTCATTAGTGAGAGCCTCAGGCCCTTTCGCTCGTCTTTGCCTGAACCAGACCAAGAAACATGGTGGGTCTCCGCACTGCTGCTGGGGAAGACCAACTCCATCCTTTGAAAAGCGGCCAACTGGAAAAGGAAACGATATGGGTGAGAGGTAGCTGCCCTCACCAGTGAAGTGCCAGTTGATCAATGAGGTAGTGCATAGTTGATGAGGTAGAGGCCGCCCAATGAGGAAGCGCAAAATTGATGATGTAGAGGTCGCCCAATGAGGTAGCGCAAAATTGATGAGGTAGAATCTGTCCATTGTGGTAGTGTTGGACTGACGAGGCAGAAACTGTCCAATGAAGTAGCCCTTTGGCTAATGTAGCTGATTCTGACCAATGTGATCAGAAGGTCGACACACACTTTGACCAAAGGATTAGTATTTCTTTGTTTTGTGAATGATTCAGCATAGTTACTTGGCATAGTTAACAGTATAATTTAACTGATGTATTGCAAGAGGATTTAACTGAAAATGCAACAAGTGGAGAGCACTGCAGGAGCATGCCTTCTGGTCTTCAGAAAGGCTCTGAAATCAGGCAGTAGCTCTGTTAGTAGTGGACTTATATTGTAAAGCTTAAAGCACAATCAGACCTGGCTTCTTTCTGTTAGAAGAGGGATCCTTCTGCATTATAGGGAATGGAATCTCAATTGTAGAACTCGATCCCTGTGAGAACCCACAGCTTCTTATTCTGGAAGACTGGTCTTAAACGTTTAAAGGAGGAACAGTTGTCAGATTTTTTTCTTGGTTTTCTTCCCGGCAGGGGTTTGTGTTTGTGGCACAGGGAGAGATTTGAGGGCTGTGTGCTGAGATCTCAGGGCGCGAGTGTTTCTCCAGTGCCTCCCTAGTGCAACTAGTCAGTATGTCTTTAAAAACAAAATGTTACTTTTCCATTAGCTTTTGTTTGAGTTTCACAGTGTGTTGTCTCAATTCTGAATGAATTTACCTCGCCTTCGTTTTGGCTGTAGCAGTGTCAATATCGGTCTGTTTTTCAGCAAGTGATAGAGACTCCATTCAGAACAGTTGAAATGCATGCTTCCAGTATACAAACACCCTTTCACAGTGAGCCATGAAACTCTGTTCTATAGTTCAATGTCATGATCCCTGATGCATAATGACCCGTGTTCCTCAAATCCACAGTTCAGTATCCATGATTACTGTTCCACTATGACCCATTTTCCTCAGGTCCATAGTTCAGTATCCTAGTCACTGTTCCACAATGACCCATGTGCCTCAGCTGCACAGTTCAGTATTCTGGTCACTGTTCCATAATGACCTATGTTCCTCAGGTTTAGCCTTTAATGGTCTTATCTCTGCTTCTCATTGGACCGTGCACTTGGATATACTCACTGAAATCCACAGCCTTATTTATAACTTTTACCTCAGACTGGAGAAATCTCATTCATGTACTTTGGTAACGAATGCTTCCAAGATTCTCTTAAAGTGACATAATGAAAATCTCCCCACTGTTCTTCATTGTATTGTCTGTGGTATTTCTATAGATGGTTATAGCGACTGTTGAAGAGGTGATTTGACATTTCCTGCTTTCTGTGCATTTTTTCCACAGGCAAGTCCTGGTGCTCTTTTCAGAGGTAGCATAAGATAAAATAATGCCGTTGTGATTTTCTCCTTGAAATATCATTCACATGGACAGCTTCTTATATGGTTCTTATTTAACTATGGTGCTATGTTCTAAGCTTTGCTCCTGCCCTAATGTATATATATAAGTATTAAAATACGCTGTCTTACTAAGTGAAACATAATTTTTTAAAACTGCTCCCTTATTGTGTTTATTTTTACACCAAAGCACAGATAAGGAAAGGTTTCATTTTATTTCTGTTGGCTAGAACCGCAGTGGTTATTGACCTCCGATGAAAGATATACAGACCATAATGAGTTTGTGTCCAGGTAGCTGCCTGTACATTTACGCTCATCTTGAGGGGCCCATAGAGAACCCTCTCAAATGAATTTGAGGCAATTTCAGCCTCGCAATAACGGAGATCTAGTGGGGCTCTTGCTGTTTATGCCTGAGTGCCGCGCTGATCTGTCGGCCTGCCGTGTGTAAGTGCAGGCAGATTATCCCAGCCCCCCCACCCCCCTCTGCGGGTCCCCAGGTGCTGTCATGACCCATGATGGATGAGCAAGCAGACAAGCATTGCTATGACAGCCAGTTTCGCCCCGTATGCGGGGAAACGACCGCTTTGCTAACTGCTGTAAACGGCTGACCCTGTGCGCTAATCTGACCTTGCACTGTAAACACCTGGCGAGATGCACACTGCCCGCAAACAGCTGGGGAAACCGGCAGCGCTGTGTGAACTCCCAAGGAGGAAGCTCCGCCCCTCCCCAACCTCGCAAAAAGGAGATCCCATTCATTTGCCATCGCGGATCTATCATCCAAGAATCGCGGCATCTTTTCAGTGAGTAACCAGTCGTGTCACCATGATCAGTTTTCATGTAAGGCTTTCATTTTCATCTCTTCCTTGGATAAATGTAGTACAGCTTTTCAAAGAACTACTGTAATCTGGTGATGGGGGACGATATGTGACTCGGGGCAAGGGGGTGGGGGGCGACTCAGCAGGTTGGGGGTTGGGATGCTGTGATCAGAAGGTTGCTGATTCTAATCCCAGAGTATTACCATTGAGCCCTTGAGTAAGGCCCTTAACCTCTCCCCCATTGCTGTAGGGGCCATCTGACCTGGCTTTTTGGAAAACAAAAATGTACATTTATTTGAATAAAAGCCTTCGCAAAATAAATAACATGTAAATGTGACCCATGAGCAAAACCATGAGGATGTTGTGTCATCATGGGGGCTGGTGGGAGAAGCTGGTGGGGCGGGAACTCACACAGACCTTTTTAACCTCGATGCGCCAAGGCACTCAGTAGGTGCCTTTGTGATGTCACTCCCCCAGGGCTGTGGGTTCGACTTCCGCCCCAGCCCTGGTGCCTTGCCGTTTATTTGATGAATTAATGGATGAGACGTGACAGATGGCATGTTGAGCCTAGCGTGACATTAGTATAGCTGCCTAACACCGACGGTCATGGGCCCAGAGCCATTAGGCATGGCAACATCTGCAGGACTGGGTCTTGTCTGGTTTGTTTACGGTTCACTGTGACCTCAGAGGCGATTGGGACGTGTTGGTGCAATAGCTTTTCAAGTGAATAAATCCTTTATTTGCCATTTGTACAAGTATGAGTACATATGCACAGTAATTCTTGTCTTCGGTCATCCCATCTTGCTTTCTATGGCTTGGGGGGGGGGGGGGGGGCACAGCACAGGGTCAGCCAATGGGCAGCGCCCCGGGACCTGGGGGTTACGGTCCCCTGGACTATGATGCGGAGGCCTGGGCTCAAACCAGCGTTCCAGTCACTCACCACCTCCTTAACAATACTTACATTTTTTTTTTTCCATAATTTCCCCAGGTGTTTATTTTATAGCCATCCCCAGCAGAACTGAAGCTTGTATCTCTTGCTGACCGGTGATGAACCACACAGGTCGACTTTGCTCTCGACAGAAATGATTCCCCTGAACAAAAATCTTTAAAGTCGGGGAGTTTGTATTGAGATGGCAAATCTCTCTCGATTTACTCATTGATGTCAGCAAGTGACAAAGGGGGCTGCCTTTTGTTTGAGCTCCGCCAGCTGCTCGCTCGCCGGAGGGCGTTGTCGATCTGCCGGTGGAGAACGTTATTGAGCCCTAATAAAAACTGCAGATGGGGGCTGACGTCTGCTCTATGGCACGGGCAGGTTTCCAGAGCTGTGGCCTGGATTAGCCAGGAGCAGACACACAAATACTCAAGCACGCTGGCCCCTGAGCTCATAATCACATTCCTATATACCAGCTTACTTTAAAAGCACACACATGCACTCTCTCTGTAAACAAAAACTCTTGTTTACATTAACATATGCAGATGCACTAGGGCAGAACGCCACGCCGGCGCTTTTTGGGTGCGGCAGTCCTTTTCTAGCTCATTCTTCTTTTGCTGTCACTCGGATGACAGCTGAACTCCTGCGTTCTGGGAGATGTGGCCCCTTCCCGAGGCCCTTGGAGCTGTTTGCAAGAGATCTGGCCTTGATCCGAGGCTGAGGGACGTGGCCAGCCCTCACCGGCAATCCAGCCACAGGGTGATCTGGCAAAGCTGTTCGGCTTTTAAGCAGTTGCTGCGCTGAGAGCGAGGTCACATTAAGCTCCCCGAGTAAGAAAAGTACTGTTTACAAGTGTCTAGAGTGTTAATCACATGCATAATTCATGCATAGACGGGGTCCAACTATAATCATGGGATTTTTGAGCATGAATCGTAATGGAAGGAAGGAAATGGGGAGGTCAGAAAGACTAATGCTGCCAGTTCCTGCCATTGCGATTAGAGGGCGTCGTTAACGACGGGACTTTGCATTAAAACCGTGGCCAAAAAGCCTACATGTTGTCTTAACACAGCAGTTTGCAGCGAACGGCGCATAGGAGAGGAGGAAATTATCACCATCTGTCTCTCTGAGGCAATGGAATTATTTTTGAAATGGAATCAGTTTAACTAAACTGGCTTTTCATTGGAGATGGATGGCCTAGGCTGAATATTTCACGGCTGATCTATTTATTACTTGTGTGCGGAACGAAAGGAAGGTCACTTGTCTGGGGTGAAAGAAAACATTTATCTCTGACTGCGTTTATGGTCTCCTCATTCATTGCAGAGAACACGTTATGTCATTTAATCCCACACATTCCTATTGGTTGAAACAGTATCATGCTATGTACCGGCTGGATGCCGTCTGCTTCCACTTTTAACTGTGCCTCATTCCTGTGGAGTGACGGCTGCACTAAATAATCCACTGCACCAGAACAGTGTGGTGGACATGCACTGCTTTTGCAGTGAGATAACCATTGAGACCTCTTGCAGTGAGATGTTGGTCATTTTAGATCCAAACACCATCTGAAATTAGATGGGGGTGTAGTGCCTATTATAAGTTGCGTATCTATAAAGCCCACATATGTGATGTCTTCACTGCAAGCTCTCCCGTGATATGAATAAATAGCCCCAACCGCAGTGAAACCCAATGTGCCTTTGTTTTTTACCTCCGTCAGCTGTTAACATGAAACACAGTTCATGCAACAATATCGACTAGCAACTGCTGCTGGAACAGGAAGCTGCTTCGGGGCAGAATATAACATCTCATTGGGGTCATTGTCGGAGGGGCCTAGAGTGTGGTCCCATGTTTCGTGTTTTTTATGTACAGTATTAAGTGGATATTAGGATGTTTAAGGAACACCAGGCATTCAGTAGGACACACCAGCTGCTGACTTTACCTGGGTTCTGTAGCCTTTTTTTAGAAGATCTCATCATGTGAGAAGCCACTGAGGCCTCCAGGGTATCTTCCTCCTTTGGTGAGTTCTTCCTGTCAAGTGTCTTTGGCTGTTGCGATTAGCACTCATGTGGCCTAGCATCCATTTGGCTGTTTCTCCGTTTTCTTGCTTGGGGTGACCGTATTGGCTCAATATCTACAGTATCTTTTCATTTTTGTTAATTTTCAACCTCCACGAAAAGGCCATTGATGTTGCAAGCTTTTTCACTGGGTCTGGTTTTAAGGGAGAACGACCATCTACGGTCTAACCTCGCATGTAAAGAGGGTGGGGGCCAGGCAGATAGAGGACTTCTTGGTGATAGGGTGAGATATCCGGAGAGTTGTGCTCTGGCGATGGAGGGCAGATGACTTGGTTCCTCCGGCAGTCTGTTCTGCTGACCTCCGCTGAGGACATCCTGTCTGCAGACTGTGCTGAAAGCGCGAGGTACCCCCTGCAGCTCCACCGGCACCTGTAACCATCTCTCTCCTTCTCTTTCTCTTTTCCTGCACCCATATGAAGGAAGTGGAGGTAAGTCAACATTGTGTTATAAGTAGCATGTGTAGATATGTGCATTTTTATATAATGGGGATATTTCTGTGTTCTGGATGGAAAATACAAGGGCCGATGCCATCAGTTACTGGTATGATTCACCTGCCACTTCATCCCACAGCTTAGGGGTGCGTAGAGACCTGAAAGGATCTTTTACTTGATTTTAGATGTTACATTTTTCTAGGCTAAAATCTGATCCTTCAACCGCCCTGTCAGGTGTTGCCGGTCTGTTGTAATTCACCCCAATTGCTTTTAGTGATGTAATGATAATACTGATAACATACGATGATAATCATAATAACAGAAACGGAGGATCTCCCCTGCCTCGTGCCGCTGTGCATTCTAGGACAGGCCTCAGGCTCACCGTGATCCTCCATTTGATACACGGGTTTGAGAAGGTGGATGAAATAATATTTGTTTGTACGTCTGCTGCCAATTTCGGTTAGGTAAGAGGAACAGGAAGTTGATGGGTGAATGAATGACCTGTTCTCTGAACCTAATGACTTTCGCTGGCATTTCAGGCGTGATGAGTGCATTATTATCATAATCTATTCTAATTTAATTATGTGGGAAAACACATAGAAGAGAGTGAAACGTTTGACTGGGAGCTGAGTGCGTGGCTAATTTGTTAACAGTCATCCGCATGTGTACTTAGCACGTTGGGCTGCCTGATTGGAATGCGTGTGCCTAATGCATCGTAGAATCTGCAGTGTCGTATGATCGAGAATGATGGAGATTTTTATAGGTGTGTTGGCTTATTATAAGAGACAACAGCAGACAGAATAGTCACACTATACAGAGTAAACACACAGCTTAAGGTCTACAACACATGATGCGTGCAATAGAAATGTAATGCAGAGTTAGATACGTAATACAGGACAGTTAACACAATATAGGATGGATTTCTAGCAGATAAAAACTGCATACCTAAAATGTGCAATAAGTAGCACACTGAATATGAAATTAAGTGCAGAATAGTGTCTTTGTCAATGCAGACATGTGTTTCGACCATGCAAATGACATAGCATATGGACATTACAGGAAAATGGGTTTTGGGCATTTAACTAATCATGAATGGGAGGGGTGGAGCAATGCAATCCAAATGCAAAGCTGGCAGTGGCAGTCGTCCTGCAGCCCCTTCTGCGGTAATATCACGGTCTGGTGTGGATGCGCGGTCAGCATATTGGCACATTTTGCTGGGTATATCAGTCATCCTGATGTCATTTAGCACCTTGCATTTCCGCAAGTGACCACAGGAGGCTTTTTAAGTCAATTTCCCCAAGGAAATAAAAAGAGGGGAAAAAATCAATAGGGAAAATGATTTCCAGACGGTGTGTAAGGACATCCATGGAGGGACACTCGCGGGGAATGATATGCTTGTCAATGTGTGGCCTCTGTGTTAGAGTCTGGCTGTGATGTGTACAGTCGCCTGCCCCATTAGACTGACCCCCACCAGGCTGCATCAGTAGCCTATCACGGGAGAGAGGTTGTACTCCCCTGCAGGGAGATCAACTGACTTCTCCCCCACCGTGTGCGTTGCCGATCCCATTACTCCCCTCCACAGCGGGGGCTTACTGATATCTATGATGGGAAATGAAACAAGTGGCTTTTCTTAGGCTTTGGGGTTGGCTG
>JAABNY020000002.1:3431000-3442081 GCA_015164015.2 Brevimyrus niger | reverse complement strand
CACCAACCCATCACAGGGCACATTCACACACCAGTCTCTCACACAAAGAAGTATGGCGAAGGCGAGTCCTGTGAAAATTGATGAAAGAGCCAAGGAGAGAACGCTATTGAACACCTTATATGATGGTTATGTCCTCCTGACACCCAAGGGAAAAAGTGTCTTTAAATTTTAGGTTATTTGTCTTTGGGGGAAATAAGACATCTTACAATTTAGATTTTTTCAAATTTATTTTTATGTTTAATTTCATCGCTTGTCCTCTTTAGTGTACAACAGGAATAAATGTGTTTCCGTACATCAGTGAAAAGATAGATGCAAAAACAAAATGTCCACTACAATGGAATATTCATAAATGAATGGGTGGGGTCTTGGGAGTTTAAAGTTGATAGACAATACTAGATGTTACCGTTTCCTGGCTTATTGTGAGGTTTCAGTAGCTACATAACAGAAGCCTGAAAAAACAAAAATGTTCCTCTGGGTAAAATATTTCGGTAAATGTTTGTGGTTCATTCGGATAAAACGATTAAAAGATTTAATCTACTGTGCAAAATAACACCTCTCTCATGTGCACTATGATAAGAAAGATGTATTGAAAGCCAGCAGCTGCTACACATAATTAGCAAATAAAACAAATGCGGTGGCAGCTCTTGTTACAAACTCAGGCCCAGAAAGTAATTGAAAGACTTCAGTTTCTCAGGAGAGGAGCAATTCAGTCGTCAAGCTGAGACGACATTCATGTACCTAGCAGGTAAACACAGAGAGAGACGGGAAACCAGAAGGGCTTTGGGTTAGAAATGTGGACAGCGCATCCTGAATGGCATGCAGTTAAATGAGTTTTGAGTACAGGGGGAAATGTTCATGTCCAGAAAGTGCAAATACAGCCCGAGGTTTTCTTTTAACCAACCAGTTGAGCACTCTATGACTACGACTCCAACCTTGGACTTTGCTCAGCTGGGTGGGTGACACAAAACCTTGGTCTGAATTTGTACTTTCTGGGCCTGGATTTTCCACCTCTGGTTTTGAGTCTGCATTATCGACGCGTTGGAGAGAGGCGGCCTAAAGAATTAATTATTACTGATTTCAGAAAGAGCTATATACTAGAAATAGGAGTTACAGTAAAGAGGGAAATGAAAGGTATAAAGCAGCAGGTATGCTTATGGAAATGGGGGACTTAAAGTTATTGCTTCCACAATACGTTACCTGACTCTGAGCAGCCGTCTAACAGCATACCGTACCTCCCATCCCCCCACCACTTTGCTAACAAGGGATCTAAACTGTATAATTCCTGAAAGAAGCCTGGATTGGCTTCCAGGGTAACACCGATCCAGCTGTCCAGGGGCTTTGCAGACCCACTGCTCCATCTGCATTTCTATCCACCAAATGAAAAATGACCCGGTGCTACGGAATACACAAGAGCCATTTTTCAGCTCCATTTCCGATCAGTTAAATGCAAAGCATAGCCTCGACTTCAGCGATCGTCCCAGCCTGTGGGGACAGGTGGGCGGGACGTCGTTCACCCGCGAGGTCTGCCGGGGGAGAAAAGAGAGCAGCTTGATAGGCGAGTTCGAAGATGCGTTAGAGAAATGGGTGATGGGTTGTGTTCCCGTGTATGTGCCCGGGGGGAGTCGCGTGTGATTAATCACCACTCAGATTGCTCGAGGGAGTAGATGGGGTGGTGTGGTTGGCGGTATTGTGGTTTGGTGGGTTGATGGTGTGTGTGTGTGTGTGTGTGTGGGGGGGGGGGGGGTTGTACTGATTCTTTTATGTGTGCCGAGTTCATCCATACGGGAAGTGAGATTTATATTTCAGCTGAATGTTGTACAGCATTATCAGCATATAAGCGTACATACCTCCCTGCTGTCTTACAGTATCACCAGTTTGTTTTCTGAGCTGGTTGGACTGTTTGAGGGAAGTCAGTGAGGTGAGACAGTGTCCCTTGTCTTATTATTATTATTATTATTATTATTATTATTATTATTATTATTATTTTTATTAGTTGGTTTGTGGGTATGTATTTTTTATTTATTAGTTTATTCATTGATGTTGTAATCACCATCTCAGTGCTTAGGCAATTATATAATGCAAACCAGCCATAATTATGGATGGAGTGTCCGTTCTGCTAAATCCTTTCTTAAGGTCACAGCTGCAGCTTCATCTTCTTTGTACATAACTGATTCCTTGATAAATGTGAGCTGCACGGAGTCGTAAATTTCCCTTTAAAACCAGTCAAGGTAAATCATTGTGCTGCGAAGCGTTAATGTGCGGTGCAGGTTTTTATGTCAGATATAGGCTGCGAGTGGTGTGTAGTAAATGTGCATTAGACCACTGAATAACGGACAAGACAGATGATAATCCATCCCATAAAGTTGGGACAGAAGCCATTTACAACTGAAAATGTGTAATGAGCTAATGAGGTCTTATGTGTAACATGAGTGTCTTGCAAATCTAATTTTCAAATTTTATATTTTAATAAATGAAAAATGAGGAATAGTTTCTTGTCTATGCCTCTGTATTAGAATAAAGACAAATGTGTTCAGTGTCAATGACTTTGAGCATAATGAGAAACATATGCAGTAATGGTACCTATTTCATCTAACCTCCTTATGGGGGTTAGCTGAAAATCAGGTGATGTTATTATTCAAGCAGATTCCGTGTCCCCTGTGTTCGAATGCATTTCGTTTTGACATAATCCTGGCTCAGACCCTGCCTTTCAGTCATACTGAAACAATTGTTTATCATGAATCTGCTTTCTGATGCCCCATTTCCGTCCTTAGTCCTACTGTCCTTAAAAAATCATTTTAAAAAATCCCTGTTCTGTCCCATATTCCCTCGTCACACAGCTCTGCTCGTTGAACATCGCAGACTTTCCCACACACGGCATAGTTAAAATTTAATTTCAGCCAGCTCAGGAGCATTTGCCTTAGGAGGGGCTGAGTTACATATTTGTAAGTTATTAATTTGACGACTGCCGTGCACAGGAGTGTGGTCACAGTTTGAGGTTCTGGCTTAGCCTCCATACTGTACAGAACCCCACAGACCCAGATCTGACTCACAGTAGAGCACTGATCCACGCATTCTGGCCTAACGTTGAGTCATAGCAGCGTGTCACCATGAGAAAGGTTCCTCCTGACTTTGTATGGTGTCCCTCCTGTAGACCAGAAAGATGCAATTTGGTGTATAGATGTCTCTAAATTGCCCGAAAATGTGCAAGGGGGTGCCCCTTGATGGCCTGGCGTCCCTTCCAGGGTGTACCCCACCTGTTTTTTTTTTTCCCCGGGATGGGTTTCATACTCAGTGCCACCTAGTACTGGATAAGTAGTTATGAAAGATCAATGGACGGTTACCTATCTGTGTTTCCAAGCATGAGCCGTAGTGTGTTAGTGACCCAGCTTCATGACTCTGAATAGCATGATGCTTTTAAATCCAGACAAACACATATATAACCCATGTACAGGTTGGTACTTCAGAGGAAAGCTGACTTTAACGTGGCTGTTTCTCTTTCCTGGGCACCTCAAATTGCAGGAATCTATGCCAAATAGTAATCATCAACATTATAAATTGCTGTTTTTGTTAGCTTTAATGTTTGGAAATGACTTTAGCATTAGAATAATAGTCAAGTACCTTAATAAATTACTTGTGTGGTTTGGTGTGACAGGTGTGGTAGCGTTATTTAATAATTGTTGAAATTATGGGCAGTAATAACTGCCTTGGGTTAATTATTTGGGGGCAATTACATTTGGGAACAAAACTGATTTGATCTTAATGTTGTTTATTATTCTGTATCAGTTTCATGGAACACTGCATACCCCATAACCCTTGAAGGATTTCTGTGAAAATGTGCCTTTGTTGGCAGATATTCCATGTCTGTGTGCCCTTTTGAAATGTTGAACAAAAGACGACTCCCAGGTCTTCATGTGCAGCCTGTTCGGTTGTATGCATCAGTCATCTTCTTTTCTGTTTTAAATGAGTAATTTTTATGTAGAATAAACTTTAACGCGAGGTAGGGAGCGGAATGGCGTCTGATGTGTCTGATTGTAGTTTGGGGGGTGTGGCCGCGCTGTGAGTGTGTTCGTAGTGTGTGTGCCTTGCATCTCTATTTGTTTGTTTATATGCAGACGATGCTATAAAGCCAGTGTCACGAGTGGCTTCCAAATCACTGTCAATTTTCTGCATGCTTCCTGGGAGGATACAGCGCAGGTGAGCTGTCTCACCTCACCGCTGATCAGATGCCTAGGATTTTACAGCAGCTTTGTACATTTGCCGAACGTGCCGTGGCTGACCCCAGAGTAGAGCTTTGCGATTTGTCTTTTTTTTTGGAGGGATTAACACATTTCCTCCCCAGCATCTTTCCCTTGTCACTCTGTCTCGCTCCCTTTATGCATTTCTTTCTTCTCCTGGACTCAAATCGCACATTTTCAAAGTATGTTTCTTGGCGGTAATTAAATATGACTAAAATACACGTCCGATAACCCCCTAATGTTCCAGAAAGGAGCGTTAGAACTGAACATGGAATTTGAATGAGAAATTTACATTTCTGCTTCTGAAACAAAAAGATTTTCTCTGAAGAATAACCGTGCAAATGATGGGAATTCTTTCTCGTTATGGTGGGTATGATTAACTGCAGTCACAATGTGGAGCATTATCCAGTAGCTAGAGTGCTAGCTTTATCTTGAATAATAACTTCAATATTTGTAACTGGTTTTTAGTAGCGCTTTATTTTCCCCCACAAAGCCGCCAAATTGTAATTAGTGTTGGTGCATTCTGAGAGAGCAGGAGGTTTGGGCTCTAGCAAACCAAGAGCTTAGAGCATGGGGTCTCCTGGCCGGTAATGGATGGGTCGCAAATGTTATCTGCGTACTTGGCAAGTTCACTCACTCTGAGAAGCTGACGCTGACCACAGGCCCATTAGAGATAATGACCGCAGCGGAACCCAAGCCCGCTTTCACCTCAGCTGGTCTGTTTTGGTACTATCACAGCTGTGCTCACGCTGAAAAGATGCTGTAATCTATGCTTGTGGCATGCTAAAAGTCACTTAATTGTCAAATGATAATCGAGTAATGTTTACTGCCGTGAATTACTGAGAACGTGGATTGCAGTGAATTAGTGTACAAGTTACTACTGAAAGTGTTAATATTCACTTTGAACAAGTTGGATATATTTGAAAACAGCCTCCTTTTACCCCATAAGGTCATCCCTTGCTCTCTCCAGGGGATTGTTACAGGAACCTTTCACAGATTCTCAGATCTCATACACCTTAAATCGTGTATAGATCACTTATTCTACCTTATTCAGTTCTATTCTATACCTTATTCAATTTTTTTATATAGTGACGTTCAAAGCAGTGTTTCCCCAAGGCACCTTGGGTTCATTGTGATACCTTATCATTACGTTTTACAATATTTATAATGAAAATGCCACATAAATAATTGTTATATTGTATAGGGAATAACAACAACGAAACGTCTGTACATGCACATGTATACATCATTTGCATAGATTTAGCATAGTGCTCAGCACATTTCAACTTCAAATTCTCATTTTTAGAACTATGGGGGGGGGGGGGGGGGGGGGTGGACTGTACTTACCTGTGCTGCCTAAGGTTGCATTTGTCTGTTTTTGCTTAAATCTCAGGTTGGAAACCGAACCGAAAGGTGCTACAGTATAATGAGTGTTACTACGACTGGCATGTCCCACGGTAAACACAGAATGACCATTGACCACAAGCACTGGAGTCATGCCGTTCTCCCAGCAGGCATTTGTCATTTGAGAAAAGAATAATACCATTGTACTAAGTATTATTGGGTAAGAGTTCAGAGTTTCATAAATCAAATTCTGAATTTTAATGGAAGAAACTGGAGACAGGCCACCTCTCTGAGAGCTTCCTTAGCTCATAAGGAAACGGTGAGCTCCATTTCCGTCTTCTTAATGTACCTGATTTTGTACACGCCTCGGCATCATGGGAATTTCTGATTTTAATTATTTTTTAAATGGACGAGGTGTTTTATACATGAAGTGTTCTATACTTGTAGGCCGAACGTATTATTAATGTTTTGGGCTGGAGCAGTTTTGGAAAGACGCTAAACCATCGAATGAGTCATATCCCACAGTACGGGCATCAGCCGACCGACCTGTAAGAATAATGGCACCTTAGAGGACCCTTAGCGTTTCTGCGGTGGAAAAGTGAGCGCTGAAGCTGCGCTCGGGTACGGTCTCTTAATGCTGCAATGACTACCCATGGTATTTACAGTGCCTCAAATGCTCCCTGTTTCCTTAGCCCTTTAAAAACAGCGCTTTCTGAGGGGGAAAAAAAAATAAAGATTCCCAAAGGGCACGGCGAAGATGATGCCTAGCTGCCGTAAAAATTTAATGGCGCCTCTTTGACAATTACGAGGTCCATAATTTGGGTGTTGAGTCAGGTGGCATATTTCAGGTGTGACAGCTGCTTTACGAGCGCAGCAAGGAAAAAAAAGAAAAAAGTTAATGGTGTCCCAGGGTGCTTTGCTGTAAGGATTGTTTGTGAGCAGTCCGAACAAAGGACAGTCCATAATCAAAGTGATGCGGCACATGGTCACTACAAGATGCCAGCTATTGGCATGGTGGCCCTAGGGGAGCTGGATGTTGTATGTTGTGTTTATGTCCTTATGCCTCTGTGTTTATATCACTCTCCAGTTTTATTTGTGTCTGCTTCGCCGTGTTTTCGTTTGTGTGTTCGAGCACTCCTTATGCGACCGCTCACAAACCGCTGTGCTGTGTCGGGAGTTGACCTCCAAGAACTTTGTAAATGGTCTCTGCACCTCCTGAACTTCGGCTATTTTCAGCCCATCTATGGTGTTATAGGGCAGCACATGACTCTGTGTTCTGCTTCAGAGCATGGCTGCATGTTACAGTGTCATTCTAATTCATTGTCTACTCTCTTTTATACTTAACGATAAAGGTTTCTACCTCAGCAGACATTTGATTAGTCTCGTTGGCAGCTTGGACTGAAGGCCAAAAATTGTTCTATGAAGGGGCCGGCCCCCTCTAACAAGAGGATGCGGGGCTCGAATTAGGCCCAAGTAGGCTCCTCCCCATGAAACAAGCTCTCTCCTCTGAGGGAGGGACCACATCCTAAGCCTTTCCTAAAAGCTTGGTGGTGGATACCATCTTCTCTCAGAAAAGGGTGAAGGTTCCTGCCCTGAGACGTTCCCTCTTCATCGCGGCTGCCGCACATGGTCGAAGCAGACTTACCCCGCAGCACAGTACAGGGGTTTGCCAGCCAGGTGCATGGGCACCTTCTCAGCTCTGCCAGCAGCCTTGCCAGGGAGAGGGACTCTGTCCAATCCTCACCTCGACAGCAGCTTTGTCAACGGCAACCTACAAACCTCTAAGTAACCTTCAGCTTCCTACTTGACTCCCAGAACAGCCGAGTGGCCTCTAGCCTTTCCGCTGAAATCACAAAATTTTACCCATTTATTTGGGATAATTTGTGAAAAAACTGCAGCTACTGAAGTCAGGCATTTTTAGCTTTCAACATGGACTAATGAACATGCGAGAGAACAACGCTAGGAGTTAGAACCCTGCTGATGAGTAATGACTTCTTCCGTTTTCAAGCCAGTATGGCTTACCTGTGAGTCACAGAATGCAAGAACTCAACAGACAGTACAGCTGTGGACTTCTGTGTGCTGGGATTATTATGGAACTGGAGCTCTAGTTGAGTCTGTCGGTTCCATTTTCAGGATGGGAACTGCTGTTGCACCATTAAGATAGTTAGACATCTTACTCTACTGATGGAGTATGACTGTCACAGCTGTGTCACTTTGGGGGCTTAGTAATGGAAAACAATCATGTTAATAACCCAGGGCAGTGACTCCAAGGCTCTTCTTCATCTTCCATCACTGCTTTGCCTTGTGTGTGGTGATGAAGGCTGTTACCCACCTTCCTTTTCCCCTACTGTTGGAGATGAGTGCTCTTGTAGTTATTATTGGCTTTTATCGGGATGCTTCTTGCTGGTAGTTCTTTGCATTACTATAATAAGGGCCTCTAATTGCATGGCCTTTGGCAGCAAACCAAGAAGAGCAGAACATGGAGTAGTACTTGGAGTTTTTTTTTTCTTCTGTTCTTTGTTGGCAACAAGGAGGAGTTGTTATTGCTGGAGATGCTCTCCCGGCCTTCAAGCCAATGACAGCTCAACCTCATACGTAGATGTTTGGAGGCGGTTAAGACCTGATTTTAGGTTAATTCAGAGGCTGATGTTTCCATAAGATGCTTGTCAGGGATGGGCACCGCGCCCAAGGAAAACCGCATTAATCATTTAGCCGGCACAGTACAAGCTATTACAAATTTACTGGAAAAACACCCCACCTTGTTAAATTTATTTTTTTAAAGACTGGAAATTTGAAGTATATGCACAGCTAACCATTGGCATGCATGACGACACACACACAAAAACAGCCATCACACTGTCTCAGAAGCATTCCCGTACACTGGCAGAGAAACGTGCACTTGTACACGTAAACACACACGCACACATGCACACACACACACACACTGAATCCTGCATCTCGATCCCACATCACCCTGCCTTTCTTCCCCCTGACCACTGAGTGACTGAATGATTGACATCTCAAGGGTTACTGTGCCGACAGCCTCTGCAGATGGCTGAGAGTCGCTGCCAGCCAGGCGTGAAGGGATGCATTAATGAGGATGCTAATGCTTGTCTGTTTCCCTGGTCATCTTGTGTGAAGGCCACACAGCTGCTTCACCTCCGTTGGCATCTGCAGGCCCTGCTAGGAAACACAGGGTGCTTATCTGCCCTGGTCCTGTGTTTTTATTACGGATAAAGCAGCATATTCTCTGTTTTTTTTAATTAATCAGCACACCTGGGTATTCCATCCTTTGTGCTTCCTAGCGGCGGGCAGCGGTTCCTTGTTGGTGCTCAGCCCTTGTGCCATCGCCGTGAGAATCCAGTGGCACTGGTGTGTTCAGCTGGTAGCCCATGTTTTCGGGTATGAGCCCTGGCACAGAGATACATGCCGCTTTTGTTAGTGAGGGAGAGCTGGCGTCCCCGCCCTTTATTCCCACCGCCCTTCATTCCCTCCGCCCTTCATTCCCTCCATCCTAGTCATTAGGAGAAAAGGCTGTCATATCTACCCTTTATTCTAGTTGGTAGAGAGACAGAGCTGTCATTTCAGCCCTTTATATCTACCGTTTTATCTCATTAAACCAATAATTTGGAGGTAAATGCGTGAAAAACACCGTAAATTACAATAAAAATGGAACCAAAGGGTTTTCTATTTCTTGTTCCTTAACCTGCATCTGTTGTTGCTCCTGCACAGTAATACCCCCCTTTCCCTGGCTCACATATCTTACTACAGATATGAATTCTTTAAATATAGAATTCACTATATCCTATAAATTTATAAAACTCACCGACGAAGTACACTATATACCCCTCAGCCCTCACCATGTGTCTGTAAACCTGAGCTCAAATATCTAACCCACATTAAAGATTTTAAAACCTCATTACACATTATATACCTCACTATAGAACTAAAACCTTTGGCCATGCCTACAAATCTCAACACCAGCATCTAGTCCTCATGAAAGATATTTACAAAACTATAAACCTCACTGCAGATCTATTAACCCAGGGGCAGGCATACAAACCTCACTATGAGCTTCTAATCCTCATTAAAGATCTGTAAACCTGACTCTAGAAGTATAATCACCAGAACGTGTCTCTGAAGCCTTATTATGCACTTCTAATCCTTACTGAGAATCTATAAAACTCACTACAGGTTTAAAACTCAGGGCGCATCTGAACTTTTTTTTAAACTATCACCATAGATCTATAAACTGAACATCTAACAGAATACATCAAAAAGTCTCACATCAATACCTTGTTATGAACACATAAACGTACACAGGATTTATAAATCTCATAGTAGACCTTCATTATGCCGCTTCAGAGCATGCCCCTAAAACCCAGTGTGGCAGTTTTATTGTGTAAACATTCAGGTAGACCAAGTACAGGTCTTTACAAATAAAGCTTTATGCGTTGCTTTTGATAAACAAGTCTTATAAGCAGCAAAATAATGAAATGTAATGTTCTTCAGCATTTAGTTGAAGTACTTGTTTACATAAATGAGACAATTTAGGTTCCTCTAAGTGCCATGGTTATTTTGTTGTTCTGAGAGCTGTTGTTTTAGATGTGAGATGATGAAGCAGCGGAGAAAATTCTACATTCTGGTTATTAAGTGGCAGCTTTGCTTTTTTTCTGTAATCTCGCTGTACATATTTGATGGTACCGCACTGTGGCCACTGCATACAGCTCATTTTACATATACAAATATGTTCTGAGGGCAGAAGGAAAAGTGATCGGTTCGGAGAGATAACCAATCACATTGCAGAGGGGGTGGGTCCAAGCAACTAGAGGACCAGATTGGCCATTTTTCTTTCTGCGCTCAAAACATTTTTGTGCAAGTAAAACTCCCTGGCATGTCACAGTGGCTCAGGATTCATGGAGCATGTTTGCCAGCACGTGAATAGAAAAAGATACTTTTCTGTTTAAAATTGTCTAAATTTAGTGGTATCCAACAATTATGTAGGCATGAATCCATTGATCTGCTGTTGTAATTGAGGCTTGATGGACAATTAATTATGTGGGTAGAACACAGCTAAAATCATCTTAAAACTTATAAGGTAAATTGTACCAAGGTGCAAAGGCTTATTTCATTACAGAAATATCATTGTCATAATGAGCACACAGCAACTGGCAAAATATTTAATTTTGAGCATAATTAAATGAGCGTCTTTGTTTTCAAGTGATACGAACTTGTTTATTAAGAACAAGGATATTCACGAAGATGCGAGGCACAGCATACTGAAGTTAATTATATTGTTACAGTTTTAATGTTAAATTTAAAAAATCTGCACTCTAAGTTAATGTGAATATTTTTATTATGTAAACCATTGTTAATGTAATGTTAATATCCTTAGCATGGATCATATCCGTAGTGTAATCTCCTTCATGCCTTGTGGTATGATACTTACAGACTCACAGTGGTACTGAATTGAATAAGTATTGTTGGATGGATGGATGGATG
>JAABNY020000002.1:3410297-3422398 GCA_015164015.2 Brevimyrus niger | reverse complement strand
CCTGTCGCAGGGGCGCACCCCCAAAGGAGTGTTTGCGCGCGCGACGCGGGGTGCGCCGACCCCCCCCCCCCCCCCCGCTGGCCTCGCTCCTCCCTGCTCTCAACACTAATCTTTGCCGTTGCTGCAGGCTCTGCTTCCTACAGCTCTGTGCTTCCTGATGAATTTAGTCTTCTTCCCTAAGTATTAAGCTCTTGCTTTCCAGATGGATCACCGCCAGGACTTGGGTCTTAGCTGTATCTGAATAGCCCTGACTTCAGTAAAAAGAATTAGTGCCTTTTCCTCACCCATTAGTCTGTAGTTAGATCATACCTCCATCTCATCATGAAAAGAAGTGTGAATCCCCTGAACTTAACTGGAACGAGAGCTGCACTCACCCAACCAGCCTGTAATGGTGTGAGGCCCCTCCCTGACCACCGTCTCCCCCCCAAGCTGTGTGCTGTATCCCTGTGGTATATGACTGCAATATTCTGTTGTGACAGAGATCGTCTCCGGGTCTGGTGTACTGCCGGCTTTGCTCAGTGGCAGCCGAGATAATAAAGGTAAAGAGATTGATGGGTTTGCTAGCTGAATGTTGCCTGTGGTGTCCAGGCCGGTCGGCTCCCACGGAGCCCCCCCATGCTCCAGCCACCCGCCTGTGCGTGTGAGTGAAGGGTAAGGTTAAAATGCCGCCTGATGTGTTTGATTTAATCGGGTCTCCTTTGGTGTAATGGGGGGGCGGCTTAGCCTGGATTTCGATGGGCAAGTGTCTGAGTACACTAGTTAGCATGGTTTGGGCTGATAAGTTAGCCACGGTTGCACTGGTTTACAGTTTTCCAGAAGCAAAGAATTCCCGCTACAGTATTTGGCTACCTGTGATTTTGTATGACAGTACGGCAACGTTGTGAAGTAAAAATGCTAAATCACTCCTGTTCGCGTTTTGCACAGTGGCTTCCAGGCGGGAAAAAATGACGTGCAATAAAACTCTAAGCCTGAGCTCAGAATGCGACGGCAGCCCTTCGCTGACATCATCTTTCCTCGTGTCTCCAAATTATTGCGTGTTGCGCAGATGGAGGCGCTTTCTGCCAGGGGGGAGGGCAATTACTCTTCTGAGTGGTGTGTGGGTGAAAACACGTGGAAGACTTTGATAAAGGGCTTGTTGTTGCGTGTTCTTTTGTTTTCTCCAGTGTCTGATTGTAGCAGAGTGTTTTATCAGGGTGTCTCTGTGCTTTGAAAGGGACCATGTTTCATCATACGCTCCCCCTCCTTGCTCCGTGTTTTCCACCAGTTGGAAAATATGAAGCTCTGTGATTAGGGTTATTTTTGGCCTTGGTCAGGGGGGTGAGAAGAAATTCTTGAATCAACACCAGGAGGTGACGTAGCAACCCTTCAAGGGCAGGGTTAGGTGGCCTTGAAGGCCTCTTGGCACCAGGTGAAGGTGGGTAGGTTTGAGCTTTGCCCCTAAAGCACCTTCTCTGGCTTTCTCTGCAGGTCTGGATGCAACCAAAGATCCCTGTATGAAGGTTCGCTGTCCTCCTCATAAGATGTGCGTCACCCACGACTACCAGACAGCCATCTGTACCAATCACAGACAGCAGCCCCACAGGTAAGGGCAGGACAGCATTTGCTGTCAAACCGATCGTCCTTCAAGAACTTGAGGGAGGTGAAGGTACAGCCATTCACAACACAGCGTCTGATAACATGGTATATTTTGAAAAACATTTTCTATTTTATTCTATGGAGCATGTTTTTCATTATTTAATGCTATTTCATTTTTAATTTAAAGATGTTTTTTTATTATTTAATGTTTAAATTTTAAAAGAGGACTCTAAGGGGCATATAGAACTGTTGCACTGTAGCTATATATAATACATATTTAGTCAATGATACATTCCCCAGTGGTCTGAAAGGGTCTTTAAAACACTCTGTTCATTATACATTCACTATGTATTTGTTTGCATAAATGAACCTTTCTTTATTTTCATGGTATACTGCAAACCCAGTATTGTTAATAACTGAGAAATTGCTGTATTAGGTCCTCATAATTTACTCATCTACTGTACAGTTATCCCTGGCTCAGCGCCTTCCTGTTGGCCAGACAGTGACACCTGACCAAAGGGAGATGTGACAACAGAGCAGCAACCGAAAAGCTGTGCCCCAGAGCAATGTCATCCCTGTGGTAGCGGGAGCAGGGATCCAGTCACTTAGTAAAATTGTGAGCTGAGCCCTCCAGAACTCGTGCTTGTGAAAAGGCACGTAGACTAGTACTGTAGTTGCTCCTGCTCCCAGTTGGAACCTCCCCCCCCCCCCACTTCCTGTTGGTGAAATCTGGGATTGATAGATTATTCCCCCACCCCTGAAATTTAGTTCTGACTACAGGCCTGTATTGATGACAGCGGTTTGGACCAGTTTGATCCCAGCGATTCATTTATCGGCCTCGCATGACACTACTTTGAAGATTCTGTTGCCAGCTTGAGCAATAGGGGGGAAAAAAGATCACTTTCTAAATATTTTAGGTGCCTCTGCTATCATTTCAGTTGCTATCTTGAGTCCTGATACTCCCCACTGTGCAAAGCCATTGTTATATTCTCTGCTGTATAGGTAAACATGGTAAAGAAAGGCCTTTTGAGTTTACTTTTATTAAAAGAGGCCTCCATCAGAGTTTGTAGTCCGTATAAGTCTGTTTAGCTGGGCAATGGTGAGGGAAATATATAGATTATCTGAGCAGCAAGGAGAGAAAGTTAAGTTCCATCTAAGCGCTTTAATTGAGAAGGGGGGTTTTACCCACAATTCAATTTCCTTAAATCCTGTCATCAGTAACAAGTGCAATCCCCCTTTCATTATTTATCCAGTGAGCACGGACATTCCTGTCTAATGAGTTGCAGATTGCTGCCGATGGGTTCTGTCAGTGACCACAAGCGGCAGGGGATGGAGCTAAATTTGGCTGTGCCAGTTCCAATTTGATGAATTAGAATGGCGATTCAGGGTGACTATGCTGCAAAGCTTGCTGGGTCCCCGTGACTGAGGGTTCCAGTTAAGCTCCGCCCACTTCATCAGTGATGCCACGCCTTCTCTTCAGCTTCTTATCTTCATGCCATGTATTTGCTCTAGCTGCTCACCATCCACTCTTCCATCTTCTCCAAGCAAGATATCAACCCATCTCTTTGCTACTTTTCCATGCACATAACAAATTCATGGATGATCACGAGCTAGCCATCACTGACTAGTTTAACGTATTCCATCCATCTGTCACCGTAACCGCTTAATCCCAACTGGGGTCATGGGAGGAACAGGAGCCCATCCCGGGAACAAGGGGCGCTGGCAGGAACCAGCCCTGGGCAGTCGCCAACAAGGCGCACACACACACACGCGCGCACAATGACGGGGCGAAAGTAGAGTCGTCAGTCAACCTACTGCTCACACTATTGGACCGTGTGAGGAAACCGGAGCCCCCGACAGAAACCCACACAAACACAGCAGCATGTGAACTCCACACAGAAAGGTCCTGCGCAGGTGAACCCATTCATTCCGCATTGTTCATTTTATCACTTCTCAGTGGGTTAAATGCAGTCCGTCACTGATTAGTAATTGTATTCACAGTGGAAATTCTATCAATTTCTGCTTCCATTAGTGCCATTTCTGTTCCCCATCGGTTCCACTTTCCTCTTCATCCGTTCACCAGACACTCAACCTTCCTTATTCTGGTCTCCTCTCCATCCACTTCTTTGAACCTTCCATCTTTCTTTGCCATCTGCTCCTTCATCTGTTCTTTCTCTCTATGCTAATGACCGCTCTGTCCACTTCATTGCTCTTCTCCATCAGCCTGCATACCTGCTCGATCAGAGGCACCCTGTCACCCTGCTGCCTGCATCTCATTCTGGTCCATCTCCTTCATCTGGATCACTTCTCTTTAGCAGCATCGTCTCTTCCTACTCCACCACTGGATCTTCCAACTGCACCCTGAAAGGCATTAGTTCATATCTCCCCACAGAATTCCATTATATGCAACAATCTTGAGGCATTTGACACGCTGTCGTTGTAACTGTTTTAATGTGAAAAGAGTCCTATGATCTCTGGAGAATATAATGTCATAGATTTAAATAAATTAATTTCTAAAATCCTATTCCAATTTGTTGTAGGGAATGTGACACTCAACGCTATCCAGGCACCACAGATTCAGAGAATTACCCTGTTTATTTCCACTGTTAATTAATACAGAATTAATAAACATTGCTTAATGCTTGTTAGGAAAAACAAGTGGAAATGGATTTATGATAATGATGAAAGCTAGGTAGTGTGGCAAGCAAACTGCAATTTCACAGCTCATGTTTGGTAAGGGAATTGGTGAATGTCTCTTAAGTAGGATTCTGCCAGTATATTGAACGGTAGAAAAAATGCAAAAAATTATTTTATGGTCTGTTTTCTTAAGGGACAGGGTTCTTAAACATAATTACTATCAGTTGCTATCAGTTCCACCACCTTAAATGAACTTGCGAGAACGGTCTGTATGATGCCTGATTAATTTCACTTCAATTTCAACTTCAATTAATGCATGCAGCTCTCAGCAGTAATTATATGAGACCCATCCATTTTCTGTACCTGCTTGTCCTACTCAGGGTCATGGGGGGGGGGGGGCTATTCTGGAAGCTATGGACGCAAAGCAGGATGGGGTGCCAACCCATCACAGGGCACAGTCACTCACCAGTCACACCTACGGGCAATTCGGTCATGCTAATTCACCTCTGCATGTTTTTGGACTGTGGGGGAAAACCAGAGTACTTGGAGGAAAGAGAACATGCAAGCTCCACTTGGAGTCACACAGGAGACTCAAATACTGAAATACTGGCCCCAAAAGTGTGATGCAACAGTGCTGAGCACTGCACCACCATGCCACCCATACGTGAATCGAAATCGATTTAATTTGAAGTTACTGTCCCTACTTTTTTACAATTTGTCTCTGGCACAGAAAATGCCCTGACCATACTTGTTCCAGATTATCGCCCGGTAATGGCGATTTGATTTGATTGTGTCTGATACAATGCGAAACGTGAACAGGAGGGAGGTGACGGACGGGAGAGAGATGGTGTTGCCCGTATGAATGTGTCTCCAGTTACGGGGCGTCCCTGTCTTCCGTCGTATGGTCATTCTGTGAGGTGTGACCACTTATCCACTCCTGTGGCTGGGTGATGAATGATGTACAAGTATCCTGTGGATATGAGGCATGTAGACAAGGAAGATCCACTTACTGAATAACTGCAGGGACATTTAAACAGCACATGAGATCCAGTTACTGTCTCATGCACTATACCTAACCATCCTATCAGCTTGCTGAACCTCAATGGTTCCCATAAGCCTGTACCCCTGCCTTCTCTAAGGTTTTTCCATTGCACTGCACTCCAGCATACTTTTCTCTCAGCCATTCAAGCTCACAGAGCCATACTGGCCCCACATAGTCCTTGACCTTGATGCCATACGGTGTTCAGGCTACTCTTGACTCAAGTACCCTTCCTCAATGCAATTAAAGTTTTTTAAGCCAAAATGCCTCGGTACCTTCACTTCCTTTAGTGCAATGCGGTCTTATCGCATCGGTCCCTTCACTTCCTTTAGTGCAGTGCGGTCTTATCGCATCGGTCCCTTAACTTCTTTTAGTGCAGTGCGATCTTATTGCATCGGTCCCTTCACTTCCTTTAGTGCAGTGCGGTCTTATTGCATCGGTCCCTTCACTTCCTTTAGTGCAGTGAGGTCTTATTGCATCGGTCCCTTCACTTCTTTTAGTGCATTGCGGTCTTATTGCATCAGTCCATTCACTTCCTTAAGTGCAGTGCGGTCTTATCACATCGGTCCCTTAACTTCTTTTAGTGCAGTGCGATCTTATCGCATCGGTCCCTTCACTTCCTTTAGTGCAGTGCGGTCTTATCGCATCGGTCCCTTCACTTCCTTAAGTGCAGTGCGGTCTTATCGCATCGGTCCATTCACTTCTTTTAGTGCAGTGCGATCTTAATGCATCGGTCCATTCACTTCCTTTAGTGCAGTGCGGTCTTATTGCATCGGTCCCTTCACTTCCTTTAGTGCAGTGAGGTCTTATTGCATCGGTCCCTTCACTTCTTTTAGTGCAGTGCGGTCTTATTGCATCGGTCCATTCACTTCCTTTAGTGCAGTAAGGTCTTATTGCAGTGTAGTTTCCACACATGACTTTCCTTGATGTGCTACAAGAAGTGACTCACATGCGACCTCTGCAAGCTCAGCAAAAATGAGCTCATGTGAATCGTTGTTCACTACAGCGGCTAAGTAACTTTTAGCAGGTTTGTAAATCATATTCAAAAGAGCCTCATTTAAAATTGCATGTCCTTGGGACAGAGTGCTGTGTTATACAGTTGCTGAAGTGGCTCACGACACGGGTTGAGTTTTGTGGGATTTATCCTGCATGTTTGTCTATATTTTCTTGTTTTTTTTGAGAGAAGGTAATTATCTACTTTAACTGCACCTTCATAATGTCTTCATTATGCATTTTATCTATTGATTGACCATTCAGTGCACTTTGATAATACATAATATGATGAACAACATACTTCTGTAATCACATAATGTTTGTTATTGATTTATATTAAAGCTGTTAGGGTATTTTAGTATGTTAAGGTATACTTATATGCTGCTTATGAATGTTCTATGAATGCATTATAAAGGCATTATGAAGGTGCACTGAATGTTCTATAAATGAATTATGAAGGTGCAGATAATGAAAATCATCACCCATTTGGCCGTCACATTAAAACAGTTACAATGACAGTTGTTCGTGTGATTAAATAAGATTCTTAATATGTTCTTCATTGCATTTATCTCACATTTCACCTTACCACATGACAAAGTACCTCTGTGACTTTGAGTTTTCGCAGGTAAATGCTGATGAGATATGAATGTTTCAGGTTATGTAACATTAAGTGCTAGAAAAAAAATTACTTGTCATATTGATCATGAAGAAATCTTTGACAGCTTTTCTCTGTGATCACCAGAAGTGGGCTCATTGTAATCATAGGCAGTTGTAACCGACTCCATTTTTTCATTTTAAGCTCTCTGATATCCTCTGGATTGTCTGAGACCTCAATTGAATGCAGAATTCAAGAGCAACGGGGCCTTCCTGGTGACATTCTTGAACTTCATTTTGCTTCTTTCTGGTGGGAATGATGTCCCTGAGGGAATATTTGAGACAATTTTTGAAGCCTCTTGCCCCAAAAATTTTGGATCATTCAAGAGTTGTGTAGAGTTTAATGGTCATAGGTTGTGTGATTGTAGGTAATGCAAATGCCTCTCTAGAACAGGGGTGGGCAGTCTTATCCGCAAAGGGCCAGTGTGTATGCAGGTTTTCACTGCAACTCCCTAATTACAGTAGGTCACTGATTAGAGGACTGATTGGCTGAAGAGTCCTCACACCCGGGTTTGAAAAGCTGGCCTAAAGGTTACCCCAAAAACCTGCATATATACCAGCCCATTGTGGATAAGATTGTCCACCTCTGCTCTAGTACCTTGATTTAGTGTACTACAATCCATGCAGAATTATTAAGCAAGCACTATTCTTGGAGATAATTGTTAGCAATAGTTGGGTAGACTTCAAGAAGTGCATCCAGAGGTTTTCTTTTTTCTTTTCTTTTGGTACAAGTAAATGTATTTAGAGAAAAGCTTCTATTCAAAAAATCTTGCATAGAAAGATAAAGGAAATACATGTTAGCAGAGGCATCTGCTCTGAGAAGTGTACTGCTTGCTGCCTTGGTAAATGTCATAAATTAGGAAGGCCCAGTACTTCTCAATGGGGGTTTAGTCTGCCGATGAAGGAGGCTGGGTCATAATTTAGTCAACTTTCAAGTCTTCCTTGGCCAATTTATGGAATACTTTGATGCATGGTAAGGGGCATGAATATCATAACCTTTTTAAAAGCTGCTGACGTTTTTTGTACTTGTGTCTTGTAAATATATCTTCTACAAGTTGGCATTATATCTTGTAGTTAATTATTACACCATTTGCAAGTTGTAAAATTCTGAGAAGTTTATCACTGATAATTGCAGCCTTCAGTCTTACTTCTGCATTGCCTTGTTGGTGCATAAAGGTGTCCAACCACTGGCCCATCCATCTGGTCCATCGAGTGTCACTGTCATCTCATCTGTCCAGAAAACCCATGATAAATCAATGTTGTGACATGTCCCAGCCCATTCTTGAGCTTTAGCTTGTGTGCCTTACTGAGTTGAATTTGTGTTTCAGCCTTTATGACCTTTGTCACATGCAGTAACACACTGCACCTAGCGCCTCTGGAGACTCCTTTCAGATTCAATTCTTTGATCACCATTTTAAGTGCAAAGCAAAATGTTATTCATAATTGATTCTCTTATTACTTAAATGGTGAATAAGGCATATAAAGAAAAATGTCAGCAGTATATAGTTTTCTAGATGACGAAACCATCATCCACTTCAAAAAGTCAGAAAACTATAACAAGGTCATGCAGTTTCTCCTAGTTGTATCACTAAAGCAATAGTAGAATATTTAGGACTTTGCTGGCCTCATGAAATATACATTGTAATATTTCATGAAAGATATATTGTAATATGTTCTGTAGATCCATATTATGGCTGGCTGTATGGTCTGCAGTGCGATCAGTTGCTTTTGGCAAAAGCAGCAATGAAATTAATGTGGTAACAATGTGGTAGGCCTGGCTTTGCTGCCAAGCAGCCCTTCAGCACAGCCCTCCAGCACAGCCTGCGGGTCTTGCTTTCTCCTGCCGACCCAGCTTTCTCCAAAGCTCCGCCGCCTGCTCTCCCAGGCTGCGTCATGTAAATATCACGCCTCCCTCTAGTGTTTCATGGACCTGGCAGAGCGCCGGGCCAGGATTTGACTGCTAAGTTTCACGCTTTAATGCTAAAAGATGAAAATTAATCACTTCTGCCAGCGAAATTTGTAGCTGTGCTGTGGTTTATCTGGCCGACAACCTTGAATGGACATTTATATGCTCACATGTAAGTTCACTAAAGGGGCACACGTTCTAATCTCTCTATAAAGACGATAGGTGATTAGGAATGATGATCACAGGATTTTTGATAATGTTTATTCCTTGTTTCCTCTCCTCCTGTGACTCCTGTATGCAGTGTGCTGCCTGTGAAAGGAGGTATATCCCACAAGGTCTGGATGGGAGCCCGCAGTCATGGGAAGTGCCTCCCTTGTCCAGTTCTCCACCCAAGCCCGGTGTGTGGCTCCGATGGACATACCTACTCCTCCAAGGTGAGCCTGCATCTCCTACCTCTGGATCACACACGCGGTTAGGTAATGGTAAGCTAAGCCTCTGGAAGTGTCCATAATAGACCCTGCTGGAAGACCATGTATATAAGAATGTTATAGAGTAAGAGGGTATATAGTGTGTAGGTATAGAAGTAGGTGGAGAGGCACCTTCCAGGCTTGGTTCCCATAGGTGAGCTCATGTTCGTCAGTGTTCCACATCCCGAGGGTCATACAGCTGCTGAATCCATCACACTGCCACTTCCTGGCACCTGCGATAATTACATAGCCCTGGAAGCTAAATGCCTTTTCAATACCCCAACCCATCCACCGCACACCAATCTCTCGCACCTATATACTGGAGAAATTATTTATGGGACGCCGGCTCAGATTTAGAAAATCAATGGGGCCCATCTTAGCTCGGGTTGTTAACTGGCATTAGAAGCAGTCTGTTAGATCTGCCTGTCTCGTCCAAATGAGCAAAATGGATCGCAATGTCGGCCCCCATCAGTGCGCCTCGCCTGCGCTTATCGCACAGCTGCTCTTGTGTTGATCCTGGTTCCCTGGAAGAGCCCACAAAGGCTGACAAATGAAGATCAGGCTGCGGGGTAAGGTGCTGCTTCATGACCTGGAGAGAAAGTTCCGCCATCACCCTGGAGACCAGTGCCTACCCTTGCGGCTGTTTAGATAACTCTAGTGTAAAATATTAAGCCGCGTGTGACTGTGTGCGCGCAAAAGTGTCCGCTAAGCAACTTTAAACAGCGTAAAGCCCCAACGACTCTCATATTCAGCAGTCTGGTGGAATGCTGAGGTGCCTGGTTTGTACGCATTTCGTCACCTTCAGAAAATGAAATCTGATGGAAACCATCTGTTAGAAACAAAGCGGCCATTCTGCACATTTTGCGCTTGCTAAGATGCAGAAGCTTCAAACTGAAAAACAGACAGCTCTTCTCATTGGTGCTGCTAGATGCGTGGAAATTTTTTCAATAATCGTTTTTTTTTTTTGTCTTTGAAAGAAATGTGTAAAGGTTTTTATTCAGGTGTGCATAAAAATATTTTTATATTATATTAGAGGTAATAACTAATTAAAGAGGTTACATCGCTGATTTAATTTGAGTAAATGTTCATTTGCTAGTTTATATGCTACTGAAATTGACTAATGTACTACTGCTACAAGTCTGTAATGTATGACTCCAGATCCTTGCTGGAATTAGCATCAGATCTCCTTTGTTTTTCCTTCACACGCCCTTACATGTAACTCAAAGCTAAAACACTTTTCATGACAAGACCTGTGCACTGGATTATTCTAAGCCAGTGGAGATGCAAAGCAAAACAAAGTGATGCCAAAAAAAGATATGAAGGGAAGCGCCTTTCATGAATGGTGGGCTACAAATAGATGAGGCTATATGGTGTGACGCTTCAGATATAAAACCCATAACCTGTTTGTGTGGCAATGAAAAAAGAACCTTGAGCCTCAGCATAGCATCAAGTAGCAGCAGCAACTACAATTAATATATGTTTAATATTGTTTTTATAGATAAGCATTATCACGCACAAAATAATATTGATATTTTAAATAGGCACCACAAAGGTTGAGATTTGACTGCCTTCCTAACACTGAGCAAAGCTGGATCACTGGAGCATCCTGCTGGAGTTTCCACAGCAACATCTTCTGAAGCAGAACAGGCCCAGCAGGGGGCCTAATGGGACGGCTGCCCTTGTGCTCAAGGAAGTTTGTGTTCTGAGCGCCGTGTCATGCACCTCGCAGTGCCAGGCAATCTCCTCCCACAAATGCCCGTGATTGGAGGACCAGAAAGCAGGGAGGAGAGCAATTGAACATGGCAGAGGGGGCTCAGAGATTAACCTGATGAGGCTGCATCAGTGACACTGTACTGCTGTGACTGACAGCTCTGTACTACTCTAGGTTTAAGACATATATTTTTCGTCCATCCATTTTATGTTAACCGCTTGTCCTATTTAGCAGGGGGTCTGGGGGTCTGGAGCCTACGAACACAAGGCAGGGAACAACCCAGGATGGGGCCATAGCAGGGCACACTCACACCAGTCAGTCATACATACGCACCTATGAGTAATTTGACAACTTGATTGACCTTAGCATGTTTTTGTACTGTGGGGGGGGGGGGGGCCCACAACGAAATAGGGAGAACATGCAAGCTCCACACACCCAGAACCCTAGTGGAGACTCAAACCATAGTCTCAGAGGCATAAGGTAACAGTGCTTGCTGCTGCACCCCCACACCACCCCAGACATTTTTCAGTTCTCCTCAGTTGTACTGTGGACCTCAGTGGTCTGTGAGGACTCAACAAAAAAAAAAGTGCAGACTAAATATTACGTGGGTTTAATTAGACTTGTGGGTGGACATGAAGTACATCCACCACCATTGCAGTGGAATCACCGTGTCATTGGCAATTAACACTATTGTGTGTATAATGTCCAGCGTCGGATGTCCTACCTGAGTACATTTTAACCTTTCAGCCTAAGCTCATTGTGAAAACAATTCTCTCTGCCCTTTCCCCTTTTATATACAAATAAATGAAAGGGTTTTAGAAGCTTATAGCCTTCAGTTAAAAAAAATTGGGAGCCTCAAACCTACCTGTTTTTTTTTTTCTCAAGAGACGAATCATTAGCAGGACGTGATAATAATGATGCAAGGCGGCAGAATCATGGCAGGTTTCAGGCGAGTCCTGATGGGGCTTGTAACCATCCCCACGCTGAACGCTGAGCCCCCAGGCGGCAGGCCGGCTATATCGGCCAGAGGGTGAATGGAGACACCGGCTCGGGGGGGTGCAGCTGTGGCTAAAAAACGGGGGGGGGGGGGTTGAGTTCTCCACCCATTACGGGGGAATC
>JAABNY020000002.1:3385748-3410014 GCA_015164015.2 Brevimyrus niger | reverse complement strand
CGACGTGCGCCGTACAAGCCAAAAATTGTCCGCGGGACCACCTGAAGGGGTGGGCCCCCCCCCCCCCCCCCAACGTTATTAATCATGTAAAAAGCTCGTCCTGCTAGCAGACACCTGCAGCACGTAATCAGGGACACAACAAACCCTTTACAGACAAAACATGTTGTGTCAAATTTGAATCTCCTTGCATCAGTCATAATAACTCGCCGTATTTCATTCGTATTCCATGTGCCCGTGCATGTCTGTTCATCCGCTCGTACGCGGCAGAAACTGTATCCGAATCTCTAAGTGTTTTTGCAAATTGGAGACATTTTAACCTTTAGCACTATTTACCGGAAAGGAGGTTTTCTCTGCGCTTAGGGATGATTCCCCCCCACCCATCCTTTGGATACTTCCTTGCACAAAATCTGCCTACATTAACTCTGGCCCCGCGAGCTTGGATTTAACCCCCGCTGTACGGAAAATCCCCGCCCCCATTTCCCCACTCAAGCGTAGTCATTCTGCGAGACAGCTTTGTAATTCGGGGGAGACAAGTGGATGGGCTCACACGCTGTAGATTTATTTCCCCAGATCAGTGCACCGTTGAATGAGCACACAAGCTCAGCTTAATTTATTCTCCCTCCCCAGGAGCCAGCAGAATAAAATGGCAGTCCATCTTCGCGCGTCTGAGGTATCCGGCCTCGGCGACGGCAATTATCGGCGTCAAACGAGTTCTGAGTCAGAGTAGCTGATTCACAAACTTTCCCGTAGCGTTGCTTCTCTGCGCCCAGCTCAGGGCTACAAAAAACATCTGTCCCGTTCCTTTCCATTTAACTGTCACGTTTGCTTTCGGCCTCAGATCTGAAGAAGCATCCGGTGGTTTAGATCCCAGACTTCGTGACAATGCTGATCTTAAAGGCAGGTGTGAGGTGGCGTGGCCGGCAGTAAAAAAAACGTGAACGTGTCTAGGGTACCTAGACATCACACCGCCTTTAAGAGGTGTGAAAGCTGCAGAGTGGGGGGGGGGGGGAATTAAATAATTAATTACAATCTCCCTAGAAAATGCTTTTGTTTAGAGGTAGTTGCATCACTTGCGGGTTTTCATCCTTTCCTTTTCATTGCACCTTAAAAGCGTAATGTTTCTAGCTTAAAATTTTACCCCAACTGACTATACTGTATATGGCGGTCTCTTTACTGTACGTGGCCCGCTATAAATATATGCGGACGACCTACAAACTCGAACAAGTATGAGAATCCACTGATGTATGTTTAATTATAAGATTATTTCCAACTTGGGGATGTTTGGTTGTGTAGAAATGAAACTCAACTTAAGAATTTCTCATTGCAATCCTGTCCTATTTGCAGGTTTAAACATTGCAGATGAGCACCAGGTTGCTAATGTACGGTTAGCAACCTGCCTCTCCACCGATTGTTTATTATGTTTATTTATTCGACATGCTATTTTATATGCCTCCAGTGGTTAATTTCCCAAAGTTTAATTGCTTCCATGTTTTATTTTAATTTTCTTTTCTCTGCCTCCTGCATCCAAATTACTGTTTAGAGAGCCATGAAAAATGTTTTTTTTTTTTTTTTTTTTTGGTGCTACTGGCATTTTCTCAATTTCAAACAGATTTTTTTTTTCCTGTATTGTGAAGTTTTCGTTTTATTTTTCGAGTGATTGGAAAGTCTGCTTTTTTTCCTTGGATGGTAGGGAGAACAAATTAAATTTGTGAAGACAAATTTAGAGGCGTGACTGACCAGGTAATTTAATATGTTTGAAGTGGAGCCACCATGCTTTTGTCTACAGTTTTCGCTGGCTCGTGTTAATAACGCCGTCTAGGAAATATCACAGGGAACCAATGAATGTCTGCTGGGACCTGTGAAATTCAATGGATCAAAGCAATAAATTCAGCTAGAATTAGAGTGGCTCAGGTGGGCTTCATCTAGACCCAAAAGAGGATTTCAGAAACCTGCCTTTTGCTCTCCCGCTAGCATAAGTGTTTAGAATACAAGAGGGTTATTTATGATGCCTTCCAGGAAGCAAATTGTTTCATATTTCTCAGAGAAATCAGCAAGAATATTTCAGAGTAATTCAAGCATAAATTCAAAAAGAGGACTTAGTGATGCGTATGTAGTGGCTTTGAAACCAGAGATCTTCACTGCTTTTAAGATTGAACTTGACACTATATTAGATGCACACAAGATGCCCCCCAAAAAACTAGGTTATCTGGTTTGCATTATTATCTGAACAATTCTGCTTACATCTGCGTTCTTGTGCATTTCGTGCTTTACTTTTAGTGTTAGTGATTCAGCTTAATTCCTATCTTTATAGTCACTAAGCACATTTAACTGTCATACAACTGAATCAATTGTATGAAGTGAAGTGAATCAATCCAGAGCAAAACACATGTTGTGTGTTACTTATGCACAGTTATTTTGAACTGTGTGTAAATTTCTGATTGCTTTGCTTTTTTACCCGTTATCCCTCTGAGTGTCTTCTCAATGACATCTCTCTGCAGTGCAAGCTGGAATTCCAGGCCTGCGCCTCCAAAAAGAGCATCCAGCTGAGGTGTGAGGGGCCGTGCCCGTGTCTGCCGGGGCGGGAGGCCATGAAACCCAAGATCGAAAAGACAGGTGAGTGGGGGTGTCTGCTTTTATGTGGGGAGATTGACTTCTGAATAAGGCAGTGCTGCCCTGTGAGGGTCCGTGCTGTGTGAGCCTGACTACTGTGTGCATGTCGGATGGGGGTCAAGTTGACCCCTGTCCATGGTGCTGGAACGGGCCTGAGCGGAGGCTGTCCATGGTGCTGGATGGAGAGGCATTCAGCCCAGGCTGCTTAGACAGAGGAGTGTTGATGTGTCGAAATGACAGGTTTGTGTTGTTGGATGGGGAAAAGGTTTAAGTGTGAGTAGGTGCTGGGGATGGTAGAGGACCAAAAAAGTATGTCAATGTTTTCTGGCGTTCTTGTGATAAAAATATGTATGACATTGTTTCCAGACACCCTTTTATTTTGAAATGTAAAAAAGCTGTATGTAGCAGAAAGCGCATCATGTCATTCGTCTGAGGATCCAAAGAAGCTTCCAGTGGGGAAAAAAAGTTAATGAGATGTTCACTGCTGATTTATAAGTATGACACACACTGGTATTGTTTATTATTTTATGGTTAAAACTTGTATGTAACAAAACTTATAAAGCACAATGCATTATCCAGTAGCACACAAAACTGGTTTCCAAGAAAGCTGCTGTAAGATTGAGATTAAATTGGATCGTTCTCTTATGT
Organism: Brevimyrus niger; assembly: GCA_015164015.2. Taxonomy (NCBI): domain Eukaryota; kingdom Metazoa; phylum Chordata; class Actinopteri; order Osteoglossiformes; family Mormyridae; genus Brevimyrus; species Brevimyrus niger. The sequence goes on along the minus strand of JAABNY020000002.1, from coordinate 3,406,756 downwards.
TTGTTCATATACAGTACATAGCGATGCCGTTTGACATATTGTGAACAGAAAATAAATACTGAAATTATTGCTTCTAATGCTAGTTTGGTCCTAGTATCGCCTTTGACAGATGCCAATACTCCTGGTGTTTCCAGGAGTTTTATAAACATCTGTGATTTCCATCTTTTTTCAAAGGGCCACTTTGTTTTATAAGACTGCAGAAAAAATGTGAGAGAAAAAAATGGCCAGGCCTTTTGTCTGTGTTAAGGTTTTGTAGGGACAGATTGTGTCCCCTCCATGAAAACAGGCATGAAATGTGGTTATTGAAGATGCGCTTGCTGATGTCTTATGTGAACATTTCCTCTGGATAATAGCCCAATAACGACTCCCAATTAGGCTAAATATAAAATCCAATGATGTATTGTACTACCGGGCCCTGACGCTGTTCCTATTAGTTTGGTATGACGTGTTGTTGGGGGCTGTTGCTGCTGACAGCCTATCAAAAGCCACAGGAAGCTGTAAATGCAGATGATGTTTGTTTCTCTTCCCTTCTGCGGGGGATATTGGAATAGATGGTCTGTCAGTTCAGACCTACCTGGAGGTCAAATACAGGTCTGCAAAACTCACAAGATACACTGCTTGGGCTGGGCTCTTGCACAGACTGTGAGCTTCAATATCTGTTCTTTTAACACGATCTGCTTCATGTTATCCATCCATCCATCCATTCTCTGTAACCGCTTATCCCATTCAGAGTCACGGGGGATCCAAAGCCTATCCTGGAGACTCTGGGCACAATGCATGGAACAACCCTTGATGTGGCGCCAAGGCCCACCGGATACATTCACATGCCATTTCCTTCATGCTAAAGTTTTGCAAAATAAACCAAGATCTGAAATTTGAGTTGATCCGTCCCCTAGTTATGCATCCGAGTAACTAATTATCCAGTCGAATTTCTGCACCATGTTGACTTTTGTTGAGGAAAGTTCACAGCAAATCTCCAGCTGCCATACTTACGTATTCTTTAGCCAGCTTGTTGTGGATGTCTGGGGACTCAAAGTCATAGCTGTCGGGGTTTGTTTATTATAGCAGCTATTGCAAATATTTGCATAGAGATAGATAAAACGTCCCGTGATCGTGCAAATGAGAATTCATTTGTAATTGTCTCGCATTTTATACTGCTGGATTGAACAATGCAAGAATAAACAGCATTAGGCAAAGTACTTCCTTCAGACAGTTCCAGGCGCCGTGTCATTCAGAGCACATACAATGGCACCCTAAGACTGTCCAAATGGAAGTGTACAGAGCATGACTTTCTCTCCGCCTCCCCCGATTAGCAGAAGCATTCTCTATCGCCCTAAGAAGGCGAACCTGTAAATGCTTTTTGTGCAGCATTTCTGGGATTGGGTTTCTGTTTGTCGGCCCGGCATGACGTTCCCCTTTGGGTGGTTTGAATCCTGAGCGGCCCTGGAGGCACACGGGAGCATAATCAGCAGGGAAAATCAGTTTCAGCGTGGAGATGAACATGGCAGATGGCGAGGCGCTGTGCACGGCAGCGGGAGGGAGGATGGGATGGCGGCCGTGCGGCAGGGCAGCGTGACGTCCCATCGGCGGACCTTTCCACAATACATGATACGTCCGATTTAGTACTAAGCCTTAGAATTCACCTCTGGTGGCATAATATGGAATATTAAGCAGGTGGTCCTGGCACCAGGAGCAGAGAATACACAAGTCCTGTAGACAAACACAGGGTCCAGCAGAAACCCTCAAGCATTAGGATATTCTCTCGTTACCAAGGCAATATGCTGGCATTCGATGCAGACAAGTGGGTGGGAGTCAACCATTGAGCAAGACTGTGAATGTCAGATATAGGATGACACTAAACTGCATTCTGCTTGTACATATTTACAAGTAGGTCTTGAAATATAGATTATAGAGTGTTACACGTATAGCCTCAGCATACAGGAACCAAACCATACCCAGGCTGTGAGGACAGGCTATTACAGCGCCGTTCCAGCTCGCTTCAGTATTCCGCTGCAGAAGGGCTGGCTGAGTGAAGGCGTTGGCAGGTTTGGAGAGCGACAGTGATGTAAAACCAAAGAGACACTTATTTACTGTTCACACAGTATACATCATGATTAACAATGTGCTAATTTCCGCTACCACGTCTGCGCGAATCTCCATCTTATGACAGCACCGAACTCTAGCAGAATTAGCATTAGCTTGGGTAAATTTACATTATGAATCCATTTTATTCAGCTGTTCCATAATATTTTTTTAAGTCGGTGGTTGGAAATTTTAAAACTTCAAGCTATCAGGACTGTGTTAGTTTTTCAAGGTGCCACTAATAATGAATCATATATAGAATATGTCCTTTTGTCTTGAGATAATCCATGCATGTTGGCCATATCACCAGTATATCCATACACTTTGACCAATCAGACAGTGGTGATGCAACTAACTTCATTTGGTCATCCTTTTGGCCCTGCTAGTGAGCAGTGCCACGTCATCGTGGGTATGACTCGGGTGCAGCTCGTATAATTCACACTGGAAAGCCGTCAGTTTGCGGTCAGGCTCGGGTGTGGCTTGCATTTTTGTGGCAGAGGAAAAAGTTAATTGGCAACAGTTTTACTTTGAGTGAAGCTCTGTGTGAAATGTTATTTCAGGGTGAACAGCATAGGATCCTCTACTGTGGCTTCCGCAATATAGCACCTCGTAGTTCCTGTCAGACCACTGCATTTAGGCTATAATTCAAAACAGCCTGTTTACCTCCCCCTACCTTAAATCCTTCATTGACATCAGTGGTAGGTAGGCGACCTCATGCGGCACCGTATGTATGATCAATAGGTGTAGAAGTTCAAATTTTACAGTTATTTAGAGGGTCAATGAAAGACTTTAGCAGCTCTGTCTCAGAAACCCCGACGTCATTCCAGTTGACAGAGAAGCCTTCCCTGCTCCTGCGGGGAACTCGGCACTGGGCCTAAATCAGAGCAAGAAATCGATGCAATAAATTGAATGAAGTGATGCTGCATTTACTTGCAAATGGTGCTATTGTAATCGGCCATCTACTGTTGGACGCCAAAGTTACCAGCAGAAACAGATGCGCTTCCTCCTTAAGAGCTGATTTACCTCGTCTCACGAAGTGTTCCAAAACAAAGATCTAATTTCAGCAGGAAAGTATGTGTGTGTGGTGGGGGGTATAGATTTCTGTGCAGGAATCTATTAGCAGTGTGAGTCTAGTTATAAGTGAATCCAAATCAAAGAAACAGTTTGATGGAGAATTCAAGGCTGATTAAAGGCTTTGTCACTATTGTTAGATCAAAACATAACGTTAATTTAGATGGACTTAATATCGATGAACTATGTTTTGCTGATGTCAATATAGGACATTTTGTCCAGACTAACATGCATGTGGTATTTGTGGAAATGTATGTTCTATGGGGAAATTAAACTGTGAACATCGAATTGCATCTGAGCTGCTTTGGCCAAGTCTACCAGTCAGCATCCGTTTCCTGCACAGAATTGATGTGCCACCAGTCCCTTGGCAAGGGGGCTGCTATGGCTTTATAGGCGAATTACCCACAGCCCCCACCCCCTGGCGCAGGGACAAAGTTCTACCCTTTGTGCTTTGCAACATTTAAGAAAATTGGATTTCAAAAGCATTTACGGTGTTTGATGAAACGAGCATCCCTCGAACCCTCAAGTGAGATTATAGATAGGCCCGTCTATTACCTTTGACTCCTGTCGCTAGAGAGGTAGCAGAGATGACAGGGAATCTTGAAAAACCCCAGTGCACCGAATATTATTTTTTTAATAGGGGAAGTTAACAACAGGCTAAAAGCTCATCACTTGCAATGAGAACAAATGGGGGGGCTACCAAAGAAAATTGGTGCCAGTAAATGAATTTGCCTGTTATCTGGTGTTCAGTATCATTAGTCACCCACTCTTCATTCCAGGAACCTTAGAAGTAGTTGTTCCTTTAAGTGGCTTTCTGGCTGATTAATTACTACTTCTGGGCTAAGTTCCCGGGGAAAGCTCTGTCAGCCGACTTCACTCCAGCAAGCCGGCATCCCGAGCTGATGGGCACGCTGCACTCACAAAGGCCTGGCTTCCTGGGCTTCCAGCGGAAGCTGCAGCTTCTCATTACAGCCTCCTGCTGGAACACGGACAAATACTGGGATAGGAGGGTTGATAGTTGGGAGGCAGGGGCTTTAGCTTTTAGTCTCGTAGGTCCATGGAAGACGCCTTTTCACTCCTACATGTCTGTGCAGTGTAAGACCATGCAGAGGTACATGCGTTGTGTTTTTTCTGCTATGTTTTTCATAAAATCATCAGTGTACTGCTTAAAAATTTGTCTTGTACACTGAGTTTGTACTTCTAACTGTTTTACTCTTTGTCTCTTCCAACCGTTCGTCTTTTTCAGAGTTTGACCATTTCCTTTCTTAGGAAGGGTAATGGGCCTTGCTACTAGGAACGGGGTTTGGCTGAGACCATTTGATGTTATTTGGATTTTTGTTTGCCATTTTGATATGTATAGTGATACCTTATATAGTGGTAGCTTTAAACACAAAGGTAAGGTCCCCCGCTCATAGCTGCTCCGGTCAGATTTAATGCCGCTCCAATGAAATCGCTCGCCACTAGCTCCAAAGAAGAAAACACATGCATTGTATTTTAGTTTTAGCTTAAACTGTAGCCTGGCTAACTGAGTAGCAAATTCAAATTAAAGCAGAAATTATTTCAAGATGTGAGCAGGTGACGCTCAAGTTTTTTTCCAAGTATGCTGCTCTGCTTCCTGTCCCGCTTCTGCCGAAATCCTTTCACACTCGTCCTGCTCACAGGTTCTGGTCTCGATCCATACGAGTTATTGCCGGTCTGTTTTGTTTTGTCGGGTTCCGAGTTTTCAGTTAAGTTGCGGCTAGATTTTCCTACACCAACCCGTTCAAGGTCCACATTAGTAGAGTTGAACACGTCTCAACCCATACAAGTTCTAACAGGAACGGTTGAGTTCCATGATTTTATTTGAGGTAGAAATGAAAAAAAAAAAACTCCCATTCGATGTCCGAGTTGGTTAAGAGGTTTTCAGGTTCCAAGGTTCTACTGTAGCTTAGAACAGCTTAGGTCTACGGTTCAGAATGCATAATAAAACAAATGAATACATTTCTTGACATGAGTGACACGTAAATTTACAAGTATATGTTGAGCACATTATGGTAATTGTAGCTGTGAGTTGGTTATGAGCTAATGCTGGAAGCTCAAAGACCCTCCCACATCACTTAAATCAGTACTTTGGGAACAGCTTGGTTTCCCAATAATTACACCAACATTGTAGAGAGAGTAGCTTATGAGACCAAGACTGCCTGTCGGATCTGTTATACTGAATTCTGATGTCTTGTTGGAAACACATCCAATGCTGACTCATTTGAGACAAAATCATCTCAATGTTTGTAAGACCAGAGTAGAAAAAGTCACTGAATCTCCCCATGGCATTTAAGGTGCTTTTGCCTGGAAATTCAGACTGGGTTCAAAAAATAACTACAGTTATTGAGGTATGTACTACTACAGATATGGAAATGTACTCGGCAGTAGAGAATGAACGATATAGTTCACTATGATAGTTATGATGCAGTCTTGTTTTCGACTTTTTGTTTATTTTATAGATTTATTGGTGCAAATGATCAAATCTTAGCTTTTGTTATTCAGACACTTGCCTTGTGTTTAGTTGTATAGCTGTCTTTATATTGTGTTTGCGGTTTTAATAATAAAGAATTTCTAAACAAATTCTGTTTCCCTACTGTACCAAAATTGCACCAAAACCATGAATCCAAGCAAACGGCCGTACCCATATCTAAGTGTCTCTGCACACGCTTGCTCATTGACAATGGCAGTGTGGCATGTCAGTCCCATGTCCTGTGTCCAATGTCCTGTGAACGTGATGACGTAGGGGTCGCGTGAGAGGGAGGGAAAGGAAATGAAAGATAGAGAAGAAGCCACGTGTGTACAGTGCTCTGTGCGATAAACCGATCCACTGTAACCAGCTTATCCTGCTCGGTGAGGATAAGCTCACACAAAACCCGGCAGGGTCGTCACGGAGACGTCCGTATTACATAAATAAAAGGACAAACACAATTTCCGGGAAGCCCTACGTCATCACCTTCTTCACATCTGCCATGGGTAATTTGGCAAGTGTGTTAGAAGTAACATATGTCATCATAATCAATTTTTAACTTGTTGAGATATAAACCACCATGGAGATTTGTAACATATTTCCCTTTGCCCTTACGTCCAAATTTCCGTAAGATTTGTCCCGGGGAAGGTGCTGTTCGGGAACCCTTTCTGAAAGGCAGGTATTTCCTGGAGACAGATTTCGTATTAAAGGCAGTAATGTCTTTGTAGGGCCAGGTGTTCTTAGCACAGGAGCTACAGGCCGACGAGGATCACAGCTGCGCAGGCCAGCGTGGATCACAGCTGCGCAGGCAGCTTGTGGGGTGACATTATGCGGGGAGGGGCTCTGTAGCGAGATGCCGTGACCCTATAATGGCTCCACTGCTGGGAAGGTAATAAAACACCAGCTCCGCTCAGTCCACACCAGCACATGTGCAGCAGGGTGGCTTGGAGGTGACTGCCGTCTCCTCCATCAGCCAGTAACAGATATGCCTTGCAGCCTGTCACCCCTGCAGGCCATGCGCTCTCCATGTCGGTCTGCTAGGTTCTTCCCACTGTACCAGTGCTGTTGCTGTTTATCTGATTGCTTCCCGCACCCAAAGAGGCACAATTAAGCTGATTGTGTTCCTGGGTCAACAAGGGTGGGGCTTGTGTTTCACTTCTTTAACCATTCACGGTGTGACATCACCACAGTTGTCTGTTTTTTTCTCATTTTCAAACTCAAGGCTTCCAGCCATCAAGCTATTGGGCCAAGGACAGTGTGCGACTCAATAGGCAAAGCCTCTGGGCCTGTGATCACAAGGTTGCTTGTTCAAGCCTTATTATTATTACTATTACCATCCTGAATTAAAGACATGCCCCTACATTGCTCCATACAGCCTCTGCCAGTAAGCATGTTCTTGTGTTGTGTCTACGTTCTTTATCTCTATCTACATGTCCCTTGATAAAAGGTATACTCAATAAAACAAGTGCTTTACAAATCTGTGCACCTGGCTGCTTAACAGAAAACCCTGCTTTTAAATCATGTGGTGACGTCATGTGATGAACCCTGTGATTGGTTAGAGAAGTAAAACACAAGGGACACATCGACCTCGGCCAAATCAGGACGTGCCCCCCTCTTTCCACCCTGCAAACCTGCACGGTATTCCTGCACCACACCTGGCCACTCGCAATCTGCCTGCAAGAACTAGCACTCTTCCGATCTGACATTTCAGCGCACGCAACCCGCATGACACTGAAACCTGTACGACTGTCTTACGCCCAAATACTGACAAACCCATCCTATACCTAAACGAGCCCAGTCCTGGCTGTACAGTAATATACTCCCACCGCACACCCATTACCTCATATCCACCATCCTAGTGGTATCCACACCACAGTATTCTCTCTAAAAATAGCCTCGGTGCCTCTTTATAAGAAGCAACTACTTTCTTTTTTAAGTGCATTCATATGTGTGACCGGGTGTGTGCGTCATAATCTGACTGCAGGTTGTTTATTTTTTATCTTTCCTGTCTGTATTCTTGTCATTCTGTCTATATGAAATTGTGGCAATATAAAATTATGGATTTCCTCTAGGGGAAAATATGCTTCAGGAATGGGAGGTAAATGGACTTCAGTTATATGCCTGTTTGCACAGGAAAATTGTCTCTCGCGACTGAGTTTTACTGGCTAGTGGAATCAGGTGGAGCTGCTGTGTTTTCATTCACCCCACTTATAGGAATTAGATGTTTCACACGAGAAATCTGTCAGGCTGGCTGTGTCACACTGCTTTAATCATGTGTTTCCTCGCCTGCCGTCACACCTTCACTGTTCCCAAGTTCTTGATACAGCTCTATTATTTTAGCTTTCCGAATGTGTCCTTTGCAGTGCGTTGCCTTGAATTTTTATGCTTTCTGAGTCAGGGAAAACAAGGAAGGTCAAGTCTGTGCAAGACATTATATGTCATATATGAGTGTTGTCCTCAGTAGAAGACTGGTAGCCAGTGAAATGCAGCCTATGCAGGAATGATATCACATTCCTGTTTTGGTAAGAATTCTGGCAGCTGCATTTTGAACACGCTGAAGGGTGTTCAGCAATACCTTACAGTAGCCTAGTCGCAGCAAACCATGATGTAATGAAGGCGTAGATAAGTTTCCCTACTATTCTGAAAGACAGACTGCGTGTATTTTTAAGATGTAAAATTCTAGCTTTGAGATATTTTAATTTGACTGTCAAAGAGGAGATCGGGATCCATGACGGCGTCAGTGTGTTTATCTGGCTATGGTATTGTCAATGTCAAAGTTCATCCCAAACCTTGCTATCTTGAGTTTTTAAGGAAAGAATCCTTCAGAAAGTAGTCCAAGAACTTTTTATTTTACGTTATGTTTATGTTTTGGAAGTTTTGAAAAGTTCTTTCAGTTTTATCAAGACCCTCCTACAGACATAACTGCACATCTCATGCTGTAATGCACTAAGTGCATTAGATAATGTCTGCAAAAGGGGTGGTGTACAAAAGAGAAGTAGACGATCTAAGAAGGCTTTTTCGGACACCATATTCGACTGCAGCAGTCATTTAATTACACAAACTGTTTGAAGCACAAAGTCTGCAGCCTGAGAGCGCACAAACCCCGAGATGAGGTACAGTTTCGGATATATTCATTATAATCTGGTGGCCTGTTGTGTCAAAAGTTGACCTTCAGTCTCAGAAAGCAGGAATAGAGACAAGTATTATTAAATGCTTGTAGAATCTATTCTTCTGCCTGAGCAAGTGGCATTTTTCAGATTCATTATTTTTAAATTAAGGAAAAAAAGCCGGCTGGTGGCGAGAAACCATTGCAGTCAGTAAAATTATGCTTCTGAGCTGCCTAAAAGTGAGTATAGCCAGAAATCCCATTATTTAGAAATAAATTATCATTCTTAGATTCAGCTATTTCAATTTTTTTTAAGCTACAGTTCTGTAGCCATGCATTCAGCATGGAAAACACAATTCACAAAAAAGCCTTTGTCAAGTTGGTGGTGAAGGACTTTCTGATGTACCGCTGTCCTTTGGAAGCATTTTATGTGTTATGGATTATCTATAATGAATCCATATTTTAATGGCACTGCTGCCACAGTAATCTCTAGTAATGCATTTAATGGTTAATTATCACTGTCGGTTTCCTAGTGCGACCCCTTTTGTAATTGCTCAGCATTGCTTGTTGATTCTTTTGTTTCAGATGCAGAATGTTAAAAATGTGTCAGTTCGATACATTGGCATTTATTAGTGAATACGGTTGTTTAAAATCCCTTTCACTTGGCTCGCATGTGAAACTCCGTATGCACGTTGGTGCTCACCAGCGTCTCTCTCCCATTCTAGCACTTTAGCACAGGTTATAAAACAGAAGTGTCACAGTAGTAGTCATGGAAAAGTCGGACGCACAATACAGGCTCATGATGTCATTCACCCTCCGTGCCTGAAGACGGCGATGGTGGCAACCTTTTCTATGGGCTTGTATCTCCTCTAGGGGATGCAATTGTGAACAGTGTTATCTCATGCCACTGGCTTTCTGTCACTGTTCTGATGTTGGTGTCTGGCTTTGTTATTGTCCCAGGAGAATTTAGCCCTTCCTCATTTGATTTGAGGTGAGTGATCGTCAGTTATGTGATCTTTCGACTTGCGGCCATAAAATCTCCAGAGGCTGGATTGGACTGATGGCCACTTTAGAATGTACGAACGGTTCAAAAACTACTGGAGCATGTGAACATTCAGGTCTGCAAGAGGTTCGGATCAGGAATTGCTTCAAACTCCAACGCTGACCCCCAAATCCCCTCTGACCCTGGGTCTTGCATTTGTCTCTCGATTCAGCACCTGGCTGAGTACCCAGTCCTCCATTTTTTATCGCTCTCCTTGCATTCCACCAAAGCATTTCTCAGTCCATCCGGAGGACTGAAGCACAGCTCTGAAATGTACCCAGCCTTACCTCTGCAGTCCTTTCTCATTGAAGTATATTTTTTTTCTATATCTGTGCAGCCGTGATTGACGGGCACCAATAACGAAGGGACCTGCTTTCATGATGGGGCGGGAGGACAGGGGGAGGAAAGGCTTGAATTGGCAGCTCTCCGGTGGCCCGGCTGACAGGTTATATTCAGAATGCGTTCAGGCAGCTGTAGTGCAGGACACTGAAGGTGGGAATAGGGCCAGTGCATTGCTGCCTAACTGACAGAATCAAGTAATGCAGGCTTGCCTGAATGCATGTCCACAAGTAAATATCATTCACTTATCACTGTGTTTGTTTTTTCATGGTAATGTGTGGGTGGTTGTATTTATATGTGTATAAACACACACACACATAGACACACACACAAGTTGGTCTACCTATCTAAATGGGGACCATCCATTCATTTCTATGGGAAAAACCATAATCCCAATAACAACACCCTTAACCTATACACATCCTAAACCTTAACCATAATTAATCAACCCAAGTACAAGGCTTTTGGCATTTTTACTTTTTTGATTGCATTGGGAAAGGTTTATAAAACTGAGATAATCCACATGGGGACCTTAAATGATGTCCACAAAAGTAGGGATTTACTTCACTTTGGGGACAATTTGGTCCTCAAATGTGATCTATGCAAACCCACATACACGCACACACACACGCACACACACACAAAATTGCAGACCAATTGAGTTTATTTTTTGTTTAGTATACTGTGAGTTACACCCCCAGGCAAAACCATGAAAGGCTGGCATGAGTAGGTTTCATGCCATAGACAATGACGTGGGTTTTGTAATGTTGATCCATATGAGATATTATGCAACCAGTCACAGCAAATCTTTTGCATTGTGAATCCCGGTGGATTGTCAGTTTTTCATTGGAACAGAGGGTAATTGTGCCTCTTCGGTCAGGGTGCAAAAATAGCACATCCAGTCAACCTGGGACAAAGAATCTGGATTATGAGGAGCACACTGGGTCAGAACCTTAGGTACGGGAGTGGGGGCAGGTTGGGTAAGCTTACTTTGATTGACAGATGCGGTTTTCTGGTGTCCCTGCCCAATAAAGGTGATAGCTTGTGAATTTCTGACACTGTGAAACCCTGCTTCCATTGTTCCATTGTTTTACAGTGCAGGGATCAACAGTAAGAAAAGAAAAATCTGCAACAAAATTAATTTGCTGCTGTAATCAGGACCCTGCATAATACAATAGGTTTGGGCTAGCTTACTTTCCACTCTACTATAATACCTAATGAATTGTGGATGATCCTGTTTAATTGAGCTTCCATCGTGGCATGCTGCCGCCGTGAAAGTCCATGCCGTTTCTTCAGCAGACTTTGTGTAGGAGGCCAGCCACCTGGACAGCTGAGCTTTCCCGACGGAGTCAGGGCTCCATCTGATGGACGAAGCACTATGCACCAGGAAGCCGGACCTTAAGAACATGATGGCATTGCTGTCATTGCTGAAAAATGTCAGCATGCAAACGTTCACGAAGGTGCTGAATGCAGAGCCCATTGATGTTGTGCGTATGTATGTCTATGTTTCAGTATTTAGGGATATCACACCTATCAGCCATAAGATTAAAACTGAAGGGAACGACATTGATTATCTCATTACTGTGACACCTGTCAAGGGTGCCATTATATATATTAGGCAAGTGAGCAGTCAGTTCTCGAAGTTGATGTGTTGGAAGCAGGAAAAATGGGCATGTGTAAAGATCTGATCAACTTTGACCATGGCCAAATTGTGATGACTAAACAACTGAGTCAGAGTATCTCTAAGACGGCAGGTCTAGTGGGGTGTTCCTGGTATGCAGTGGTCAGTACCTACCAAAAGTGGTCCAAGGAAGGTCAACCAGTGAACTGGTAATGGGGTCACGGGCAACCAAGGCTTGATGCGCATGCTGACTCCTGCCCACTGCCAAAAGTGCCTAAACGGGCACGTGAGCATCAGAACTGGACCATGGACAAGTTGAAGGAGGATGACTGGTCTGATGAGTCACATTTTCTGTTACACCATGTGGATGGCTGGGCGCATGTGTGTCATTAACCTGAGGAACAGGTGGCAACAGGAGGCACTATGGGAACATGGCAAGCCAATGGAGGTGATTTGATGCTCTGGGCAATGATCTGCTGCATTCTGGCATTCATCCAGTTGTTGCTTTTTCTCATGCTACCTACCTAAACGTTGTTGTGACCAAGCACGCCCTTCATGGCAATGGTATTCACAGATGGCACTGGTCTCATTTACCAAGGTACAGTAATGCACCCTGCCACACTGAAGAAGTTGTTCAGGGATGATTTACGGAACTTAAAAAAACAGTTTAAGGTGGTGACATGGTGCCCAAATTCTGCAGATCTCGATCTGATCGAGCATCGGTGGGATGTGCTGGATGATCCATGGAGGCCCCACCTCACAACTTACTGGACTTACAGGATCTGCTGCTAACATCTTGGTGCCAGATACCACAGGACACCTTCAGAGGTCTTTTGGAGTCCCACGATATGTGCTCTAGCAGTTCTGCAGCTTATATTTGGTTTATCTGTCAGTGAACAATGAATTTCAGCAAGCATTTTCAGAGAGCTATTTTCTTTGGGGAGGCCTCACAGCTTGGTCATGAGTCATAAGTCATTATCTGTCCATATAGAAGTTTAGACATAAAAGGAAGTTGGGAAATAAGGACATATTGGATTGGATTCTCTATAATGTGGGTGTTGAGCATCAACATCCAACAATCCATTATTGAGGCTTGTCTGGGATTATCTGAGATGACTACATGGTATATTGTTGTATGCAACTGCACTATAGTCACACAAGGAAGAAAACTGTATACAGCTGTATCTATTACTGCGTGTTGGATCACAAAAGCTTTCTGTGTCGTTCTTCAGGACTAGAAGAGATTGTTTCAGTTGTTTACCAAATTTAATCCAGCTTTATAATTTTAGTCACAAGCAGGTAGGAGGTGCATGATGAATTGAGTGGATGCTTATTGGCCAGGCGGCCGTGATTCCCAGCTGAGGATGCAGACAGTGCCACCTACACCTAAGCTATGTGGTTTGGCATGGCTATGGATGTAGGAGTGATTGTGGAACGAACTGAAGTGACTTTTGCACTGGCCTGACCTGAGAACATGCCCTGAAGCACAAGCAGCTGTCAAAGCAACTTAAATTCAGTAGCTGTCATCACTGCGGGTGGTTATTACTGTAAGTTCCTCGAAATACTTATTATGTTTCTATTTTTTTTCCATCTAAAAATGCACTTCTCCCGTGGGCCTGTTTTTCAAACAAGGAATCACTGCCTCTATCACCCTATGCTGTCCCAATCCACACCCCCTTTGTGGGAGTGGCTTGTTCTAAAGACATCCAATGGAAGAAGGAAGACCGCACCACATTTAAGTTCCAGAGCTTCCGGTGACGGTCAGGGAATCGCACAGGGAGTCGTACTTCTATGATTTGTGGCATTTCCAGGTCCAGGGTGTTTTAATCGATTGTGATGATACGGCGTTTGGCACTGAGAAGAGGGAAATCACGCCAAGGGCCCCCTGCTTTGCCTTTGCGTTGTAGCTGCAGGCCCTGTCCTGCATCAATGTTCTTCCTCTGTCACCTTAATATACCAGCTGTTAGTCCTGATGTGTATACCCTAATATTTTACTCTGTGGGTATTTTCAGACAACATCCTAATGACGCTGCCACCTGCGCCAGTCTCTTTCCAAAGCTAAATGGGCCTAAATTCTCCGTTTGTGCCCCTCCCCTACCTGCAGCAGTTGAATCAGTTTAAATGATTTCTTCCAAGGTTACAGACATACATATATTATCTATATTTTACATATAATATATCTTTTTATTGACATAGACCGTGATAATGTATAGATGGATAATGATAGGAGTATTGTGCCTTCTCCCTGCAGTGCAAAAGGTAAAATGCTTTAGATTTCATGCTTCTTCAATTAATTACACACAGCTCAAACAGAGGGATCGGTAGGACACATGCTGCTGGCTAACATTCATAAGGAAATATGAGATGTTCTTTGCAAGATAAACATCTTATCTGAATGGTAGAGGTTGGGTGATGTGGTGGTTTTTGTGGTGGTGATGAATTTTTTGTGCTGATGTGGTGGTTTTTACTCCATCTCCACCATCTTCTTCTTGGGCTCCCAGTGAGCACTGTCACATTTCTCTTTTTGGGGAAAGTTTCTCATTCGAGAGCCGGGGCTCTTCTGAGAAAGCAGTGCTTTGGCTACGATGGAGGGGGCTTCACCAGTCATTCCCATGGATGAAGCGAGAGGATGGCACTGATACATGCTTCGCTAAAGTTTTGTGACAAATGAGCTTATTGTCCGCTGGAGGGTAATGAATGAACCTGCAGCCCGTTAGCAAAGAAGGTTACAGTTTGTTCTTTGGTATCCAGCTGTAATCTGGCCGCATGTTCGCCGCTCGTCTGACCTGCTTGTCTGCTTCTCACTCACCCGCATGCTGCAAACCTGCTTGCATCTGACTCTCACTTTGCATATATTTGACTGGTCTGCGACTCAGCTAGCTGACGGTTGTCCTAAGTGAGCTGCTGAAGATGTAGGCAGCCATTGGCACGGAGATAATGGTCTTCAATGTTCAGGAAATTGAACAGGCCTCTGTGAAAATGGATTATTATAGACTCCGCTAAAGGCAAACGAAACATTTAGAAAATTCCTAACTGAAGGCCAAGAGCCAAATGCAAAAGCACCTTCAGCCTTCATTAGCCCAGTAACCTGAAGTACTGGTACGTAAGTATTTAACTGCATATTGAAGTGTACCTCTAGGAATTCTCTAATTCTATTTGGTTTCTTTCCATAAAATTCACAGAATGACACAATTATTGTGCAAGTCCATTCCAGAAAACAAAATTGGCTTTTCTGAACACTGTCCTGCCCCAGAGTTAGGACTGTCCCACATGCTCCCCGGATACTTGGATTATCTTGCCACCATGAAGTTGGCCAACACATAAACAGAAGAAGCCCATCGGTCCCTGTATGTTTTATTCAGGCCAGAAGGGCGCAGACAGCGTCGTCGTGTCACTTTTGTGAAGCTTGGAACCTCGAAGATCCATAATCCTCCTCCCTTTGGACCTCAAGCAGCCGCTCTGCCGACACGCAGCCTCGGGTCGGTGCTGCTCGGGCCCCGTTCCCTCACTCATCTTCTGGGAGCGGAGCGCAAAGTCGCCAAAGATACCGTGAATCGTGTAATCTCCGCGTGCACCTCACCGTGACTTATCTCACGGGCGTCTCACTCTGCATGCTTTAGCTGTTGCCCGTAGGAGCCTCATCGGAGGAAATAAAGGGTATTGGAGGTTTTACAGGCCGAGTTTAGCGTCCGTCGCCCCTGAGTGGTGCAATAAAAGGGAGCGGCGGATCAGTTTCTGAAGAGGCCGAAATGAAGTCTGGCTTCGAATGTGCCAGAACCGTGCGATTTATGTGCTTCGAACAAGGCCAAACTCTCTAGGACCGTTTTCATTTGAAGGCACTTTCCTGGTTTATTTATAATACACAAGATCTATTGCAGTATCTGCCATGGCTGTGGCGCTCTGCAGTCTGTATGCCGTGGTGTGCTCTGGCCGGACGCCTCCCTTGCAAAGAGGAGCCCGGGGAGGTTTTCTAAGCGCACGGCCATCTGTAGGTCAGGAGGAGGAGAAGCTGGCTCAGCTCTGTGAGGCGACGGGCCCAGCTTTGTCATCTGCGGGCCTCCCTGCCCCGCCTCTTCTTGGACTTGGCCGGCGCACGTGCATCTAGGCCACTGTGTCACAGCGGTGAAGCTCTCTCCCCAAGCCAGGCGGTGTCATCCTTAATCCCGGGCCGTCTCCCAAGGTCACAGTTTATCACCGTCGTTGCTGTGGAGCCGCCTGATGGATGCCGCTGCTCTTTCTGTTCCGTTGTCATTACTCACGATCCCACTCATTTTCAGCCATTATTCTGTCAATATCCTGCATTCTAGAAGTATAATGAATTATGATAATCTTTTATGGGTCCTGGCTTATATTGAGGAAATGTCTTTACAAGATGGCTTATCTCATGTGGCTGGTCAATATATTCGGCATTTTAGCCCCTTATTATTTGACAAACATCACTTCTTATAACTCTAAAAAGCAAGTTGAATGAATCAATTGTTGTATAAATACAAATGAAATTCAGTAGAGGACAGTTTCTTTTATGGTCCTGTTTCATTTAGTAGGTATTTCTCAATGTGGGTCACACTTGACAGGTCTTATGTATGAATGGCAGAATTGATTTTCAGGGTCATGTTTCAGGCTTGCTAGGGTTGCTCAGTGCATGCTTCAGTATAATACAGAACAGATATGATACAAGCGGTTACCTGGAAAAACCATCTTCTGAAAGCAATTGCAAATCTACCATAGCGTGAGACTATGAGCTTTAAGTTACATTCATTACCGGTGCATCAGCTAGACATGAAACATCTCTTCTCCTGCGTTGTGATACTTTAGGTTTTTCTTAACATCTCTTGAAAGATTTTTACTGCCTACTCCAGCATAACATTGCAGGAAAATTACCCAGCAGGGGAGGCGGACATGAAATTGGCCTTTTTGTGATATCATTGTGACCTGGGGGTATGTGGTTAAACCATGTTTCCATGGTATCGAACATCCACAAATTATTATTATTTTTTTTAATTAACACATTTTTGATTTCTTTGCTTTTTGTTGATGACTGGCAATCCTGTCTGCTTCATTGCAGCATTTCACCCTGACCCTAACCCTAGCCCTAACCCTAACCCTGACCCACTCCCCTTCCATATCGTTGATCTGAACACTGGCCATCGCGGAGTTCCAGACTGGCATCCTACTGCTGGACGAGCTGCTACAGTATGTGGCGTTCAGCGTCGTCAGAACAAAACCAACACCAATGATTTACATACTTCCCAAAGCACCTGCTTAAAGCAGTTATGTGTAATGTGCTGGAATAAATATTTCTTGTAAACACAAAACAATCTTTACATGCTCCTTTAGTCCCGAAAGCTATTAAGTGCACATTTTTTTCCCCTTTGTAACATTCTCTTTATTTTCTGTTGAACGTTGTGTGTACAGATTCTGATAAATGGATCTTGTGATCGTGTTTCTACTCTTGAATGTAGCGAGACTCTTTAAATAGATGCAAAATGCTGCCAGTATTGTACATGTATCACATCTAGTGAAGGCTGCCTTCGTGGGCAAACAAAGGGTCATTAATAATTACTATAACTACTAGTTACTCTCATTTCTGAAGATAAAACATCTTTTATTACATTGGTACTGTCTGTGCCTTTCCTTTTATTGCAGTCTTGGTAATGGTAATAAGTTTTATGTGGTGTTTACGCACATTTATCATTCATTATGAGCTTAGCTTGTGGTTTCCAGAAAATGCTATGTTTAATATATTAAATATGCAGTGGAATATTAATCAGTTCCTTCTAATGTTATTGTGCATTTCAATTAAGTTTTATGCGACGACCAGCAGAATGTAATCTTGTTCATGCAGGCATTTAACTTTGAGTGTTCCCAGCTATAATGACAATAGAAGTTATGACATTTGGAAATTAAATTCTTGTCATTGATTTAAGAGTCATATTTCTCCTTCGCAATGGCATTTTTGTCATCTCTCTGTGTTCCGATATCCCCGACTGTCCATGTGCACATTTCCCTTATCAGTCTTCAGTCATATACCAAACCTATCTGTACTCCTGTGCCTCCATTTGTCTGTGCTCATATATTTCCAGTTATCTGTAGTCGCGTTCACTGGTTATCCGTGCCCACCTATCAGATCAAGTACCTTGAACATTCCTGCTTGCTTCTACCTATCTTCCCTGCTCAGAGCACCCTCCAGTCCATAATCCTTATTACTCGCGCTCAGCTTGGTTCTTAAAACTAAGATGGTAATCAGGCCTAAGTATTGGATGATGGTGCTTGCTAATCAGAGGGCAATTTAAGAGTCGTTATCAGAAAAGGCACTGAGACGGCACGGAGACGATGTTGCCGGCGTACTTGGGCCGGTTACATGGCGGTTTAAAGGATCCGCACGCACAGCGCTGAAGGAACAAACAAACCCTTGCTGGAGGATGGCACAGCCACTCCATTATTCTTTCTGTGCACGTTAACTGCATGAAGTATTACACTTTTATAGAAGACTCTCGGGGAAACGGTGAGCAGGGATCCCTCTCCACAAGTTTATAGTCTCTGCGGTTGTGTCAAACACTGAGAGAAACACCCATGGACATAAGTCAGGACTGAGTACACTCATATGAATTTTTGTTATACTAAATAGTGGTGAGACACTGGGTATTGCTGTAAAATAATTTTAATTATATTAAAAAATAATGTGAAGTAGTGTGGGCAATGTGCAGTACATTGTGGACCATAAATAGACCGACTAAAGAGTGGTGTTTCTGACCAATAAGTTCTATATTTCAATAATAAGAGTAACTACTGTCAAGAGGAGACCTCACCTAAATTATTGTGATATGATATACTGTTTAGCTGTATATGGCTTGGAGTGATAAATCTGTTTGCGTATTTTCTTTGTACACAATGGGTAAGCATTGGAGTTCATACTGTGCACTGAGCCTGAGCAGTTTGGGGGGGGTCTGTGAATGAATTGGGGCCTTTCTTTCACAGCCTGTGTTTGTGTAGTGTGCCTGCTCTTTTGCAGTTCGCCACCCTCATATGACAGGGCTCATTGTGAATCATGCAACCACCCAGTCAGAAACAAGAATGGCCAGTCGGAATGGTGAAAGTTACCTGGCAGTGGGCCATTAAATGGTTTATCACTTTTGTACCAATACCTAGTACCGGTCGGTTTATTCAAACACCCTCATCCTTAGTCTTTTTGACCGATTACATTAAAATAGCTTGCATTTTGTCTGTTATGGGATAGACCAAGTCCCCCTGCCATTATTTCCTCAATTTCTAATAAATTAAATTAACCCAATACGAGGACTTCAGGAGAAAAGCAACAATTGCGTTCACAATTTACAAAAAAAGCAAAAAAACAATCCGAACAAATAAATTCAGACTTTGATTAACTTTGTAGGGGGACAATCAGATATAAAACAATGTGCTCTGAGGGTGAAGCAAATCAGTGGAAAGTGGAGGATGACTGGAGATCCAATGTAAGACGATTACGGGTTACATGAAGAGAGGGGAGGGAGCGAGCAAGGCTTAGTGGCAACGGCAAGCCTTGTAAGGAGGCTCTACCTGCAATGAGGCTCTACCTGCAGTGAGGCTCTACCTGCAATGAGGCTCTACCTGAAGTGAGGCTCTACCTGCAATGAGGCTTTATCTGCAATGAGGCTCTACCTGCAATGAGGCTCTACCTGAAGTGAGGCTCTACCTGCAATGAGGCTTTATCTGCAATTAGGCTCTACCTGCAATGAGGCTCTACCTGCAATGAGGCTTTATCTGCAATGAGGCTCTACCTGCAGTGAGGCACTACCTGCAATGATGCTTTATCTGAAGTGAGACTGTACTTGCAGCGAGACTTCACCTATTGAGTGTATTCCCCAGGATGTTTCTACACAGCCCTACTTATGCCAGCCAATCCAACAGTGTGGTTAGGGGAAGTGGAGGAGGGAGAACAGGGCTGACCTTTTGTTTTGTGGCAGAATGGTTGTAATAGTGTGGTATGCAGGGTCCCCCCTAGTGGGACATGAAGGTATCGGTGTACTTAAGGGTCAGTCAGTGCTATGCAGCAAGGGTCGGCCCCCACAGTCAAAAGGTTTTATCGCTTCCAACCCCATCTGATACCAAACAATTCATGTTTACATTATTATTTTTTAATTTATTCAAAAAATAATATATTAACTTTGTGCCTGTGTATGAGAGGTAGTTTCTTTCTTTCTCTCTTTCTTTCTTTTTCTTTCTTTCTTTTCTTCTCTCTGTCTCTTTCTGTCTCTTTCTCCCCAGACTGACCACAAACCTGTACTGGTTAACTTTTATAGGGAATGGGAAAATTCTGGTAAGGACACAGATAATGGAAAATCCTTCTGAAATTCACCTGGAAATTCCACACCTTTGTTACCCCAGAAAAAAATAGAAAACTATGTTAAATTGGTCCTTAAAATCACTCTTACCATAGTAGTCTGAAAGCTTTTCCGCTCACAGCCTCACTTAAATTAACAACGTGATTGGCCACTCTCTGCCGCAGTCTCCACAACTAATGTCAAAGGAAGCTAAACAAACTAGCTTGTAATTTTCAGTCCATGCATTACCGATGGAGATTGTGGAAGCGACTCAGCAAAATTAAAGAGAAAATATTTTGGCTATAAACATTGAAAAAAAAATGTTCAGTCGAAGGTTACAACAGCTCACCTAGAGAGACTGAATTGCTTGTTTTTAAATGTCACCACCTCATTTATCTCTCTGCATCTTTTCTTTTTAGTATTCATTAGCTTACGTGCAGTCATAATAGCAATAAGGGTTAGGGTGTGTCAAGGAAAAAGGACCAGTGTATTATCAATGTATTTGTGGTTTAGATAACGGCTCAATAAGCTAGTGTGATGGCTGACCCCAGGCCTAACATTAAGCTACAAATGCACCCTACCAAGCACAATGAGGATTTCCATGACTGCCTGTGGGGTTACCTAGCTGGGTGCAACACCATTTGTATTATAACTGATTAAATACAGCTAATCCCTCCACTCAGAATTGGGAAGTGGGTTAGATGGAGAGTGGGGGGGAGAGTAAAAGAATATCAGAGGGACAAGGGATAAAGGGAGTGAGACACTTTAAGAGAAGAGAAAGAGATGATACAGAGGATGGAAATAGAGAGAAACGAATATGGATATAAATATGCTAAATACAGTGGTACCTCGGTTATCAGTCTCACTAGAACTCGAATTTCTTGAAAGTCGAACAAACCAGTTTGACCTAGAACTCGATGTGAATATCAGAAGTCGAA
>JAABNY020000002.1:3363270-3385648 GCA_015164015.2 Brevimyrus niger | reverse complement strand
ATTAACCAAATAAAGCAGCGCAACATTACAGTAACTAACAATAAATAAACCACTAACTTACGTGTACTATTAGAGCAATTATTTTACCAGGTAAATTAACTGAAAACCAGTTCTCACTGCTTTACATGATATTCAGGAGAAATAGCAGAGTACACATTGGAACTGCCTGGGATACAAACGTCATGCGTGTAACGAAACTCTTCAGCCAATAAGGGCAAAGGTGTGTCGTCATGGAGGCGGTTCCAGTTTGTGCAGCCAGGTGAGATGTCGCAATGCATCTAACCATAATGTATTGCGTCAGGATCAGAATGCATTGCTTTAAGCCAGCACTGTAAGTAAGTCGAACACACCCAATGACCGGACTGAGGAAACAAACTGAAACGCGGACTTAATACAGAGGACTAATGGCAACAACCAGCTGATCACATGGGGATCCTACACGAGGTTAACAAGGGGGCGTGGTACAGGGAAGGAGCGATCCGGACAGGACAGCAGTAATGTTGGGATAAGATCCTTATCGTTTTGGAAGTCATTAAGAAAAAAATGCTCTTCTTGTTATATCCTGTTCATTTTGTGTTTAAATGCTAAAAAAAAAAAAAAACATTATGGTGTAACTTTGGGGGGAGGGGAGCCGATTAATTGGTTTTCCATTATTTATTATGGGAAAAATTAGATCAGAACTCTAACTTTTTAGGATTCGATCCACAGTCTGGAACTGATTAAGATGGAGAACCGAGGTACCACTGTATTATCAGTGTAATAACTTACCAACAGACACATTCTCACATAACAACCTCAATCCTAAATATTTAAGTAGTCCATTAACAAAAACGATAGCGAAATATGAAATAATATGAAAGTAAGTTAGTAATAAATATACAATAAATAATCAGTATTCTCTGCCGTTCTACTCAGGGCCCATGATCTAAAATTGGCAAACAGGAACACATCCAGGGAATTCGCTCAGAATTCACTTGATTGTCAAGAAAACTGAATCTCTTGAGACTCCCTGGTATCTCTGTAAAAGCTAAGAACCAAAATGAAAGCCCTTAAGTTCTGAAAAGCTTGAAGTCCTGACGGATTCAACAAAAGAATATGGGGGGAAAGCAGTGGACACAAGCTACAAGAGGCCGTAGTACAATGTTTCAATTTAGTAATCACCAGTGGGTGAGATGTGGAACCTAGGCTCTCCAAATGGAAGCCTATTCAACTCCAGTAACTGCCAAAGCCCACATACTAAGGTCAACTTGACTTGCTACCAAAGCAGGACTTTTTCAGATATAAGTGCCTCAAGATAAAAACAAAATCAGTAACACCTTACTTACAGCTGTCATCTATGTATTTTAGAAACTTTCATAATGTGTTATAATGGGTGATATAAGAATTAATAAAGCATTACAACATCTTCTATTGGCAGTCATAAGTAATTATAGTGTTGGTTGTAATACTTTATAAGATTCCATGTGCTCATCTAGAATGCACTTCATAATACCTTCATAATGCATTATAATGGTCAGTATAACAATTAAGGATGCTTTGTATTATGAAGGTATTTGCAGTGCATTGTAGATAAGAGCTTCATGAAGCATTCATAATGCATAACATTTTTATAAATATTATACCCATGTTTATAATGCTTTATGAATGCATTATAATTTGTTATGAATGTGTTCATAGATTCTTAGACATGGAATTCATAAAAAGTGTTACCAAAATCCCTAAAAAAATTTCTAAACAGCCTAATTGGCAAGCAAGGCCCGAGCTCCAGTTCAAAACAGTCAACCGGTCAAGCAAAACTTTAAGAAGCTTAGATTTATTCATTTTTTAACTGTGTGAGTAAAACAAATGTCATTTTATATGTAGTTTTGCATGGTGACTCCAGATCCCTGTGAGTCTTACCAGGATAACTGGATAGGAGATGGATGGTTGGAAAATTTGAACTAAAGTAACAGAAGTCTTCACTCCCGGCTAAGGAGTGAGGGGCAATTAGCCCTTCAATTTGTTTCCCTTATTGGTTAGTTAAGAATATTTTTGAGACAGCCCCTAGGAATTCCGAAGGACACCCTGTAGAAGACAATAATGTAATAACTGTAATTATTAGAAAAATGGTAAGAGCGTAATAATTTATCCATTCTTCTATTCTTGATGCAATAAAAGCCAATAATGTATTACCTTTTCTAAACCATTAGTGTAATAACTTTTTTCCAATAATTATTGACCAGTTGTCACATTATCGGCTTATTATGTTACAAATGGAAAAATTCCTTACATTATTGGCATGTTGTTGCTGTACACGCTTAGCAGAACTAAATACCTGCTTGATGCAGATTTTTGATTAATTGCCAAAAACAATGATAACAACAAAACCAGTCAGGTCTGGATGAGTTCTCAACATGAATTAATAAAATCAAATCTTTCATAACTTGTGTAAAAATATACTGTGCTGTCGCTGGATGGTCAGTACTTCAGTCTTTGGTTTTTAAATCTGCAGTTGTAGAATTTCAGTCTTGAATAAATCGGGTGGAAAATTGATTTAGAAATCAACTGGAGAGGACTCATGAGGACCAAAGATTGCATAAGAAGAAGACATTACAAGTTATTACAAGGCACATAATAAGTGCAAAAAACTAGCTGTTAAATCAGGAAGCTACACTTAAATAAGTGGGAAAATTTGCATGCAATGTAACTGGAAAGAGGTCATAAGAGAAAAAAATTTAAATACACCCACGTGAGAATTTTTTCTCCCCCCCCCCACAAAAATTTGCGGTAGAACACGTTAATCGGCTTGATTACAGGCAATCATTTCTCTGTTTTTTCAATATGGTTCCGTCTAACACAGGTAGAAGACTACAGATTGAATATTCAGAGTCGGAGGCCATAGTCAGGGTGAAATCCATCAGTAGTTAATCACAACAAGGCTTTCTAAGAGTCCTGAGAGGCACATCCTGAATTAGCATGACCGCATATGTCTCTGGATTGCTTTCTAGTTCACAAGAAGGACATCTGCTTTACCTTTGATAAGTATACCTCACATTGGCATGTAGTGGCGTGACTCATTTTTCTGCGGGTGTCTCATGCCGATCAGCATTTGTGGTGTTGATGGCCTCCTAATGGACCATGTGTCAGCTGGTCCTGCCCAGAGACCTGAACTGTATATGAATAAGTAAATAAATATATAGTGCATGGATTTTTTTTTTTTTTAAGAGTTGCTGAAAAAACACCGAATGATCTTCAAATGATCTTTCATCTTGAATGGTCTCTAATTACTGGAACGTGTTAATTGCTTATCAGGAAAGATTTAGTGGGAATTAAAATGGAGAGGGGGTGGTATAGATGGAGAGGAGAAGATGTGTGTGATAAGGGCGACAGGAAGGTGAAAAATGGGAAGCAAGATGAGTGGAACTAAAGATTGTGTGAGAGGTGGAATATATGAGACTACAAGGTCAAAGAGGTGTATGAGCAAGGGTTAAATCTATAAAGAAAGACATGAAATGGCTGAAAATCACACCTGAATCTATTATTGTTTTTGGAGATTTCCTTTCAGTAATGGAAAACTTGATTAAATTCTAAGTGGGGAAAAAAAATCACAGAGGGTCAGCATCAGCCTGTGGTTGTTTATTTATTTATTATGTGCCTGGTTTTGTTCCAGACTGTCTTGATCCTTAGATCTTAGAGGTCTGCTAAATACCGGAAGGATCTTCCGCAGTGATCATTCACTCTTGTGAAGATTACGATAAGAGCTGCAGGATAAATGTTACGGCCTTAATAGAGTAAATAAAAGCGTACCAGCAGCAGTGCCTATGTTTTAGACATTAAAAACATGAAATAATGGAGCCGCATGTGTTCATTTGACTTTCCTCTTTGTCCAGCGCTTGTACTAATGTCAGATTAAATTGCAGGTTCAGCACTCCGCCAGGGTTAATTACGGGCCGCGGTGACTGAAAGCTGACGGAGAAGCTCCTTTCCTTAATTCATGCTGCTTCTCTGCAGGCCTCTTTGTCTCTGCAATTCCAGCCTGATCGCCGTGTGTGGCGTCTGTCGCGATGGACTGCAGGTCCACCGGAGGTGAAGTGCGTTGCGCAGCCAGGATCAAGTGTGGACAGATAGCCTCTTTACAGTCTGACTGACACACAAATGCAAATGCAGACATAACCAAGCATAAATATGCTGTGCAAATGCTAAACCCCTTTCTCTCTCCCTTGCTCTCTCTCTACTCCCCCCTAAACACTTACACACTCAGACAGACAGACAGGCTTGAGTGGTAATGCTGTACTTGAAGCTCTCATCACCTTCATAATGCATTATAATAATGAGCATAAATTACAGCGGGCTGGGGGGGTTACAGCCACCAACAATCAAAAACAAAGAATACAACCCCCTGACCCCTTCAGTGGGCGGAGGCCTAATCCCCCCTCCCAGTGCTCAACCCAGAGTTACGCCCTTGATTATAATAACCAGTATAGACAGACTTAATAAATCATTATGGTGCCTTCTAAGGACAGTCATAGGACACTATAGTGTTGATTATGATACTTCATAAGCAATTAAGCTTTCATCTAAAATACACTATAGTTACCTTCTAAATATATTATAATGGTCAGTATAAGAATTAGGAATGCTTTGTTCAGCATTATTAAGATATCTATAAAGCATGATCGATGAGAGCTTCATAAAACATTCATAAAGCAATAAATAATAATAAATATGGATATATGTGTTAGGCCTTTTGGTAACGCTTTACATCAACTGCTCCTTCTTAATGCTTTTATAACACAACAATAGAACATTCGGTAACGCTTTACGTAAACTGCACCTTCATAATGCTTTTATGTTGCACTCATAAAATGTTCAGTACACCTTAATAATGTATTCATTAAGTATTCATATAACATTCATAAACATAATGTATGCATACCTTTACACCCTAACATCCCTAAGTAGTTGTAATATACATTATTAGCAAACATTATATAATAATATCAAACATATTATCAAACATAGTATAGTTGAATAATCATGTAATGTTTGTTATTAATGTATATTAAAACTGACAAGGGATGTTAGGATGTTAAGGTGTACATGCATGCTTCTTATGAATGTTCTATGATTGCATTATAAAGGTGCACTGAATGTTCTATAAATGCATAATGCATGAATTATGATGGTGCACTCAATGTAAAGCGTTACCTGCCTTTTTATAAATATGTTTATCCATGTTTAAAGTGTTATGAATGCATTATAATGTATTATGAATGTATTCATAGATTCAGGCACTGCATTCATAGATCATGTTACCGCTTGAGCTTTGCTGCAGATCCTCAGCTGTTTTAGGCTCTTTTTAGTGCAGGCAATGCATACTGTAAGTCTTTAGTGTATGTATCCCAGGAACTCTCTCCCACCCGTCAGCACAATTATTGTCACTCACAGTGTTTGCTTAGAGCCTTAGTCTCGTTTTGTGCTTGTTTTCCTGAATGTATCACCGAAAGATAATGGCTTTTCTGAGAGGACCGGATTACTGTCTAGGCCTAATTCTTGTTATGAATGAGGAAGGGTGATGGGATGGTAGAAAAATGCTTTTGAGCAAATATGCTTCAGCATTAATGAGTGGACGCCATTGACTGTGAATCTGAATCGTATTTAAATTGGCATTCAAAGTACAAAAAGAGGTGGATGGGAAGCTTGGTTTGGGCACCTTTAAGCATTCTGATTCACTGCGGTCCATCTGCCCATCAGTAACAGAGGCAGATGAGGATGATGGACCAGATGGGGCCCGTGAGGTCTGTGCACACTGGACCTGGTTTATGTCGGCATGTGGGGTCCAAGCCAGTGGGCTCTCTGGCACATTCTGCTCTATTTTGTTCCAGGCCAACGTGTGGTGTGGGATGCTGGTCCCTGCAGCATTTCAGAGCCCACGCTGAGCATGGCGGGGGGAAGGCGGGGTGCACTGGGGTTAGGGGCCCCGTGAGGCCGCAGTTTGGCAGGGCGGGATGGCTGGACTGGCTCATGCCACAGTGCGGCTGCCACCAGCGGTAAACAGGCCCAGAGAAGTTAACTTTCCCCAGCGTGTGCAGAAAAGTGAAGGAGCTACACCGCTGTGCACTTCCATCCCCGCAGTTTCGCAGGACGTCGGAACATATTCAGGGTTGCGCTTGAAAGGCTGCCATTCTCCAGGTGGGTCGACGCCGTTACGGTCGCTCGGAGGCCTCTGCGGCAGGCCGGCTGAAAGGCCGCAACCGGATGTTAATTCACCCGCCTTTCCCCGGGCGCCGCTCCGCTTCGCATTCTGCGCCCTGAATTTCATTCAGGCACAAACGTTTCCGAAGCGTTCTACCGCTGTGCGGGCGTCCTTGTTCCTATGACTGCAGTCCTCTCATGGCCGAGATGTAAAAGCCCACAGTTAATGGCTGTATGTGTGTGTCTCTGTTCGTCTACGCATCATGCAGCAGGGAGCGTGATGTCATTTTGATGGGGATCTATGCTTATAGCTCAGGGAAAACGTTTCCTTGTGCAGTTTAGTATTGTAATAAATAATGGATTTTTTTGGCCAAAGGGAGCAGTACAGGCGGCGCAGGTTTTATCCAGACAGTAGTGTTCGCTGTTTGTTGGTCCGTGAGGTTCAAGGAAAGACGGCTTTGTTTCTCTTGTCAACACTGAGTTGGTTTTGGACGACCTGGAGCCCTGGCAGCATGTGGCTGCTTTTCCAGCTAGTTTTGCGCCCAATCGTGGCCATTATGGAAAGCACAGATGGGCCGCAAGGTCACATGTCCATGTACGGCGGCGCCAATGTCCAGAGGCAGCTTGTGCTTTCGCCAAAGAACGCTGCTGTGTCATCGGTCCCAGGCCTTCAATCTTCTGTTCAGTAGGAGCCTGGTGCAGCTCGATTGCCGCTGCTGACGGAGCCACAGTCCCGGGAGGGCAGCGAAGTAACAAGTAGCCGTTTTTCCCAGGGGACTGCAGTGGCGCTAAGTTCATTGGCTGCAATCAGCTGCGTTTTGGCGCCTGCCAGCTCCGTCTGATCCCCAGCTCTCCTCAGTCTGAGCACATCCCGCCCCATCGCCACCTAGCCCCTCATGCGAAGCTCCATCCACTGCACTGGCCAAGCCATCAGCACAGCTCCAAACTCCTGCTTTCAACCGGACATGCTGTTACCCTGTTCCCTTCCTCTAACAGCATTATGGCATTACTCTGGGGATTGTCTGTTCTACTGCAGCTGCATGTGTCAGTGTTGCTCCCTTGCCGCATTTTTGGGTTGCGGTTCTGCGTTGTTGCCTGGTTGCTGTTCCGCGTTGTTGTCTGGTTGCGGTTCTGCGTTGCTCGGTATTGGTGCTGTTGTTTCTAATTTCATTAATTGGCCGCAAATCTTCGCACGTTGAGCCATAACAATGGAGTTTATAAGCTCATAAATGTAAATCTGTGGTCCGTGGACCTCAGCTGCACTGGCTGTTTCTGTGTCTTCATGCTTATTGTCTCCCATACTTGGGAGGCATCGCCCGCGCACTCAAGAAACCGGCTAGCAAGAGAGATGTGATTAACTTGTCAGAATAGTACAGACTAATTACATGATGGGTGGCCAGACTTCTTCTTTATCTCCTTATGAAGTCTTAATGAGGGGAGAGAATCCCTGCTGGTAATCAAAGAGTTTGACGCCTTTAAATGGCATTGTTGAAGTGGACTTGGCACATCTGCATGTGATGATACTGATATACTGGTCTGTTGTCTTGCCAAGACTTCAGTACACTTCAAGAGACCCTGATTTTTAAAATAGAAGAGCTTTGTAGACAGAATAAAAGATCAAACCTTTGATTTTGAGTGCTGCAGTTGCTTTCAAGATAGACAAAGTAGACAAATAGTCCATGTGATGTAGAAGCTGTCTAAATAATTAACTTTCTGTGTGTCACAGTGGGTTTAATCCCACTTATTTATTATCATTTTGTTTTTTTATTAAGCTTGTTGAACAATGACAAGTGAGGCCTTGGTTGTTTGCCATCTCCACATGTTTGAAAGGCGTTTCTCCAGTTGATCCACAGCTGGATATATAGAGGTACACTGTATATTAGTGTTTCCTATTTCAGTTCTCGGGGACCCCCAGACCGTCCACATTTTTAGATCCTCCCAGAGCTGAGGGGGAGCGAAAATGTGGACTGTCTGGTGGAGAGTTTGGAGGGAGCAAAAATGTGGATCACTTTGGGGTCTCTGGGGATCAGATTGTGAAACACTGATATATATGACTACACTACATTCTGCTGCGGCTGACCTTTGACCTTCCCTTAATTCACCAAATACTCCTGTGAGGTGGTCCTGTGGGATCCCCCTCATGCCCAGTTTGGGATTACAGTGGACCGTAAGCTCCAAAGCCCCAAAGGAGACATGGATGTTACAAAAAAACTGACTGCTCAAACAAGCTTTTGATTCTTTAACAAAATATGCAGAATCACCAAATGCATTTTTCATTAAGCGGGCGAGCCAGGATCCTTGTTATGATGAAGAGATATTATGAATATCTTTAACATTTCATTCATCATGGTTAGATTTCAGAATGAAATCCATTCTGCAGGTTGCCTAGAATTGCATTATTGCCCAGGTTTCTCTTGTCTCTTTTTCTGTGCTATTGTAAGTATCTCCTCGGCTGACCTTAGACATGCTGACCTGTCACCCTGTAGAGATGGTGCGATACAATGTGATACATTCTAGGATGACCACAGTGTACCATAGTGAAAGGTGAGTGGAAATTCACGTAGTGTGGGGTAACCACGGAAATACATTGCGTGTAACTATATGGGTGTAGAGTACATGCGAGTTACAGAAACACTGTAGCCGCTTGACAGTGGTGGGGATTACTTTACTGTATGTGTCGCTCTGCAGCTGGTAGGCAGTGGCTCTACATGGGGTTGCAGGTCAGCTCCTGTAGTGATAGGCTCGCTCAGGCGCGGACGACCTCTGGTACACTCCCACCATGTGAGCAGAACAAAGGCAGCTCATCAACAGCCCTCTCACATAACAGGTGCTCTGTTCGGGGTAGGAGGCTGGGGCTGTATGTCTCCGTTGGGTGGGACAAACATGTACTCTCACGATCTGACACTGATGGTCTTACACATACACACGCTACAAACATGAGCGCAGACACACACAGACACGCATCATATTTAGTCTTTGTTCCTCTGTGGAATTAGCTTCTGTTTCGGCCTCTGCTGGGAACGGAATGGGAAGTTGAGGATTGAATACTGATCACTCGGTGATTCAGCCCTCAGCCGGAGTCACAGTGGGAAACATTTACGCTAAATTCTCTGCACTAAATTCACAGCTGTCAAGCGGTTTCTGGAAATTAGAGAGTGACAGCAAGAGCTGAATGCGTTCTTTGTGTTGGACATGGATACCGCGGACATAGAAATAGCTACAATAAGTACAATTATCTACCCCAATAAATAAAATGGAGGGGAGATTCTCACATTCGTTCTGTCAGGGGCAGAGTGGGCTGGAATTTTGTAAGATCTGGAGCTCTGGGAAGCACACTCATAAATATCTTTTGTAAATGGGGAGCCTGGTCTAGTCCACAGGTACCATACTGGAGGAACCTTATTTGATGCTGAAGATCCAAACAGGGCAGGCTTGCTTGACCTTCTAGACCTACATAAATGCCTTTGGTAACTCTGTAGCCCAAATGGGTAAGGAATTTATCACCTTATAGAATAAATCTTGTTTAACAATTTCTATGCTACATTTATTATTGTGATAATATCGAGCATTTGAGTCATATGAAAACCAAGAAGCCTTGCAGTGGAAAATAAACAGGTACAGCATGTTTGTCTCTGGCTAAGTGGTTTACATTTGTACCTTGTGATTGAGAATGCCTTTGCTGTGCGAGAGCACAACTGCTTTGTATGTTAAGGCTCAGGTGTCTTATTGAATCAGATTCATGGTGCATGGATTACAGATGTATTAATTTCACAGCTATTCAGAACAGGGGCATCAATATTCCTGCAATATTAAAATATTAATAAAGAGTATGATAAATTAATCATTTACTTCTTAACAATTATGTACAACAATTTTGACTTGCCTTCTTGTGGAAATAAGTAGCATATTAATTTGCTACATGCAGCTTTGCAAATAGGAGGATGTTGCACTTTTTAGTTTGGATCACAGCCTTTAGCAAGTCATGTGGTAAAGAAGTCATGAGCAGCCAGCTTAAAATCGCCAGAACGCAGGAGCCATTTGCATTCGAAAGCTTGGTGTTTTTCTGTCTATTCTCAGAGATGTTTCATTATTCGGCTGTCCCGGGAGTCATGAAATACACATGGTTTTGGAGCTGGTCGCAGTCTCCTACACATGACTTTGTGCAATTGTTTGGATTGCTGGTTTTCCCAGGTGGCGTGATGACTGCGTGTGATTGGCTGGGCAGCCAAGCCATCCAGGTGGCTAATTGACAGGAATTGGCTTCATTATGATGCTGATATGCCTAGGCAACTGAGGACATCACATGGTTAGTTGGGTGGTGTCTCAATTGGCCTTTGTACTGCTGTCCACTCTGAGGAGTGGCAGGCCATCTGTCTTTTCCTTTCTCCCACAAGTGGCCTAGTCCCTGGAGAAACCAAGTCTGCAAATTCGAACTTTCTCTATACAACAGAGAAACAAATGAGATGTTTCTGGTGGTTGATTTGGAGGGAAGAGGCATTCTGTCACTATTGTTGTTTTTGCTTAGTGCTTGTTTGCTTTCTATCTAATCTTTTTTCACAGAGGAGCTAGGACCTATTTGTCCCTGAGATGAGATTTCCAAATATGTGCCACGCATAATGTAATTCTGCTCGAGGTCTAGATACTGCAGATTGAAGCCTGTGAACCGAACTCATTCATGCATTTTCTTTTTGCCTTTGGTTCCCGCTTTTCGCTTTATAGAGCTTCATTCTGAGTTGAAGACTCTTCATGCATTTCTTGCGGAAGCGATGGAGGAAACAATTCCGGAGTTTCGGAGTGTGCTCATTATTGGGAATGTCATTTGATCGCTTGGAACGGGCCCAGGCTGATTAATGCTGCTCGCAGCGACTGTTGACGCCGTCATCTGTTTTATCTACCTCGCCGGCACGTGCCAGATAACCACACATTGCGGGGGTAATGTCGGGTGCCGATGACTGTGTGAATGAGATGCTCCTCATTAAACGGGGTGCTATAAGTGATGAAGGAGGCGAATCTCTGCTCATGGTGCCACATTGGCTCGCGCCAACTCCCAAAGCATCAGATGTAAGTCAGACGCATTTCAACCTCCGTTGAGGTTTCAAGGTGAGCACTGGCTGTCGCACGTAGCCTGGGTGAGTTTTATCGGGATGGATCTGTATCGGCCACTGCGCTATACCTCCAGACTGGACTCAATAGAAAAGCTCAAAGTAGGTTCCAGTTCCAAAGCGAACAGTTGTTGTCGGAGAAAAGAGGAAGGAGCACCTGCTTTGGTAGGCTACAGCCAGCTGAGACAAGCAATGTACTCTTATTGCATCATCTGACTACATGGGGGGGGGGTCACTCGATCAGGGGGCAGCAGGAAGCACTTTCTGTCTTTCTCGCCCTTGCTGTGCTCTTGTTTCCCTGGGATGACAGCAGCGTCGGCACCGTTGGCCCTCCTTGTGCGTCCTCCGTGGATCGGCGGCGCTGCTTGTGGCCTTGCCCCCCGGCACTCCCCGATTCCGTCTCCTGCTTCACACCGCCAGGGGTTCGGTGGAGAGGAAGTGTACGGAGGGGGGAGTGTGAGAGAGATAGAGAGAGAGATTTGAAATTTTCTTTCCCATTAACTCCAGAAGTACAAAATCTACACTGCCGTATTCATAGCGCAGGGGCCATAAAGATAACTTCTTCTTCTAATGAACTGTGAAGGAATAGTGCTGATCTCAAATGGAGTCCCTGCAATGGGGACTCGGGACAATGGGGACTCGAGAGATTTGGAGAATGGGGAACAGCATGCCCAAGGCTTCCAGGAAAATGGTGCCCCCCCCCCCCCAAGCTACTTTATAAAGAACCACCACAGCAAAATTAGAATAAATGCGCTTCTAATCACACTTACTGTACATCGAACTACAAACTAGCCAGAAATTACAACTTTTGACGCTTCCAGCGGTGACAGTGCTGTTTCGTTTGTATGTCTAACATAGCTACTGTACATACTGGTGACATGTATGATGTTGCTTATTAAACAGAAAATGCACTGCCTTAAAGAAAATAGATGATTTGTTAACCAACATAATTAGCATTGATATTGTTTGAATTCGTTTGGAATTTTTATATTAACACCCTAAGTTGATTGAAAATGAAACAAATATCAGAAGAACCTAAACTTTTATCATTTGTGTTTTAAATTTGTTTGTATTAACAAATTCTTTTAAAAACAAGCTTGGTAACATCTTTTTAGGAATCTGGCTAATTTTTAAGTTTCACCAATGGTCACATATAAAAAACAAAGTTATCAATATTTAAGGATTCACTGACATGAAATAATAAAGCTGTTTAAGTATTTATGCTGTATCTCAGAATGCACTAGTATATTGGTGGTTCAAGTTATTCGGTCAAAATCTAAATATTTATTGGGAGAGAAGCTCAGCAAAATAAATTAATCCACCTTTTGAATATCATGTGGTCAGAGAAGGCCAAAGAAAAAATTAACAAGTCAGATGGAGTTTAGTGGCACTAGATCCTTCTGACGTTATTAGGTAAAATTTCAAAACTGTCAGTGGTTTGAACCCTTTTTGCATGTTTAGTATATATATGAAAAACTAAAGTGTTGGTGGGTGACTGAGGAAAAACTTCTGGCTTTTTCTTCTATTGATTTTTTTTTGAGTGGATAACAACCTGATTATTTTTGGCCATCTCTGTGCTGTGCATCCATCCATCTTTAGACTGCCTCTCTGCTTCCGCTGGTGTTCCCTAATGTACTGGTAATGTAAGTACATTACATAACATTGTTGACAACTCAAAAAAATCAATTTAAATCTTTAATCCAGTACATGTTTGATGAATTACTATTGATAGGGGTTTATTAATAAGGTATTTGATTGTATATATAATAGGTTAATATTTTTTCTCTTCATTTTGCCTCCACATCCTGTCCTTCTTCATGCTGGCTGGTTCTCCCTCTCCAGGGACTTGGCTGTGCACATAACTATGTTTGTCTTGGTACTGAACAGCTTGGCCAATACGACTAATCAAATAATGTCTATTTCTCAGGAGTTTGCTAATGAGGGTAACAGCATAAATTTTGGGTTTAATCATAGAACAAAATATGAGCTAAGCAAATCATCTAAATTATGACTGATTAGAACAGTTCTGGGGCCAGATACACCTGCCATGGCTTCATGGCCATCGGTGATCTGCTTATATAGAGAAGTGTGCGTTACATTTGTACTTTACTCTGGATGCTCAAATAGAGTGAGGTTGTCTGAAGGCGCATTAAGCTGTTAAAGCTTGTTGAGTGCAGGTTTCAGTGAGTTCCTTTAAACATCTCCCCACCTTTCAGTTCCTCTGGGCTCTCCTTGAAATGTAATCCTCGCCAGGAGATCTGATCATGTTTTAGGGGTCCTTATAAGTAAACTGAGGGGGGAAAACATTAGTGTGTACTGTGTTTACTTCTCTGTGAAAACATTAGTAGCATGAAGTTCTTTTCTCCTGTTTCGCTTCAGTCTGCAGCGACCGAGAGCTGAGGAGTCTGGCCTCCAGACTGAAGGATTGGTTCGGCGTCCTTCACCTGGACGCTAACAGAGACCTGAAAAGCACAGTCACCTCGGATGCCGGACAAGGCCGTAAGTTTCCGTGAATCGCTGTGGCCCTGCGCTACGTCATAAGCACAACTCACACTTTTGTCAAAACTGGCATAGAAGTAAGGCAAATAGCACATAGGGCAGCAGTGCTGAGCTTCCAGTGAATGCCCAAGTATAAGCAGCATCAGAGCAGGAGTTACACAGCAATTTCTAACAAAGCAAGAACATAATAAGACTATCAAGGAACAAAAGAACACAGGGAACGTAAAGTAGCATCGGCCTAGTAGAGAATTCACTGCTCTGATGTCAAATTCACTGCAGTGCCTTATGTATTTGATCAACTGCATATGTGTCTAAATGTATATTATCCATAATACCTCTTGCTCGTCTGCTATCCATCCAGTGTCCTTTGTTCTGATGAATCAAAACTTTGAAAAACATCCCTTTAGCAGAGTGCCGAAAGTCTTGTCCACTTGTGTTTAATTCATGGCACTTTACATCAAAACCTCCAGCCCAGCACAAGGTGAACAAGCAGGAAGATCACTGTTGAAATGCTTTACACTGTGAGATTCTATACGTGCAGATCAACATAACGATTCTCTATCTTCACTTGTCCATGCCCTCACATCTTTACCTTGACTCAGTGCTGCTCAGCATAGACTGATGGTTCTCTTCAGACAATTATTTGTCAGTATAGTGTATGCCTCGTTTTGAATATGCAAACAGTTTGTTTCCCTCCTTTTCCGCAAACTGATGTGAAGTATGAAGCTGTAAGTAACACTGGAGGAAGTCTGGCAGTCCAAGAACAGCCTTGTCGTTTTTGTACACGGTATATGAAGCCAGGAACCCAAGCCAAACTTTGCTAGAGCCTAAGCTTCAGTGTTACAGGGTGCAATATGCTAAACTGCTCAGTGTAATCTGCCAGCGCAGTGAACTCCAGCACAAGTTTCATGAAGGTGTCACTGCGAGCCCGGAAGTCTGAAGACACTGAGATAAAATGAAACCCCAAGTTTTCCTCTGTGTTCCACTCTGGAATGACACAGCAGTGGATTAGCAGGTGTAATAGTGTCCCTCTGTGTCACGATGGCAGCATCAGTTGTGTTGTGTTGCCGTATTGGCTGCAATACAAAGTAAACTGTTTCAGACACTGGGGTGTAACTGAAGTGGTCAGTGAATCGATTCAACACGGGATTGTAAAATAAATGTTTTTTCCTTCTGCTTGTCTGCTAACCACTTATCCTGCTCTGGCTAGCAGGCGCTGCAAGCCTATCCCAGGTAGCACAGCCCACAAGGATGGGGTACACCAATGGGAAGCCGCTCTGTCACAGGGGACACAGACAGATATTTTTGTGGGGACTCTCCATTGATTTCTATGGGCAAAAGTCTAATCCTCACATGACAACCTTAACCTTACCCAGCCCTAACTTTAATCAAAGTAAAGTAACCAAACAAAATACGAGACTTTTTGGCATTTTTAGTCTTTTGGTTGCATTCACAGACAGGTCCATGCAACGTCAAAATAACAGGTCTTTATTACATTGTGGGGAACATTTGGTCCCCACAATGTAATATAAACAAAACACACACACACACACACACAATCATTGGTTTATCTTCTGGTTTGACTCTATGAACAGTACCATGAAAATTCAATGGGCGGGACTGTCATGCACTGGTTTGATCCAATATAATTTGTAACCAAACAGAAGGTTGTTTAAACCTCTTTCATTAGCAAGGTGTTTTCACCCACAGAAATTCTACTAATTGGATGTTTTTCTGTTTTTAACACTATTCTTTATAAACCTTAGACCAGAGGTGGCCAACAAATCCAGCAAAAAGAGCCAAATAAACCTGTAGCCACTGCATAGAGCCTCACAACACATTTAGATCCACACATTAACAGCAACTGTGACTTTTAGGCCCAGTGACATAATATACCGGCTGACAGTTTTCATAGATCTATTCTTACCTCGGTTTGCTTAAAGGGACACCTGGCAGTCTTTGTTTGCCACAATCTGTATGAACAGAGTGATGTTTCCATCAGTAATCCTAGACAAACTTCTATATCTGTGCGAGTCAAAAAATATTTTAATGATATTCAGGTCACTAGCTGGTGGGTCAGTTAAAATGTAAACATATAAAATGAAGCATATAAAATCTAAGCCTATAAAGTAGGTTGGGTAGCGGGTCAGGCATCATTCGTCTTTTTTTTATTAATATCAGCTGTTCGAGTCACGGTCAGGTTGAAATGACGCACTGGGTACATCGTGCATCACTGGAGCTACATGCAAGACTCGCAAGATATTCCTATCAATCACGTGACGGTAATTTTTCGCAATATTTGCTAATTTATCGGCAGTATTGTTGAATATTCAAATACATTCCGATTTATCAGAAATATTTTTTAAAATGTAAGAAAACTTAGAAGACAGAGGAAAAAGAATTGAAAACAAGAGCACAAGAGCTGGCAAAGGGCCGCAGGATCGCCAGCCCGGCCCTAGACGCTGTAATGTGTGAAAACCCCAGAAATGCTGGAACCACCACATCTGACACCAGCAATCACGCCACATTCATGCACCATGCGTCTTAGCCATGCTAATGCATCTTAGCCACACAGAACATCTTAATCCCTGTTTGCATGCTGTATACATGCACTCGCAGCCACATCACTTGCTGTTTGTACTGTAGGAGCAGGCTGTTTGTGTTAATGAGCAGGTGTGCCTGATAAAAA
Organism: Brevimyrus niger; assembly: GCA_015164015.2. NCBI lineage: Eukaryota > Metazoa > Chordata > Actinopteri > Osteoglossiformes > Mormyridae > Brevimyrus > Brevimyrus niger. The sequence goes on along the minus strand of JAABNY020000002.1, from coordinate 3,369,184 downwards.
CTGTGCACAGGAAAGCTGAAGTGTGTGAGATGTCCAGCGTTAAATTGTACTACTTAAAAAAATAAATAAATAAAACTTCAATTGTGCCAATTTATTGAAGTATGCCAGTTCAGCATTTTCAATTTTGTTTGTATCGTTTATTTTGAGCTACTTCAAAAGTATTTTGAAAATGGAAACCTGAACTGAAATTGCATTTTTCTTTTCTACAAGAGTACCTTTTATCAATGTCACATACCTGGCAGCAAACACAAAGTTGTGAAAAATCAATACGAATGCAAATCAGAGGGTATGAGTTGTATGAACCGGGACAAACGGGCTCCTGAGGCTAACTGCCATCTGTCAGGCAGATACTTTGAGTGCTATGGAGTTACTGGTAAGTCGACTTTAGATGTTAGCCTGGTAGATGTTACTGCCAGGCAGCATTTGTGGCAGGCAGGTGTTATACCAGCTAGTACTATAATCCACACAGGTGCTTTGCTAGGCAGGTGGTATGTCCTGCTTATCAACCTACATTTCACAGGTAAAGATACGCATCTGTGCACCAAAGGGTCCCATATCGTGTTTTACATGTTCATTTCCACATACAGGAGAACGCGCAGCTTCTTCACTCTGCGTGACGCGCTCAATTTTGAGAGAGCGCTCGCGCACTTCAGCTACATTCACCGTCTCGGTAAATTCAGCTTCCGCTTTCACCAGGCCCGCGTGCGTGGTTTTGAGTGTTTGATAGTGTTCGCCCGTCTTCCCTGCCTGCCAGTGCCGTGAACATGCTGGGCCGGGCTGGGCCACCACAGCGCCACTCAGTAATCAGGCGGCAAGCCTCCCGCTACACATCTGACACATCCGCAACAATGCGAGCGTCTGGGTGGCAGATCAGCCTCAGGCAGTAGCAGTCGATGTGGGGGCTTTCTTCACAGGATCACTGTTTGCTTAACTCTAAACCAGTGTTTCCCAATCCAGTCCTTGGGGACCCACAGACGGTCCATGTTTTTGCTCCCTCCCAACTCCCAAGGATGCATAAATATGGACTGTCTGGCACAGAACTTGGCAGGAACAAAGACACGGACTGACCGTGGATCCCCGAGGACCGGATCGGGAAACACTGCTCTAAACAGTCAGCTTTCTTAACTGACAGGAGCAGCTCATCTGTTTCATGTCTTTGTGTTTGTCAGAATCCACACTATGAATGTGATGATGCCTTGCAGTTTTTACCAAATTGTAGTCCAGCTCTGTGGGATAAATTTGTCAAAATTGTAATAATTTTATCATCAGATTCAGACAAGTGCTTTTTTAACCATCCAGCAGTGGTGGATATTCAGATCTATACAGTATGTATCCAGGATTGTTCTGTTGGCTTAATGCGTTCCTTAAGATCCTTTGCTGTTCCTCAATTGAGAAACAACTATAAAGATGTTTATAGGTAGTAATTTTCACATTTTTCCAGGCATCTTTTGTACACTGATTTGTCGAAATGTTTTGATTTGTTGAAGTTAACACTAACTATGAATAAACCCATAAAAATGTGGGCTGCTTTTCCTGTCTCCGTTATAACAGTCTTTGATAGGGGTCTGCTTATGAACATATGTACAGCAGCGAGCCCTGAAATCAGGCAGGTGCCTGTTCGTCTTAGTAATTACCAAGCAGGAAATCCATTGTGCCACAGACAAAACCACTTAGCCGTCTTTCTGTGCGCCCCTCCCTCCCTCCCTCCGCCCAGGTTTTGACACCAGCATCCTGCCCATCTGCAAGGACTCCCTGGGCTGGATGTTCAACAAGCTGGACATGAACTACGACCTTCTGCTAGACCCCACAGAGCTGAGCGCCATCTATCTAGACAAGCAGGAGCTGTGCCTGAAGCCTCTCTTCAACTCCTGCGACTCCTTCAAGGACGGCAAGCTGTCCAACAACGAATGGTGCTATTGCTTCCAGAAGCCAGACGGTAAAAAAAAAAAAAAAAACACAAGGGGCGTGTCCTCTAACATCTGAGAAAATGAGAGGCGGGCAAACAGAAGCCCAGGGGATTTTATATCATGGAGTGATTTCCATTTGTTAGTCATGCTCTTCCTCTGTGAAATGCTGGCCAGGATCCTTTTTTCCCTAAATAAGCTTTTCCAATTCTCTCAAATTATAAGTATAATTCTGCTTCTCTTTTTTTAGAGCCTAATTTTAAATTATAATGAAACCAAGGAAAAGAAAATTCGAAAGCCTTTCTGCAGACTAGCGCAATGTCTCTAACCGCTAAGCTAGTCTCTGTAGTGGACCCACTAACAAAGCTAGCTCTCAGAATAGTGTCAGATGGGACGGCTACAGTATGATGTATCCTGACATGATAAGTTCACTGGTGACCCATTGTAACGAATTCATAGAGAGACTGAGGCCTAAACCAACACGTGGAAATGCCTACTTTAAAGATTCATCAACGTGATTAAAAAAATAACATTTCTGGCATTTTTTTACCCAGGAATACAATCATGCATGAATTATGTCGATGTCATTTATTTTCTCACAGGTAGCTATACAGGTTGTTGAGTATAGAGACTGATGTTTTTTTTGAGCTTATGTGTCCCTTATGGGTACGGCAATCAATGTGTCGGATTTTGAGAGCCCGAGAATAGCCGCAGTTATAAAACAGTATTGGTTTACTGACTGACTACTTCTTTCCGACAAGTCAGTCTGTTTTACAATATACACGTTATTTTAGATTTATAGAGCTCTTGTGCACCAGGCAGCATTTCAGCTAAAGTCACAAAAGGCTTGACAGAGGAACCAAGGGGGGCTTTGATCACTTTATTTGTTCTTTACTGTAAGAACAAACCTATAAAGGACAGTTTCCTCTGGGAGTGCGTGAGAGGAAGTAGCTTCTGATCTGGCGATCTGCCATGTTCTCTGTTTCAGGACTTCCCTGTCAAAATGAGATGAACAGGATCCAGTCCCAGGGCAGGAGGAAGTCTCTTATAGGTGAGTGAACCGTAGGGGAAGGTGTTGTCTTCGAGGTATGAGGTTCACCCCTTCATCTCTGTCTGGGGGTCTCTCCTGCCCAGAGGAAGACATTACCAACACGGAAAGGAATCTGTGGACATCATAAGGGATGACAGATAGTTGCATTTAGCAGCACTGTACACAATTTAGGGAATCCACCCCCACCCCCACCCCCCTCACCTGGAAGGAAGAACGTTCTGAAGCTTGCTGGCAATTCGTCTCCCCACTAGGGGCTAGAGATCAGATGGAGAAATGGAGAAAACTGTTAGGGAGGATGTGTCTGGTGGCCAGAGGCTGTTGGGGTGTGAGTTCCGCTGCAGATTAAAGCCTGGTTATAACTGAATGATGGGAGTCATGGGTAGCCTATGTCATTAAGCCAATAACCATTACGTAGCGGCTGGGGAGGCAGGGATGCAGGAGTGTGACGCTCATGTCCCTGGGCTGGTTTTTCAGACGAGCAGTGATGTATACACACACTACTGGGTCTTCTCTCATTTTTTTCTGGATAAATCACCTAGCAATCTTAATTTCTTATGTGAGAAAATAGAGGCTGTTCAACATTTATTCCTGTGGGAATACATTTGTAGGCCTACTGCAGGAGAAAACTGCACATTGCACTATAATTGCTTTTTTTAAATCCTTTTCTTACTAAGAAAAAAATATTTTATTTTGTCCAAATATTGAGTTGGAAAAAAAAGACTAGGTAATGAAATTTTAATTATGTGGACAGTGTCTGATTATGTTTGAAACGGCACAAGGCTTCAGCGTCCCTTGGTATGTTGGCTTTCAATAATGTGTTTGAAAAATATGTTCTCTTAAACCACTTCACTAATCGATTGTTCTTCATAAGTGGTGCAGCACTGGTAACTGGGACTTTCATACAGCCCAATAAGAAACTGGACTCCTGCTGCAAGGATTATAAAAGGTGTCATAGTGTCATAAACTTTAATTACTAGACAAAATGACAGACAAGGGTAACATATATAAATAATACAATTAAAAAGATGAAAATAAGAAAGGAAATGGTTTAAATATTTATTTTTGGTTATAAATATAATTTATGTTTCCTTTTGTTTTTAAAGGGGGGTTCCATAAGCTAGCCTCAAAGGCTTTAATATATGGTCCACTGCCCTGTGTAATGGACTCTCAGAGAAGGGAACCTGATGATATGATTCATACAGGTTTGACTTTTTCTGTCCTCTTATTATTCAAAGATGCAAACACTTGCAGAGATGCTTTGAAGCATTTGCCCAAGTTGCCTTGCCTTATGCTGCAGTTTCAAAATTCAATTCTTAATATTAATGCATTAATATTTAGCCCAGCTTTGAATGATGCCAGAGGGCCACCAGCCTGCCTGGACTGCTGAAGGTTCACATTGGGCTACAGCTGTCCGTTGTATGGAAAATGCAGGGGGCCGTCGCCCCAAGCCGATTTCACATTAACCCAATCCGACCATGGTCTGCACCTGTTATTAGCATAGCAGCTGATCTCTCTCTGTCTTCATGCATAGACATATGGATGTTGTGCGCCTCCGAGCATTAAATCTGCAACCACATCAGCTGGGTTTGTTGCTATCAATTTATCACCCGCACCCGCAGATGTATTGACAGTCTTCACTCTTTCCACAGGTTTTGATTCTTCCTGAGCATTTACCTACTTGACTGAACTAATGATTTCTGTGGTAAACTAATTTTACAGTCCTCTCTCAGCAAAAAAAAAAAGACTTTGAAAACTGGCACACATGGTACCTGGTCTGTGCCTATGAGTGAATCTGCCTCTTTCCTTCTGCACAGAGATGCTGTACATATCTCTCTATATCATATATGTTTTCACCTGCGTAGAAAGAGTTAACCTCCGTCCGCCTTTCTGCACAGGTGCATTCATCCCCAGATGCAACGAGGAGGGATACTTCAAGCCCACGCAGTGTCATGGTAGCACCGGTCAGTGCTGGTGTGTTGACAAGTACGGCAACGAGATTGCCGGATCCAGGAAGCAGGGCAACCCTAGCTGTGGTAAGGAGGAACAGGGCTGTTTAAACCCTGATTACTTTCGGTGTGCACATAAACTTACGTAAGCAACTAGCCTATTACTCCAGCTTATAGCTGTTACTGCTGCCTTTGGTGTGCTTCCCCGAGTTCGTGCCTGTTGAGAGTTATATCTGATGTCATACCATGGCCCGGCAATGCTCAGGCCTTGTAAATATTTTAAATAGAGCTGCCTTTGATGCTGTAGTAGTTTGAGGATGATTACAGACAGGTAGCTGATTCTGGCAGATGCCGTTTCTTCACACGGAAGACGGTCTTTCTAAGACCAAAATGTTTATCTTCCACCTCGGACATTTTTCACTGTTTCTCGAAGAAATAAATGCATTTTCCTGCCTGCCATCATCTCGTCTGCACATCCGTACTTAAAGCTGCCTTTGGGCATGGCTACTAGTCTCACTGATCACGTTTGGTCACATGTGCGGATGATGTTTTCCCATATTCCGCGCAGAGGAAGACCAAGAGAGCTCAGGGGACTTTGGCAGTGGTGGGGCTGTGGTTCTGCTGGACGACCAGGAGGACGAGCAGCCCCTAGCACTAGGGGGCCAGGCCCGGCCCCGAGGGGCCATTGACGATGACGAGGATGAGGAAGATGACAAAGATGACGAGATGGGTTACGTGTGGTAGCTCTCGCAGGATGTGTACCCTCCTCCAGTTAATCTCACAGACCTGAAGCCATTCCACTCCTGCCCCCCCCCTTTATTTTATTCCATCTCCGTCGTTCCCTTTCCAAGCCCACCCTCTCGACTTTCTAAGAACATGAATTACAACAGAGACTTCGCCATTATTTTAGAGTACTGCAACACAAGTCATCCCCCTAACCCTACGGCCCACCCCTCTCATCCAGAAATTCCGCTGCTATTCCAAAAAAATCCCCCCCCCCCCCCACCTGCCCC
>JAABNY020000002.1:3329487-3363170 GCA_015164015.2 Brevimyrus niger | reverse complement strand
AAAATCCCACCCCCGAACCCTCCCCCCCTCCCGCCCCACCCCCGCCCTTTCACCCCCACCGCCATTTCTTTTTTAGCTTTTTCTCTAATTGTGTGCACAGGCGCTAGGTGTAAATACACAGGCGAAGGTCGGCAGGGTTACGTGTCATGTCATGTACTTCACGTGTAGCGCCGTCCGTGGGCCGAGCCGGGCTGGGTGTGGCCCGTACCGTTAGCATACTCGCTAAGCTGTAGGGGACACTGGAGTCCGCGTTGTTCCCCAGAGAAGCCTTCTGTTTGTAACCATGGCAAATTTACTGTCATAAAGTGTGTGTTGCGGTCTATGGTATACTGTTATTATTTGTTCTTTGCTCTGTGTCACCTCCTATAAGTGAATGAAATGAATTCCGGGCTTTGTAATGTAAATCATGTAGGAAGTTCTTAAAATCAAAACTGTATTGTACCCTATCCACCCCAAAAAAGGGTTTTTATACAAAGTTATATTGATTGGACTGATTGTACGTAACTTTACGTGTCTTTACTGTGCTTCTACGGGTTCTTTATTCAAAGTGTATGTCTGCAGACTCTGGGCTCTGCTCAAAGGAGAGCGATAGTTTCAGCTCCCTGTTTCTGGCGTGTTATTTTACCACATAACCACACCCCTGTTCGGCAGCTGATAATCTCCTTGCCTCTTTCAGATGTGATGTTTTCTGTTTGCAAGCCCAAACCCGCCGTCCAGCGGAGAGTAAGATATAGGCGTGTTTTTTTGTTCCCCTCGACCCACCACAGGTTCACCAACATCATGTGCCGCATAGCAAATTTCCACTAAACGCTCAGAAGAAAAAAGTGATGACTGTGTAGCATTTTGGACTGAAGAAAGCCTTGTCACCAATAGACCAGTAGACCTGTGCTCTTGTGCTTCTGTTGAAAAGCCTTTCCCTCACCATCCATTTTCAAGGCTGGTGAACCCAGATTAACCCTGAATGAGTTTTTTCACTCAGTATATGATTTCAGCGAATTTCAGAGGAACCCGAATGCCATCTGATCTGTAATACCTATTGTTCATGCTCATTCAGAGCTTATCTGATCTGAAAAGTGCCCTTTGTCCTTATTTGCGTCTCCTCTGGAATAGCTTATATGGGGCAACTTTACTTCATTCCTGTAATATTAGTAATTGGCTTTTACAGCCTATTTACCAAACAATATACTTGTTTATATGAAATCTTTACAATGTGCTTTAAATTACTTGCCCCATAATGTTTACATATATTTTTACAGTGAGCAGCATGTTTATATGCATTACTACATTATTGCTCACTCTCTGATGCATCAGACGGCTGGTATTTTAGGGTTATGGCGTAGATGTAAAGTGGTGCAGGAAGAGAACATGTAGAAATATAGGAGGTCCCATTTTGGAAGAAGCTGTATATGAAATTATATTGGGAAAAATATATTTGCATGCATAAATTAGTGTGATCATTTGGGATGCTATAAATCATCGATTCTATTCAAATTTTTTAAATATCACATTTGCCCCAGTGCACCTAACATCACAGGCAGCAACAAGATTGCAAGCTGACTTGATAACAATTAAACTCAGTACCAGCATTTACTGAAAGTCATTATGTTTGTAAATTATTGAAATTTGATCCAAAAGCAACAGCATGTGTGAAGTGTTTGGGGGGAAAGCAGATAATAAGACGTCTTAAGAGCATCAACATGATAGAATTACTAAAAGACATTTACAGGTTATTATTATTATTATTATTATTATTATTATTATTATTATTATTATTATTATTATATGATGTAACTGCAAACCTGATATACATAGCAGGATGGGCTTTATGGCAGGGTTGTGAAGTTATCAGTCACTTTATACATTTCACACAACATACAAATCATTGATAGTGAAATCAGCAGTGAGTTAAGTCTCCCAAGGAAATGTGATACATCACACGTCCAGTGTACTTTATATTGTATAATGTCAAATTATATGTCTCGTGAAGAATTTTATGTTAAACACATTATGGAAGAGCACGATCCTGAGTAGTGGAGCGTCAGCGTGTCTGTTTCCGTCGGCACAAGTTAAACATATCTAGCTTTATATTTGGCTTGTCTTGCTGTTGCAATTTAAAATATCTTGTTGCCATCAAAAACATGCAGACCTTATTATATTAATGTAAATAATTTAGATTGCTCCTTGAAATAACTGTTGCTTCGCAGGCAAAAGCATTATGCAAAAAGGTTTGGTATTTTTATATTTATTTCCTCTTAACTAATTTAACTTTAAAATAGTGAAATTATTTATTTGATGGTGAATGATATATTACGTTACAGTTGTTTCCTTGATTAATGTATTTGTTTTACTACATTTTATTTGAAGTCAGGAATCGCTTACGCATGTTGTTAGCCAGACTGCCATGTGCCTCTGTGCATTTGCTAGTTACCCAATTCCCCTGCAGATAACTAAAATGCTCTCTCACAATTTTCTCTATTCACCAGCTTGTCATCTAACCTACCTAAAAAGGAGCACAGAGAGATTTAAGTGGAAAAGATGATTGACTAAAACATTTTCTCTCTGACACCACATGAAGCACATTTCATAAAGACATACAAAAAAAACAAAATAGCATAAACATATATATATTTTATATACAAATAACTTCATGCACTTTGTGTTGAATGCAATGAGGAAGGTCATTAGATGTTTTCTATTTCTAGAAATTGTCTTCCCAATATCCAGTACATTTCTGGGCATGAGATTGAAAAACATTGCCTAAGCATTGTTTTTTTTTTGACAAGTTTAGCGAGCTTATTGTTTGGAGACGTGAATATTTCACTAAAGTGAGTACAGAATTGTCCGCCTGTGCTTATTTTCAATTTGTTTTTCCCAAAGTAAATTTCATTACTGTGTAAAAATGCCAAGTAATTACTATCTGTAAATCCTAAATATCACTATGGTTTTTCTGCAGTTTTTTTCTCTCTTAATGAAGTTGACTACAGCTGATCGATATTTCTTGCTTGATTTGTGCGATAATTAAGGAGCATTGCTCGGTTTAGCGATCGAGGTGGAACTCAAATGACACCCTGGTCAATTCGGCAGTAGACCTTGGCCTGGCCACAACATTTTTAATTAACTGGTTCAGCAAAGAAGCACCGCTGATAAGGAGCCTGAAGCTTTTGAAACATCTGGACACTCTGGTCCATGGCTGACCTTGGTGTAATTACAGAGAGGGCATTTCTCCCTGCTAAGTGATTCTTTTTTTTTTTTAATACGGAGCAGTGTAAACATACAGAAAGTAGCGGGGTTGCTAAATTCATCCTGGTCTACAAAAGTTAGCTTTTATTTCATCAAGTATAAGAAAAATACAGATCATTAAAAGTTAGCTTTCTAAACCTAGAGGATGATTTCTGGTAATGATTTCTGTGTGCTGGTGTCAGTTTTGTTTTCGCCGCCTTGCTTCCTTCCGACAATCCAGTGGCAATGAATTAGATACGATGTTTCTGTGGCCATTTTAATAACAAGATCACAGGCTCTGTAACTGAAGGCCTGTGTAGTTCAAATACAGGAACACAATTTAGCCTTTCGTAACATGATTGTACCTGGCGACGGCTGTATGTTTGAAACATAAACAATAATGTCTAGACTGTAGGCAGACTGGAGGGTAAAACCCAATTTCAATGAAATTCCTCTTCCAACTATCCAATTGAATGTGACTGCAAACCTGGAAGCATTTTTGTGATTTGGTAAACACCGGGGCTGTAAGATGTTCCTACTAGCTACACATGTTTAACTTGTTGTCACCCGTAGGCAGAGGAAGAGTTACGGGAAACAGAGGCATCACAGGTCACTCAGTGCACAGTACAACCAGAGAACAGGACACAATTAGTAGTTGTGTATAAGAACCAGGAGGCAACAGATGTTAATTTAAGAATCAGTCAAGTAAGAATCATAAAGTTTGATTATGGACCGTGTCAGAATCAGGAAGTAGAGCCACCAAGAAAGTTGTTTTCCTTGCATGATGATGTCATGTCAACAACAGCCAGCTCTTGTATAAAAAATGAAGTAAAGAAAATATAAATGACAATGAGCAAACAAAACACGTGTATGGAATGTACTATGTTATCCCTTGATTGTTATGCTTATTTTGTCATTTTCAGACTGTCCATCAATTAAAGGTTTATTGTGGATAAAAAAAATGTGCATAAATGCATCACTAGTCTGAATCCATTCTTGTCTCTCCTAGTGTCTCCTAATACTTTACGTTGGGATCTTTTTCACTTGTATCTCACAGTCTAACCTGCATTGTCCCTGTTCCATTTTTTTCCCAGTCTAGTTTGAAGATCTCTAAACTTTACCCAACAACACTGATGGCCATATTTGCAGAAACTCTTCTTTGTTAATTCTATATTTTTTACTTTGTAAAGAAAAACAGAACCAATGTAATATAAAGTCATCTGAAGGCGCTGTGGCTGTGTGTTTGCATCAAAAGTGTATAAATTGATAGTTCTCTATGTAGTTAGACCTGTAGCTCTTTACATATAAAGTGTAGTGAGTTCTCAATGTTTTCCTTCTGGAGTTAAAATGGAATGTTGATGTTTTTGGCTGAATTTTCTGATTTTAATGTAACAGTTCAACTATGTTTGTCTTAATAAATTTGCGTCTGTCCTGTGTTGTGTTTATTTTGCTTTTTCATTTACCATGGTATTTCATAAAGAAGTTTATTTAAAATCATCAGATCTGCTCCTATCCCATTCAGTGCATGGGACAGGTTTTCGAGAAAATTTCTGTGGTCTTAGTGAGGTTTGGACATTTAACAAAAGTTCTTTGTTGTACTACTTGAAGACTGAGTGCTGGTTTCTCAAATTGTAACATGTGATGAGGAAGCCTGACTTTAGGTCATTACCAGTCTCATCAAAAGTAACAAAGAATGGATGGACTGAGGTTTAGAAATTTGTTCTTTAATTGGGGCATAAGGGCCTTGCTCAGGGGCCCAAAAGTGAAATAACTGCTGATCACAGGACTTGAATCAGCCACTTTTTCATCACAAGGAGAGCACGCCGATCCAGCGAACCCCACACCAGCCTCATACCGAGATAACAATCCTGTAGTTTTGGGTTCTTCAACCAAAAGATCAGTTCTGCTCTTAACCCAGAAACTTAATTTGAGTTTAAAATCTCTATGGATCTACATGAATAGGATTTAAATTTGCGCAACACTGCAAGAAACATGGTCCGTGTAAAAGACATCAGCTAAGCAAGCACATTAATAGCCAAGCTGCAGTGTTTTTCTCTCTGACGCGACAGAATGCAGACCTCTTTGGCCTCACAGAAGAGAGAATGAGAGACTTTAGACCCTGCCGCCTGTTTTTTTGTTTTTTCATTGCAATACAAAGAACTCCAGGGAATAACTAATGAACCGTGCCGAACATGTTCCTACACAAGCCATCCGCAGCCTTTGCATAGGTGAGATGTGCGCTGCTGTACAGAGTAATAATTTATTTCCAATTCCCTCCACATCCCGGTTAACAGATGTGCAGCCCTGACCTCCAGGTTGCCATGCCTCATGTTGGTCCCAGTGCTGCACAAGAACACCCAGCATGTCAGGACAATCAGGGACGAGCATCAGGCATGGGTAAAGCCTGCAAAGACGAGGGCATCTGATTTGTCCCTCTGCCACAAGTCTCAGAGGAAGCATTCAAGTTGCACCATTCAGGGACTGAATAATCACTCATTCTGTCCTTCAAATGTCCAAAGCCTGCTTCCAAACTAGTCAACTCTCAGCATTACTTAAGACGCAAATTCCTGTTTGTTTATTTTATTCTTGTGAAAGACATGCTGGCGGTATTAATTGGAGGTGACCTTTCTGTTTATGAATAATACAGCCTGTTTTCTTTACCCCCTTCTCCTGGTGCATCATGCTGGGTGTTTAGGCCAATCCGACGAATGTCCTAGCAAAGAATTGCACTTCGGAAACTGCCCGACCGTGGCCACGGCAAACTGAAGGAGATTAAAAAAACATGGACTCCTACTTGAGAATGCACATTGCGTCTCAAAGACGCTCCCTGTTTCCCAAGGATTAGATGCTTGCTGTCCTGCACAGTGTTACCATGTATTCAGAATTTGGTTTGCATTCCCAAAAGAGGTAAGCCGGCTCCATGTCTTGTAGTTTCAACAGTTCCTATGTCTGCCACCTGAGTCAGTCTTATAGCTCCTGTTGTAATCAATTGATACAGATCACGTGATACAGATAAGTCGCCAATTTTCATAGCCTGTAGTTGTTGCTGTTATATATTATTGTTAATGTCAAATGTGCTATGCTGGGTAAATTGTAAACTCGTGAGTAATCTGTATTCTGTGAGCAAATCATGCTGGAGACTTATGCAAAACATCAGAGTGAAAGGGGGCAACTGGGAGTTTGGTAAAATCCATATCTTCAAGCAGCCTTGAAAAAAAGCAGTACCCCCCCCCCCAGTTTTACACTGCAGCTTTAACGCCAACAAAGGCAAGCCTGCTTCTTCACTACCAGAATTGAGCATTCCTGATGGTTCTTGATGACTGAATTATCTCTCTTTCAAAGTGCTCTTTTTGAAAGTATTGGGATTTTTTGAGTAACCTTTCAGTCTAATGTCTTCTTTAGTACACCACTGATTATTACTCATCTGGAGCCTTATCCTATCAAATAACAGCTAGTTCTCATTATTCTCATCATAATCCTCAATGTTACATGTCCAGTCTTCTCCTAATGGTGCCATTGTCAAACTCTTATCCCCAATGATATGGCATTTAAGGGCCATACTGATAATACTGATAATATACCAAAGTCATAGTTAACTAACTTGACAATATCTAGTGCCATCTTCTCCAGCATATTCCATAATGAACCACAGTTCATTTCTGTGAGTGTTGTATAATTCTGCACTATTTTTTGTCGTTCATTTGCTCATTTTTCATACATTTATTCTGTGGGGAATGCCATTCTGCCAATATTGTCCATGTACTACCTTAAGATAAATCAGAAATTATTCATGTTTTGTCTCAATTGGAGAATTCAGGTCCTTTAGGGCCTCACCTCTTTCACTACTATGTTTGATATTGCATTGATTTTTCTTCTTTCATTTTTCTTCTTGGTCTTCGGCTGTTCTGTAGGTTCAGGGGTTAACAACAGAAATTAATCATTTTTTACAAGCGGGTGTCTCATTAAATAAATCACAATCATTTTGTCATCAGTCTATATTGATGGCATTCTCTATTAACTGTTACCTTTATTTGCATATTATCCTTTCACTTTATGATATTGTGGTCATGATGGTCCCAGATTACTATAGCCTTTTACCCTGAGGCAATCGTATCCCAACTGCTTTTAGTGTCCTCTATGCATGTGTAAATCATGTGGAGGTCTTAGCTGAGACACAGTTCTACCTATATAAGTATATTGGTAGACTTGTATGCTTACAACACTCTTATTATCTTAGTCCCATTGACATTGAATGGTTGAATGTAGATATGCACTGAGCGCACAGTCTGGGACCATAAAACTTGGGACAGCAGCACTGCAGATTACATGTGAGAATATACCTTGAACATCTTCAGCATGCTCCTACAGCTCAACAAGTAAAGTATTCTGCTACCTGTTTGAACTTCATATGTTAAAATCCCAGGGTATTCATACATGCGGCAGCTATTCCCACTATCACAAGCTGATTTGGATGAAATTTGGATGAAAACGACATATGAATTCAAATTCATTTCCTAATAGAAACAAAACATGCTGGTTGTTTATAAGAAGTGTGTCTGTCCTTGGAAGAAAAGGTAGGTAGAAGCTTCTGAATGGTGGCTTTAGCAAAAATTGCAGTTATCAGATATCATAGTATACGTAACTGCTGTCATGGGAAGCTGGTGTGACTTTTGTTCAGTGAAGTCGTGCAGTTTTCCCAAGACAGGGTCTTTTTTATAATCTCACTAGATCTATCTTGCAACTTGAGTAATCATTCAATCCAGAAAAAGTAGATGAGTGAATTCATCAGTTAGGCCAAGGAGGGTGACCACTACCTGCAAACTTTGGCAGACACAGACCATGACAGATGTACCATTCTCAGCAGGTATGGGCTTATGTGCAAGCAAAGCAGAAAAGTGACCTAAATTAATGTGGGTTAGTGATTACAATTATGCAGTACAGTTATCTGCACTGAGTGATGTCACTGTTGGGCCCCTTAGCAAGGACCTTAACTACAATTGCTCAAGGAATGCTGTTTGACCCACACTTCTAGGTTGCCTTGGACAAAAGAATCCGCCAAGTACGTAATAATAAAATGTAACAGTAAAATGTAATTTCCACTGCCTACAGATCCATAGGATACTGAGTGTTCTTACATCGTATATTGCTAGGATTTTCCTCGCAAAGCCTGTCTCTGTGAAAGCTCTCATCCACCTACCTACAAACCACATTATGAGAGGAAACTCAATGTGTTCAAATCTAGCTTGATGGAATTTTCTTTAGAAACTGCAGTTCTTCACCAGCAATACAACACTTTAAAAAATGAGTTGTAGTTCAATCATGCCTATAATTGTCTTTCAGTTTCAACCTCAGATTTTGCCCAAGAGTTGTTGCCTCTCTCCTATCAATTAAGTCAGTTTCAATATATTTTTAATGGAGCAGAGAATACAGGCCAGTCAGATTATTAGTGATTTGATCCCCGCTGGCCGCAGATACTGTCTGCATCGAGGCTGTTTTAATTGTGAGCCAAGCACTTTTCACAGTCCTCGAACATGAAAGAGCAGGGCATTTGCTTAAAACATTTTTCATACTTATTAATTTTACACATGTCATTATTAAATTTGCTATTAGTAAAATTGATTTTAAATGCTTTTTTATTCTGAAACCAATTTAACTGTCAATTAATTTACTCTGAGTTTTTGAATCATCTGCTTACTACAGCTATAAATATTACTCTTTGCACTATACTATATACTCAGACTGTATATCATGGATTAAAAAGAGTTATTTCCATAAATTATATCGGAGGAGGATAGTTCAGGTTCAGAAAGTAAAAATCCAGACCAAGATAATGGTTCAACCTACCAGCAAAGTATAGAGTGTCACAGTCAAAGAGTATTATGGCGGTTCCTTGCCAAGGGACAGAAAAGAACAATGATCCATGGAGTAACTCCAACAAAACAAGTTTATTAAGAAAAAGAAGAACAAAGGGGAAACCACAAAATAAAGGGACAGTGAGGAGTCAAAAACAAATAGGAAAAATAAAAGTCAAATTAAAGAACCCACAAAATAAACACAACTATGAAAGAAAGCAAAACAGGGAACAGGACTAGGAAACAACCACAGCTACTAACATATAGTAACTTCTACAAACACAAAGCCACAACTATCCTGACCACAACTAACAATGACTGACTTGTGAACGGAGTGAGGATAGGCACTTAAATCAATACAGATAACAAGGGCTAATGAGGGGCAGGTGTGGATCATAACAAAATCAACTAATCAGTACAGGCACAAGACAAGAATAAACAGGTGGAATAAATTACAATTGATAAATACAAAAACTAGGAAATCTTTAAAAACACTAAGGGTTAACAACACAAAAAAAGACTAAGAACATAAGTATGAACAGAACGAAATGTAATAATATTAATAACTTGAAAATGTTATGATAACTGTCAGGTCTGCGTGTTGGCCGAGCGAGCAGGGAATGAGGAATCAAAATCAGGCAGATCGAAGTACAACAAACAGGGGATTTATTGAGGGCAAGTACAAACACATGGTGAAGACTTCAATGCCAGACCTGGGAAACAAACTCAGATGTGGACTAATATACACACGACTCAATGACAAAACAGGAAATAGCTGAGAACAATCAGGAAGTCACGCGAGGTAAATGAGGGGGCATGGCACACAGGAGAATCGAACGAGCCAGGCGTGACAATAAGAGTATAATCCTAGAAGGGTTAATTCAAGGACTCCTGAAAGAGGTAGGTTTTTAGTCGTAATTTGAAGGCACCCAATCGCTAAGCTATTCGGATATCTAGATGTAGTTCCCCATTTCCCCACTTAACTGCCAAAACTGAAGTCTAGATGCATATCTTCCTTGCCCCTTGAGAGACGGTGGGACCATTTGAGTGGTGCTGGAGGATTGGAGAGATCGTGGTGCAGTGCAGGATGAGATAAGTTCTTTTAGGTAGGAGGGTGCTGGGCCATTTTTGCTTTGTTGGCGAGCATCAGGCAGCTACAGGAAGCAGTGGAGGGAACAAAGCAGTGGTGAGGCGTGGGAAAAACTGAGAAGGTTGAAAACAAGTCGAGTAGCTCCATTCTGGATCAGTTGCAGAGGACAAAAGGCGCTCAAAGGCCGACCTGGTAGGAGTGAGTTACAGTAGTCTAGTCTCAAGATGACAAGGCATTGAACAAGTACCTGAGTGGTCTGTATGGAAAGATATGGATGAACCCTTCTGATGTTGAAGAGGAGAAACTGACATGAGCAGGAAAGATTAGCAATGTGAGCGGAAAAGGACAGGTGATTGTCCATGGTGATCCCAAAATTACTAGAGGCGTCCAAAGGGCAACTCAGAGAGTTGCCCAAAGTGATCGCAAGATCCTGGTGCAACACTACAAGACAGAGAGGGCGGAAGCAGGATGAACAGCGATGTCTACTGGCCAAAGGGAGAAAATGACATATAAAACATGGTCTGACAGGCACATTCATGACACAATAGTACTGAACTGGTTGATTGAAACAAAATCTTGGTCTGTATTTTTACTTTCTTGACCTGAACTATCCATGTCTGATTTCTTGAATACAATTACCTGAAGTCAAATGGAAGGTTTAGTAATCAAAACTCAAATATAACCTTCTGTCTACTAATTTGTTTAAAATAATCAAAACCTGCTCACTTCACTTTTTTGCCTCATTATGCATGTTGATATTAGTCACCAAATGTTAACCAAACACAAACTGATTTCTGAAAGTTTTACTTTCATGGATAAACAAACTCAAACTGTAAACAAACCTTTGTTCACAGACAAATGAGCATGAGTTTCCCTTGGAATCATAAGCATTTTGAAAAATCTCTCCCCAGTAAAACACGTTATTTTGAAAGCTCATGCCCTTTGGAAGAATCACTATAAATAGTCTCTGGATCAGTCCAGCAATAGTAACAAGTCACCAACTTTTCGCAACTTTTCGTTTCGTGGCCCTGATACCGTTCTATGAATTGTTATTTTCCGTGGTTTAGTCGTCATATTTATTGCTCTAAAGACACCAACACTGAAAGTTTTCTCATTTAATATATTATTTAATATCACTCAGATTATGACGTCAAAAATGTCAGAATAGCGTTTTTGTAATTCGGACATTACAAAAAAAATACAACAGTTTTTTTTTTTTTCAGAAACCAAAATGCATGACCTTCTAAAATGCAATAATTAGACACAATTCTCTTTTCCTGTTGGATTTAATGACTCGTTTTCTTGTCATTCACTGTGTGTATCATTTCAACCTCACTGTGAAGAACTCTTGCGATGAGGGCAGCATTTTTAAAAATAATCTATTGATTTTGTGCTTTTGTTTGGGTTATTTGGCATTGTGTTTTTTGCAGCCTCGAATGTTTATTTGGGTCACGAACAGCTAGAAAGAGTTTTATTGTTTCATTGTTTGGAGAGATTCACAGTAACCCATCTATTTTGAAAGTATGATTTCCCGCTATAATAAACACTCCTCCTTAATTGGAAACTTTGGAAAAGGCTGTCACAGACCCTGTAGCTCACCGTAGAAACCATATACTATATATGGTAATCAAAAGCAGTTACGTCTAGTAATACTCTGTGTAAATTTAAACACAATATAAAATTCATTTTTCTTTACTATGTCCACCTGACAATCTGGGAGTAGGAAACATTTATTGACCCCGCCGATTGCATATGTTTTATCTATACAGCTTTATTCATGCACTTTTTATTTATTCTGGTAAGTTTTAATTTCACCGGAAAAAGAAAAGGATGCGATAAATATTTTATGTGGATAAACATACAGTTGAATTAAGTGATGTCTGATAAAGCGTCTCATCTTAAAGTAAACCTGACGTGTACTACAGCTCTCAAGCACTCGCCTAAGGGCTCCTGGTTTAAATGATCAGTTTAAAGTCAAAGCTGTTTGTAAAAGATGCTCCGCTGCTACTGTAAGGGGGCTGCGAGCTTTAATTGCCTGTGGATGAAAGGGCACTTGAAACGTTTTCCCATTTCTCAGATCGTGGCCTCCTCTAGTGCCTTGTAGTCTATCCCGTCACGTCTATCTTGTCATATGGTATAGCAACGATGATCAGACGCGGAATGGCGAGAACTTGGCTTCAGCTTTTCCGGGGTGCGTTTCCCGTACAACCACGGAATTCGGCATTAACGATGTATCGTACTATATTAGTTTTAAACTGTTTCCCAAAACCATCGTACTTTGTTAGTGCCGTAGTAGTTTAAACCATCACTAGATCGAGTGACTGTAAAGGTGATTGATCTGACTCTCCCGGCAGGTCGCGTGGAAAAACCCCACAAGCCTCTTAATACTATTTATAAATATGACAGTTCTTCCTGTATTACATGATTAATTTATTGTGTCAACCATATAACAGCACTACTAGCATGACATCGGATCTACCTGTAATTTTATTTTTATTATTTTAATCATACTATAAACACTTAGAAATTCTTGATCCAGGCCTATTTTTATAAATCTGTGGGACTGAGAGGTACGCGAAACACCCACCATTTACACCCGATTTCTTGCCTATATATCCATGGGTTCGTGTCTAAACCCCCGTGTTTATTTATTTATTTGTCTATCTTTATTTCATATTGCAACGAAAGCTCCCAGTGAGTTATTATTTTAGCCATTAATTTGCCCGTGTTTTATTTGCTTTCCCCATGCATCTTCCTGTTTAATATTGTGTATACATAAGCGCTGAATGATATATCGTTTCAGCATTTTCATCGCCGAGTGCGCGTGCGTAATACTTAACTCGCGACAGCACCACCAACTTACTAGACACACTATATTGTTAAATTAGGTTTTTTTGGTAATAGATTGTTTCGGGTAATTTCATCTAATTTTGGTTTTATAAATATCACAATATTACTCAATGTGAGTCATAATGGTGCAACCCTAAATATATATTTTACATATATTCATTTATGTAATTAATTCTACCATAAATCACAAACAAGATGTGTTAACAGTATCCTGTCCAATCATACCATACTCATGAACAGAGAAGTACATAAAATTACTCTTTCAACCACAAAGCACTCGACATTATAGATGTTTCTACAGCAGGATATTTTCACCTTGCATACATGGTGACTACCCTCCTTCGACTGCAATTTCCACCATAAATGACGTAGTCACCCGGAACTAAGCTTCTAATGAACTACACAACAGTCTTAAGTGTCGTTCGAACTATGGTTTTGGGAAATACTTGTCGTTTAACGATGTATCGTACTATGGAAGTTTGCAATGTCGTTATCTTAATAGTTCGAACTATGGTTTCGGGAAACACCTGCGTCGCTTAATAGTTGTATTACTCCAGTAGCAAACGTCGCTACATTTCGTATTGCTTTTGGGGAACGCATCGGAGCTTAGGAGAAGACCGTCCAGTGTTCACGGACGGACAAGCTTTTCAGTCCACCTGACCTCTCTCTGAGAGAGACAAAGATTAAGAGTGCCATAATCCCCCTTATCTTTATTCAGCATAATCCACTATATTAATAAAAGTTTAAAGTTGTAGTCTGCACTGCAATAGGTCGTAACACAAATTTCTAATTTATATTTATACTGCTTGGCTTATAAGTGACAATTAATCCACTTAATGACATGAGTTGATCTGTAAATCTTGCTGGGGGGTGGGGTGCTGTTGAGGTGTGAGGTGAATGTGAGGGCAGAGCTTGAGGAGATAATATGGGGGGGGAGAGTGCCACCTCGAGATTTGTTCAAATGGCTAGCGTGAGAGATTATCCTAACCAGACATCAGTAACTGAGATGCTTGAAGCAGGGATAGCTATGGTTTCACGATAGTCTACAGAGGCTTCTCCTCAAACACCATCAGCAAGAACAATACTCTATTTGCAATGTGACAGCATTTATGGCGGCAACAGGGAGTTTCGAGTCCTGGGGCAACTAATAAACCAGAGTTGATTTCACAAAACATAAAGATATTTTCGAAAGGCTTTTATATTTTAAAATTACATAGTTTAAAAATGGTACAATTGCATGTTGTGTCATGCAGGCATAAACAGGTAAGGTCATTATCCAGACTGAAGGGGATATTCAGCCCTTACAGACAGGGAAACCAAGAAGCAAGAGTGCCATTCTGCTCCAGTGACATCTCCGGGTGTGACCTGTCATTGCTGCTTGCCTTCAGCCGCCTGTTCGTCTTCCTGATCGCTGTGCATTGGCTGCCGTGTAAGTTGATCTCGAAAGCAGAACTTACTGTGCGCACCTTACATTTTTGTCTTATTTCATTGTCAAAATGCAGAGTCCTTAACAGATCTTGCTGCCTGGCCTGCCATAAATACCCCGCAGAGAGCATTTTGGGTAGGTTCCACCTTTCCACATGTATCAGACGCAAAAAAAAAAAAAATAATAATAATAATCCAACAGGGAGTCCTGATAACTGGGAGGTTAAGGGTTCTGCTTATCACAGGTGACAAATGTGAAGCTGGAGAGCTGGAGAACACACTGCGGCACGCACTGCGATGGCAGTGGTCTGATAATATTCATGAGTGCAGTTGCAGTGCCGCCTGAGAAGATGACGGCCGGTGCACTCAGCTGCTTAAAATGCACTAACCCTGCTGTGTTTGTGTGCCGAGTTCGGGAGCGGTAAAAACATAACTGGGAATGCTAAGTGTAATGTATGGGGTAGGACAGCTTGAGCAAAGGCAGCATTGTCTCTGCTCCACTGGGTGAGAAAAGCTGTGCAGAGGCCCAGGACTGGTTAATAATAATGTTGCCTTAACCTCCTCTCACAGCAAGACAGAGACGCTTATTAATGACCCAGCAAAAACTGCTCTTTGTAGGGCATTTGACACATACACACTCACTGGCCAGTGGTACACTTTCAGCTGCTCGATGAAGCAGCTATCTAAAGCTCATATCATCGTAGACTGCCTTCTTGAACATGACAATGAGTTCCCTGTAGTCAAATGGCCTCCAGAGTTATCAGACCTCGATCCAGCAGATCACTTTTGGGATGCGGTGGAGCGGGAGACTGAGACAGTGAAGCCGCTGGGCAATGCAGTCATGTCCACATGGACCAAAGTCTCTGAGGAATATTTCAAGCACCTTTTTGAATATATGCAATGAAGAATTAAGACAGTTCTGAAGGCAAAAGGGGATCTAACCGGGGTACTAATAAGGGGTACCTAATAAAGTGGCAGGTGAGAGTATGGTATCTATATCTGCGTGAGCACCAGGTCCACAGCAATGTGGTCCTCAGGTCCACGTTTCTGTTTGGTCCAGAGCCCACCAAGATGCGCAGGTAGCACAGTCACACGCACAAAGTAGATTATCCCCATGTTTTTCATTTCCTTACGCAGTATATATGTGATGTGGCTGTAATTTCAGTGTATGGCTCCAAGCTCTGGGGTGAGGCTGTGAACTGACTCAGGGCCGGACTCACTGGGATGTTGACTGTGTAGGGCTGTAAGCTTATTAGGAGCTAAGTTGTTTGGATGTATCAGAGAGCACCAGACAGGCCTCATGCTCCACAAACATCCACAAAGCATGAAACATCAGATTCTGGGCCTAAAGTGACATGCCCTCAAGGAGACCTTGCTGGGACGAAAAGCATACTTACAGTGCTTTGCTGTTCTTCCCTGGAGAATTTCTACTAAGCAAACCTTGCTTTTAATACAGCATTTATCTAAATGTGTCTCAGATGTCATCTCTTTATCGTCACCTGGTGACCATTCGACAAAGGTGAAAAGTCGTTCAAGGATGTGCGATATGAAGTGACTGTTTAGTAACAGCGTCCTAAACTGTAACAGCTGTCATTCCCCCACCCCCCGCTGGTTTTTATCCAACACTCAGGAAATGGCTTAATTATCACACCTCAATAGCTCTCAGAGGGCAGTGGTCCTCCAGATGGGTCATTTTCTGCAGTCATTGGAGAGGGTAATGGGCAGTGCAGCTGCAGGAGATACTTTTTAATAAAAAAACTAAAATCCAAGGAGAAGCAAGGACCTCCACCTCTCTCATTAGCACACAATGCTCATTTCCAGCCTTTCGCTGTGTATGCTTTGCATTAGATCATCTTAGATGTAAAGGATTTTATGCTGTCTTGGTCCCAATTACAGTATAAATTGCACTTGTTTTTAGACGGACATTAAGATTCGTTCTGTAGGTTTATTCCTTACCACAGTGAAGATTGACAAGCACGTCCTGCCCTCTAGAGGATGCCTGAGGATATCAAAGTGATGATTTTCAAAAAAAGGGAGACAAAAAAAAACATTGAGAAACTTAAAGTCTTTTAAGTACATGCAGCTAATTAAAAGTCAGGCTGTTCTGGAGGTGAGAAAGGTCCTACCCAGCACAAGGTAGGAGCATCTAGTAAATTAGGTTCTGACTACACACTGTTAACTGACAAAACTATTACTAATATTAATTATTTTGGTAGTACTTAGACATTTCTTTGGTATTCTATCATAAGGTGACTGTTGTGATGATAAAATGCATCCCACTGCTTGAAGTGAATATCAACCATTGTCATCATTATCCATCTTCCATAATTGCTTGTTCAGTACAGGGTCACAGTAAGCCTGGAGCCCAGCCCAGGAAGTACAAGGCAGGGGCCACCCTGCCCTCCAGCCAATTTAAGGAGGAAAATATCCTATCCACATGTTTTTAGATTGCCAGATGAAACTGAAGTGGCTGAAGGTATTCCAGAGGTAGTCACAGAAGTATGAGGAAGAACACGGGGTGGGAAATGAGCCCCCAGTTCTGGGGAAGTGAAGCCACAGCACTAACCTCCATACCAGCCATATTCCTTGTTATTGTTGTTGTTACTATTACTGACCATGTGATATTTACACATTTTGTCATGGCAGACGAGGTAAAATGTTACCCACAACAGAATAATGAGTTTTACTTTTTAACTGTATTTCTTTAAATTAAGGAAAGTGGTGTAATCACTGTAATAATTATTTTCCTGACAAGTAAATGAATGCCCACAGACTGTGCACATTTCATCCAAACAAAACTGGCAGCTTCATTTAAGGAGTTTCATTATAAATGCATCACTTCAATGGAATTTAAATTAGAGGCATATTTGGAGATCATCATCTGAACGCACTGTTCTTAAAAATGACACATTGATTAGGTGTCATTGCAGAAATGCAGTTGACCCTGATACTGTGGTCTGATTCTTGATCTTTCTCCATTCATCTGGCTTGAGGGTGCTGGTTTGCCACCAAATGACACTGAAGTAGTCCTTGAAGCAAAGAGTCACATGTTACACTGTTATTTCCTGCTTTTGTTACATATAACACTAGATCACTATTGTGTATGAGGCTGCTAGAGATGACAAGCTATGTCTCTAGCCAGCACTAAGTCAGGGTTTCTCTGTCCTACTCCTGGGTGTTCTACGAAGAAGGATTTCTCAGTTTGCTGGGTTAACTTAAGTTAGAAGTCAGGTAAAGAGAATTCCTATTGTATAATCATGACTTCTAGCTTAAATTTCCCCAGCTGAGAAATCCTGCTTTGTGGAATACTTATTATTACTATCATTATTTTGTCTGTTCTAAAACCTTTTTTTCTAAATTGGTTTCTTTAAATTGTTGCTATATTATGATAAAAGATTCTGAAATTTTCAGATATTTGGATATGTTAGCTGTTACTACCAAGTTCAATGATTCTTTTTGTGCCTATTTATTCAAATTTTAATTCAAATTGCCTACAATCAATACGTGTGGCTGCTTAACACGTACAAAACCATGGTTCATTAATTAAACTGACTGGGCTGTCTTTTTTTTGTAAGAGCACAAATTAACAAAAGTTAGGAGAATGTGCTTTCCTTTTATTAGCAGAAGGTTACTTGCAATTCTCTAATTAAGTACCTGTACAGTAGCTTATTAACTGTGTGATATCAAGTCACTATGCTGTAACCCTGAAGTTAAGTCCTATTAACCGGTTGGGATTTAAGGCCTTCACAGATACTTTTATCCATCTATCCATCCATCTTCCCACAATGTATCTGGGCATCGTTAGGCCTGGACCCTGTCCAAGGCAGCATGGTGCATACGGCTGGGATACACTCTGGATGGGATTTCAGTTCCACTCCAGGCACATACAAGCACACACTAATTTAGAGGCACTAGTTAGATTGTACATCCTTGGACAGTAGGAGGAAACCTGAGTACTGACAGGAAACTTGCATGGCATGAAGAATCCACACAACAGTGTTACTTGCTGAGACACACCTACCACTGGGGCTGCCAGCTTCTGTGCATCTGCTATAACACACTTTTAGACTCTCATGCTCTCGCAAGAAATCTTATGACAAGTCTAAAATTAGCTACATCAAAAGTGTTGGGGTGGTTTGCCACCCCTAGACTGTTTACAAGGCAATAAAACTCTTAATACATGAAATGTGTGTGCATGTGTCTGCAGACTTGTTTTGAATTAAAAATTACTCCAGTGTGCTAATCCTGTACCTTATGAAATATACCTTGTATTGTATACTGGGTTTTTTTTCTTATGTAATGTACACAAAGTCTGCATGAGGTTCTTTTTGTGGGCATTAAAATCTTAATATCAATTCCCTAAGTCAGGGCTCGATCTCACTTCCTGCCACGTTGGATCCAATTCAGTCCCAAGTGGGCCTATCTATCTATGTATAGCGGACTAAACACGCATCAACAACACAACTCCGGATCTTTTTTGTCGGGGTAAGTGGTTTCCCTCGTACAGGTTAGCCCAGCAAACGATTGTGGAAGATTAATGGTGCTAATCAAAACCTGATTACGACTAACAGCATCTGGTGAAAAAGTGTGACAATTAAGTAAATACAACTTGACCTGCGATCTCAATATCTACCTTTGGGAGCATCTTATAACCATATAGTTAAAAGTACATATATGATTAAAACATACGCTGGCGAAAGCCTGACTACTGTCGAGGGTTGTCTTTGCAGACACCAGTAAAGATTTCTACAATGTTACTATTTTAATAGCATTTCTACGTTCCGAATCTGCATCACTTGCATCAGCATGGTAAGTCTGATAATGCTGGCATTACATTCCTTCAGCACTTACGTGCCCACAGCTGAAAAAAATAAGAATAGCGGATATTTATAGTTCTAAAACCGTAATGCGAGATTTTTCAAATCGAAGTCTGTCTATAATCTCAAATAATTTTGTTGGCCGGACGAGGGGTTGTTTCAAAACCG
The DNA here is from genome assembly GCA_015164015.2 of Brevimyrus niger. Taxonomy (NCBI): domain Eukaryota; kingdom Metazoa; phylum Chordata; class Actinopteri; order Osteoglossiformes; family Mormyridae; genus Brevimyrus; species Brevimyrus niger. The sequence goes on along the minus strand of JAABNY020000002.1, from coordinate 3,343,749 downwards.
ATTTTTCGGGAGGCATGTTCCACCGGTAAAACTACTTCTCTATAATCACAGAAAAAAGTAAGCCAGAACATATGCGTTTAAACTTTTAGTACTAGTATTGGGGTACGCTACTTAAACTGTAGGAAACACGGATTCACTACATTTCCCATAGTGCCTCAGTACCCACTGAGTTGCAGATAGTATCACAGCGGCTCTGGGGCGTACAAAGATATGAATATGCGCAAAAAAAGACATCTTGCCGCTAAACATCTTTTTTTATTATTTTTGAGTAAAAGGCACAGAAAACAAAATTTACACAAAGACGTTTTATTGCATCAAAAAACCTTTGCATTAATTGCTTTTGTATGAATGCAGGGTCAAGGTCTTCTGAAAGGTAGAGTATTTTTGTTTGGGGGGGGGTGCGATTTGCATCAGTCATAACAATAGTCACAAACATTTTGGATGCATTTTTCGTCAATGATGGGGTGACAAGTGAGGAGAGTAAACACTGAGAGAGGGCTGCCAGTATTTCTATTTTTAAGTAGGCCTATTCAAGAAAGTTTTCGTTTCTCGTTGCCGTTATCCATGGCAGTGTCACTTTAGTGGGGGTAAAGGATGTGTGGTCCAGTAGAAGCTTCGGGTCAGACATTTCCTTTGGCCGGATGCAATGAAGCAGCGCCATATTCCCTGCGCTGGATACAAGTCCAACACTATTGATTAAATTGTAATTAGGACCAGATGGAAATGGAGAGGGTTTCTTTAAGCTTGTTGTTTGGTGCATTTATTCTTCATATTTATTTTTCACATTCTTAATGTGGCATGTAACTGGAGCTTTACCATGTTTCTTTAGTGGTGGACAGGTGTAGCGTGGACAAGTGCTGCCCCCTGGTGGTAATAAGACTTGGCCCATGAGAATTAGGCTATTATAACATTTAATAACGCCATAAAATTGGCTACCGACAAGTGATTTATCCATATGAAAATGACAAGCAAAATTGCTTTTTGCATGTACTGACTTGTACAATGTCTTTTCCCCTCGCATAAATGGATAATACCACCGCTTTTGTTAGCATTGCTGATGGGTAAACCCAAGTTTGTACATAACATCCCCTATGCAATTTCACGTGTGACTAATCTAAATTGAGACTATCGAATATCTAGTGGACCCTAAACGCTGACAGTTCTCTGCACTACAAATGGAGACACTTTGCATGATTATTGGCTTCTTCCTTCGTAAATTGTAGCGGCAGCCATGCATATTGATTTGCGTTCTGATATTTCAAAATCACATTCTCGCACTCCATGCTTATAATAACCCGTCGGAAAATATGGAGATAAGCGCACCGGGGGTTTGCGCTTCATAAATCAGGAGATTGGCATCTTTAATGAGCTTGATATAAGAATTTGTGATTCAGTCCAGCGTCTGCTCGTCTGGTAGCGTACGTGTACGATAACAATGCTCAGATGTAAACAGCTGTTCCGTTTTCTTTCAAGTGCTGGCACATGTTATTCTCCATCAAAATATTCCTACCCATTATTAATCCCACCGAAATACAAACATAATCTGTTTTCTGTATTATGTTCTATATATTATGCATTCCTGGGTTATTCCCTGCCTTGCCCCCCACCCCCACTGTCTCAAAAATAGGTTTCGTATCCCCATAACCACGCATGGAACAATATGGAATGAACAAATGAACCACCAAATGAATTAACAGATGAATGAGTGCCCTGTATGTATTCCAGAGGAAGTATATTTATGCATTTTTAATATTGGGTTTAGTGACCTAGTACATAAAGCATACTTGTAGTAAACGTATTCTAATTCTTGCTGCCTGTAATTTCCTAATGCAGATAATGGAAAACAAACTTTTGTATCGGTGTTTGAGTACAAGCCATTATCCTTTGGTACCGTAGAATGCACTTGAACTTGGACTCTTGATAAGATGGCATCATATTCATGGCATGTGTGTTTTGTTTTGACCAGCGTCTCATCCGTTATAATTACATGCCTTGTGTGCTGTGCTGCTCGGGACCGGATCCAAGACCCCCCTCAACTCCTTCCTCATAACCCTGCACAGGAAATATGGATGGATGGATGGGCATTATTTGCAGTGAGTACCTTACTCCACAAGGGGTCACTAAAGAACTACATGAGTGGCAGGTCTGTATTTTTTGGGTCCCTAACATTAATTCATTTAATATATATTTTTTATTTACGTCAGTGTGTGTTCATGAAGCGACATGACGTTTCCATAAAGGATATAAATAAACTGATGAGCAATGCAGTGTCTACCAATGTTTACAGTGTCATGTCAATGAAAATAAAGGAAGACTATACACTGGAGAAATCACTTAGATATCAGTGGGTCCTACTCAGTGGTGACATCACTTAAGATATCCTAGACAGTGGAGAAATCTGTCTGCGCAAAGTAAATCATTCTTGTGATCTAACAGCTTCAAGGATGCTTCAAGACTCATCTAGGATACCTCTTGACCTTTGATGAATGCTGCATTCTTATACCACAAACGGTGATTGAAATTTCATGTTATTTTATGACCCGTGAATCATACAGCTGAAGATAATGAAAAATGTATTTTATGTAGCAGACATTTTTATCCGAAGTGGCACATGTTTTTTGAGACAAGCCCTGGAGCTATTGGGGGGGGGGGGGGGCTACTCTGGAGTCCAACCATGAAACCACTGTTAATGCTGGGATTTGCACCAGCAGCGTTCTGATGGCAGGCGCAGTGTCAAACCCCACTGAGCCAAACAATAAAGATACTTTGACTCTGATTCTTGCTACTGTCTTACAGTCCATGCAGTCTTTCAATAACTTGGATTAAATGCTTAAAAATCAGTTATGGGAAGTCTATATGTTAAACTGTTACTGTACAGAAAAGGAAAAAAAAAATCTTTGGCTCCTGTAAGTCTGTGAATTGCCTATTGTCACTCCTAAACCAATTGCTTCATTTGTCTGTCAGTGACACACCTAGTCTAATACTCCTTTGTTTATTTTAAATAAACCAACAATTTACTTAGCCTCCGTCTACATTAGCCAGGCCACAGACTAATGGGTGTGAATAGATCGCTGACCACTATCCCGTTGTTTAATCATTCCTTGCGTTTGATCCAAATTGTATGTAAGGTCGTCATTCAATAGTCTGCCTTGAGTCCACTTTAAGTGGTATGCTCATAAATAAAACATACTCGATTCAACCGCCGTCTAGCCAGAATTGATTTTCTTCTGTAACTAAATAGCAAAAAACTTCAGCAGGGAAGGGAAATTACATAATGTCAGCACAAAAGACAAACTTCTCATTCTTAGGTTATGGTAAGTTGTTGGTAGGGTATTGAAGACAGAATAACAATTCTGATATAAACACTCATTTCAGCTGATTCCAAACCATATGCTGACTCCCTCCTCTGCCGCATGGCCTCGGGACGAGTAGAGACCACGCAGTGCTGTATGGGCTGTAACACCCCATTGGAGGCCTGTCATTCCTCCAGGATTCCCAAGAAAAGGGGTGTGGCCATTTAGCTCTTCCCAGTCCTGTCATCCTACTGGCTGTAATATGATAGAAAATCAAAGGTGTGGAAGGCAGTGTCACATACCATAGACTGTCAAGGTGTGAATGGTTGTTGTGGGTTTTAATGTGACCACATTAAATTCTTTTTCTATAATTTAATATAACATCATATACCTTTCCTTTTTATGTCCTTTCTCTTTTTGATAACTTAATCATTTTACTGCGTATTAGCGTTTAAAAGACTGAGCCAAAGTATCATCGTATAGTGAATCATATGAATCTGTAAAATCTTTTATTGATTTTTGGAGTTATTTTTTATGTAAAATTGTACGTATTGCCGCATTGCTTGAATATCACTATGAATGAATATTGCTGCATGAGTTTACTACTTAGTGGAGGAGGTTGGCTATATTAAAAATGTAATTTAAGCAAATTCACTTTCTGTTTTTTATTTTCTTATGCATGATTGAAAATTCTTGAGATACTGTACATAGATTGTGCTGTCTTGTGTAATGGCTTGTTTGCCTTAGTTCTGGGAAAAAGCCATAATGACACTATAAATATTTCCATGCTTGTCATGTAATTTAGAATGTCTGCAGTTTTGCTGTACACCAGTAATATAATAAGCATTTTCATGTCGTGAATCAAACCTTGAACTTCTTTCGCGATCCTGCAGTGAAATATGATGTGCAAAGCGTAGTGTCCTGCCTTATGGTGAAGACCACAAATCCCTGTCCTAAGACTATGCATGAAGAGAATGGTCCATAGATCTATAGCTCTCCTTTATGGTCACGATCAGGAAGCCACATATTGATGTAAGCTGCCGGTGGAGGGGAGGTCACCAAGGCTGTCTCACATGTCATTCCCCTGACTTTCCGCTTCCTTTTCAGAATAGTAATGTGGACTCTTCCCTGTGTGGTTGCAAATGTCCCACCAGGTACACCATCAAGGTCGCTCTAGTCTTTGTTTAGAGGAGTTTTTTTTTTGCGAATGTAAAGTCCCGTATGCACTTTTTTTCTTTGCCTGTTCATGAAATTGATCCCTCAGTGTAAAAGTCAAATGTAAAATAAAACAAAATAATTCTGAGATATTGAAGTCAGTCAGCACTATGGCCTTGCTCTGGCAGTAGAGTCGTGTTTTGCACTAGTCATTGTTTGAGCCACAGAGCAGAAATGTTTATTCAACCTGTCCTGATATTCTCTTCATCTCTCTGCCTGCACACTTTTATATTTGGGCTGTAGCTGCTGTCAAATTTACAATAAGTCCGACTGCAATGTATTTTTTTTAGCAAAAACATAACCTCTAAAGAAGGGGTTATAATTGTTAATCACTATTGGATTGATGACAGAAAGACACTTTCATGGTTTAAGTGTCAGGTTGGTGAAAATTCTGATTGGCTGACTAAATTTGACCAATAGGCTTTAAGATACTGATACTGTATCCAATAGATCAGATCTTATAATGGTGAGGGGTGTATGTTGTACTGTCAGTATGTATCATGCAGTAGAATATTTTTCTTTTCCAAACAGTGTCTGATGGTTGTATGCAAATGATTTACACGACATAATTGAACAATCTTTTACCTAACTTGGTTACAGTGACAGCATGGGGAAGCTTTTTAAACGATGAAGGGGTGTTTTTTTTAGTATGGAAAAGAACTTCTGAGAAATGGGTCATTGTCTATTAGAGAAGAACAATAGGTTAACAATGTTAATGTTAAGTGTTAACAATATTTCAAGGTAGCAGAGACTCCTGACAGTATATATATGCGTCTCCCTGTGTTAGAAAACCGATCTACACTCATTAGAGTATTTAGGCCATTCTGAAGATGATCTACAAGTAAGTGTGAAAAGCTTACAGTTTACTGGAGAAAGCACAAGCGTACACCGGTCACCAGTATAGCGGGTGAGACAGCTGACTTGTATCCTAGAGCAGGAGCATGGATTCGCAAATCAGCAAAATGTGGCAATGCAGAATCCTCCAGGGTGGTGTTTCTCAGTCTGGTCCTCAGGGACCCCCAGAGGGTCCATGTTTTCAGCAGGAGCTGGGACGGGGCAAAAACGTGGACCATCTTGGGGGCCCCGGGGACTGGGCTGGGAAACACTGCTCTGGGGTTGTCAGACAGAGAATAGCTCCCTCTGGTGTGGAGACTGTAGAAGTTCACAGAGGACACTTCAGTACATTCAGACTCATTCTCACAGATGTTCATATAACAATAAAACTTTTATACTATATTGCCTTGCATAAACGTTTAGCGAGTATTTAAAGAGTAACAAAAGTAGAGTGTGAGTGAGAATGAGAGAATGAATCTTATAAAGCTGCATCCAAGATTGTCCAGACGAATGTAGATGATGCTTGTTTTATCAGGTTTGCACAAGTATGTGTTTTAATACACACTTTGTGTTGCGTGTCTTGCTTAAGGATGCTACAGTAAGGTCTGAATGGGAAACCGATGTTATTTACTGGAAATGAGGAAAAAATGAAGTTGGAGGAAAACTGGAAAACCAAGCAATGTACTTGATGATTTCATGATGTAATCTAATAGTGCCCATAATCTGTTATATCCGCCTGTCTTCAGATAAACAATTGACACCGTACACACCAGAGGCTGTCTCGAGATTAAGAAACTAAAAGCTTTCTATCACCCTGATTTCTTAATGCAAATCAAGGCTTTTAGGACCTAGAGCCAAAGCGGAGGAAATCGTGCAATTTATCGTGTCCTCCCACCTCGCTGCTTTTTCAGCAAAATGTCCCAAACTGAACAATTCCAGCATTATTTCCAGAAAAAAATAAGCTAAATAAACCCCCGTGAACAGACAATGCATTAGCAAAGGTCCTCCGAGCTTCCCTTTTTCCTGGGCAATCCTCTACCAGGGTTCAGCCCCTCTGTGCCCCACAATGACTCTATACCAGGGGTCTCCAACCAGGGGTCCTGGAGAGCTACTATCCAGTAGGTTTTCTGTCCCACTTGGCTTCTGGTATTTACCTGAGAACAGGTGTGGCTCATCAGAATCTGGGTAGGATGGAAAACCTACTGGACTGAAGCTCTCCAGGACTGGAGTTGGAGACCCCTGCTGTATACTTTCCTCTATGAGGGAACTTCCTGTCTCGGGCCAAGCAGATGCTCCCTTAACACCCCTAGCTAGAAGATTAAACACACACTCTGTAAGCCGTTTTCCATTGACAAGAGTCCCAGTGGGATTCATGGACACGATGTACAGATTCTCCAGCTATATTTGGCTCTGCATTTTTACTTTTAATTATACTGCTTGGATGACTTAGTACTTCACTACACTGTTGGATGAGGTGCCCATAAACTTGCTTTCCAATTTTCACCCAGATTTGAAAGGATTATTTAATATCTTTGTAGCTTGTAGATCCATATGGCACAGTTGTTACTGCCTGCTGTGTTAATATGCAACATGTTGAACTAGCTGTTGCAATTTGCTTCTATTTCCTATTTACTTCAGTTTCCAGATAATACAAGATAATATCTAAATAAAATAACAGTAAAACATTTAAGAAGGGAATTTATGCAGCATAATGTTTGTGTTTTCCAAGCATGAGTGCACTGTTCAGGAGTCACTCTGGGACTGTATTTAATGGTGTGCTGACTTATGACTACCCTCTAGCGTTGGGAACTCAATTGGTGGTCCGCATCCAGACCAAAACTCAATTTAATTTGGACCACAAGATTTATTACCCCACCCTACACACCCCAGTCGGTGAAATCAACTGAGGGGGATTCCCCCAGTCAGTAAAATCTGCTAAGGGGGATATGATAGACCTTGAGTTTGTGCCGCTGGTAGGATTTGAACCAATGGGGAAAATAATTAGAGTATCCATGCTCTGGGACTGTGCTTCAGCTATCTAGTCGTCTGTGAATTCTAAGTAGAACTATTCTTTAACTGCAGTGCAAATATTATATAAGACTGTGATTTGGCCACAGTCTGGGTGGGGAGATTTTGCATCGCTCATCCGACTGCATACAATGTTACAGCATTCTTACACTCCAGTCGTTACCTATCTAGTCTTCATTTTTAAACAAGCTGTGTCTGTGTATATGTGTAGGCGTGTGTTGGCCAGCATCTCTGCGGATGTACAATGGTGATTTGCTTTCCAACTTTCTTGTGAGCATAAAGCTCTTAATTTAATTTTCATTTTAATTTAATGTCGTCTTTCAGAGTGAAATTGTTTTTGCTGCTATGAATATCTCTTTTCACCTTCTTGAAATATTTAATCGGCAAGCAATCTGTAGGCTTTTACTTTATATCCTGTATTTCTCAGAATTTCTCTTCATTCCAATCCCCCCACATAAACATTGGGCTTCTCTGATTGCTCTAGAAATTGTCTGTCTTTCTTCTTTTGCTAAATTGCTAAGTTGGCGAAATTGCTAAATTGCTAAATTTGGCTGAGCTCACTTTCCAGCAGCTTGGCGGTACTAAATCTGACAGCAGTATGTCGCTAAACTTGGCGTCACTAAATCACAGCGGTTGTCTCGGTGGGGTTGGTCTGGTTCTGGTTGGGTTTCCAAGCCCTGCAGGCCACACTAATCACACACGGTAGGGATAGTGGCTGGTCGCCCTGACAACCCTCTATCTACATCCACAGAAGCAGAATCCCTGGAAGATTTCTGTGGCCCGCTAACTGGGAGAGGGCTGCTAAAGGGAACAGACACACAGCGTGAGTCTGAGCACTTAAGCTTCCAGGGACTGCTGATGGTTAATTGTCTTGATTGTTTAGTCCCCGGAGACCCGTGGATATCGGACTCCAGCAGTTCAATCCAAAACCACATCCAGGACCAACAAATCTAGGTGTAATAACAATGGGAGAACAGAATGCATGTATTATAGTCGTTTAAAGGAATATATCTAAAAATTAATATGTAAACTTTAAAAACGTAATTAAAAGCAGTGACCTGAAACAGGGAAGGTCCACTTTTACGAATGGTCTCATAATGACTTTTATTACTTAGTTTACTGCTGTAACATTCGGTTCTTTGCAAATGATAATTTCCCAGAAGCACTTAAACCATTATATTCTTCCCCACAGCATCAACAAAACACTGTCCTTGCCACTAAGACCTCGTTTTTAGCACATGGACTTGCGTATCTGAAATCCATCTGAAATCCATGCTCATTGTGACTTCCGTGATCATCCCAGGCAGTTCTGTTGTACCACTTACCACCTGTGATGGCAGTATCTGTGTTGTCTTTTAGACGGTCGAATAATGCTCAGTGGAAGCATGGGCAAGAGATCAAACGGTAATTTAATGACATGTTACTGTTCTCATTTTCAGTGTTTTAGAGAGAGAGGGGGGGGGAGAGAGAGAGAGAGACTTCTGCGTCATGTTTGAGCATGATGACTGTTCTGAAAGGATTGGCACTTCCTGACCAGTGGCATATAGGAGATCTGAGACCGCCCCCCCATTTTGAGCTACCTGCCTGTGTAATAAACACCAGCCAATGTGCCTATGAGCATTTGTTTTTATTAACCATATACACATACAAATGGATTTTAATCTTAGTGTTTAATTCTGTTGTTTGCAGTGATCCCCCCCTTACCCTGAGCCCTCAATGGCAATTTGTGGAACCAGTGAACTGCCCTAAATACCCGAGACAGAGTAACATCAAGGATGATGGTTCTCATATTAGGTGATTGTGTGAACAGCTGTAGTTTTCCCTTCCCAAATGGAGGCCAAAACTTGACCGATTTGTGTAAGATTCGTACTGATGGTGAAAATATTAAATGGACTCTGGGAGAATCTCAGGAGAAGTTTGTGTTCTGACCCAGTCAAGTGCTGGACCAAAACAGAATGTGATAGATGGCTTAGAAGGACGCAGTGGACAAGAGAATAACAATAACTGGTACTTTATTGATCCCTGTGGGGAAATTCCCTTAATGCCTCCTGTACCTTGTTCTCTGTACCTGAGAACATGCTTGACTGGAAAGGACAGCCACCTGTTGCAGTGCCCAGGGAGCTGGGGTTTAGGAGCCTTGCTTTCAGGGACCTACAGATGTGCCAAGGCTGGGCTCCAACCGGCAACCTTCCGATCACAGGTCCAGAAGGTCACAGAGCCACGCACTGCCCTCGAATGGGATTAGGGGATGCTTTTATTACATATTCAGTGAACAGGCACAACAACAAATGGACAAATAGCAAAAACCGCATGCCGGTGATAGACTTCAGAGGTGACCAAGGTCAAAACGGCAAACAAAATACAGGTACCAGTCGGTTCCAGATGTCTACATGCTTCGGCCAAATTTAAACAAGGGGGTGTTTCTTCCCAGTAACCGATATCTGAAGCAACCTAGATATAAAGGTCCCACCACCCACATAAAAAACAAAAAATTGCATGAGCCATAACAAATGCTTACAAAACATATATAAGACAAACGCATAGAGGGTTTGCTTCCCTTACTACTTTGGGGGTGACCATGGGATTAGCGGGGCCCAGGGAAATCAGGGGGGTATGCGCACCTGTGCCGATTTAGGAGAACCAGCACTTTATAAGGTCTCCTGAATATGCAACTTGGAATATTATATGCTCAGGACTCCCGTCCTGTCTGTTTGGCAAATTTCACTAAGGGGGACAGCCCTACCATGGCAAGACTTGTCGAGTGGGCCTGAATTACTAGCTACACCCATACCCAGAGCTAACGATACATTGCTACCAAATATATTCAATACAGACACGGTTAGGCTAACACAAAGTAAAGGGTCAAGTAGCCTACTTCATTGAACAATAACATTGATTTAATTGTGTAAACAACCCATGTTTTATTTAAAACGTACTAGCATAGGTCTATGCCTTAAACATGATCATATGAATTAGACATAGAATTTTGTACAAACATTGCTTTCTGCAATTTCTAAAACAAGAGAATATCATATTGGGCCATAAGGTCATGGAGGCAGCTCCAAGGTCCAGAACTCAGTCATTTAAGAGCTAAAAATAAAAATTGAAGCTAAATATTCACCTGAACTTAACTATTTTTTTTTTTTAAATAATAAACAATTTGAGGGGACCCAGCCCCCAACCCCCCCAGCTCCTGAGCCTGACTATTTTTCAAACCCAGGCTGCAATATACTGTACAGCAAACGACAAGTAATCGCAAAGATTGCCGCTAATGCTAACGGCTGAGGTCAGAAGGGCAGCAAGTCAGAAAGTGGGAGAGTTTAAAACAGCAGTAATGCTAGGTGGGATGGAACAGCTGATTAACTCTACCCTCAAGAGGAAGTAGGAGGTCAGACATAAATGAATATTTGTATTACATTAGTAAAATATTCATTCAAGCAGATCTCTGAGATTAGCCTACATTGTTTTTTTTTTGTCTTGCAATAGCCCCCTAGCCATAGCAGTATAGGACATGTACCTACTGCCACTTTATGACTTCTGCTGTGATGGTGAAAAGAGATATTTTAAACATCTCTACCCTTTCATCTAATCCCTTCTCTTTAGCTTGCTTTATTTGGGCTCTACTTAGATATTTTCTCTCCATCATTTCTGTATTTCCATTATTAAAGCTCATATTCATGAAAGCACTGTAGGGCTGCATTGATAATGTTAACGATCTGCAATAAATAATGGTTGACAATGAATTTTGTTATTGATTGGTGGCACGTTTACAGATCGCTGTGTAAATTCTGTATAAATTGTGCATAACTATAACGACCACCAGTTTTCAATACTTCACTACTCCTCATGCTATTTAGGTCTGTGCATGATGGTGTTCACAGACGGTTGTGTATATAAATTCCAGGGGCTGCAACTTTTTAAGGCTGCATTCGAAGACTGAATGCATAATAGCAGCGCAACGAAGTTGGCCCAATTCGAAGGCTCCTTCATATGCGTCTTTTTTTCTGGGGCTGCAAATATGCATTTAATGGATCTTTCATGGCCCAACCTGCTCCAAGAATAATTGCATGGGTTTTTAGAAGCATCCAGCCTACAAAGGCTATGCTGACTGCCTCGTTCGAGGAACGTAGCCCCTGAATTGGGACACGGCTTACACCTTTCCGCAGACGCAGATGTTCACAGTCCATGCGTGTGCGCTGCAGTGATTCTCCATTAGTCCAGCAGGGGGCAGGTGAATTGTAACAAACACAAATACAAGCAGCTCAGTGAAATTAGTAAACTTTTATGAGCAATTTAAATTCTTTGCCGTATGGTCACTTTCAATAGAGATTCCTCTACAATATGTGAAGATTTCTTTGAACTGTGACTTACGAAATACTCCTTGATGTTTTTTTAAGTGAAACATTTGTACTTTTCTTTAAACATTGTGTTTTGGCCTAACCGATTGCTTCAGCAAGCATTTGATTACATGTTTAATCAATTATTAAAATAATTATGTTTTTTGCAGCCCTGGAGAAATGCTTGATTTTGCCAGCTCCGATCTAGTACTTGGTTTTGCTGTACACAGCAACCCCCATGTTTACATTACATGCAACTCCGCAGAGAATTTCATTAAGCTTGAAGACATCCGGGACAGGATCGAGAAGGTGGCACATGGGATAGGCCTACAACCTACAACACCTGGTTCTGTACATCCAATAGTCGCTCACCAAGCGGTATGCAGCCATTGCATGGGAAGCCCTGTCAATCAGATGAGCACAGCCTCTTGAAGTGGCATTTCCTGTCCAGGGGAAGCTCTGGAATCGCCGCTCCGAATGCCGAGTGCAGATTTTTCACACGAGAGTGCTGTCTTTCATTTGCACATCGATGCCGATTCTCGCTTCCCCCAGTAAAAGAAGGTTGTGTTGCTCAGGGCTGCAAAACTGAACTGCGTATGGTTGCTAATAAAATTCTTAGATCCATAGATCTTAATCTAGAGGAGTGCTTTGTTATTGTTTGAATGCCTTGTTATGGTGCTGAGTGCTTCTTGTGTAATGCTTTGTATCAGTCCTGCGTAGCACACATTTGTATTTCATCCTGAACAGCTGCTTCTCCTGTCCCTAGAGGGCTCCTGTCTGGATCGGTGTTCCCGGTTCCAAGAAAAACAGACACATACTCCTTCTGAATTGCAATTGTTTTCCATTTGTATTCATCAGCTTTCTGTCTCTACGATTACACAAACACATGGGCAAATAATATACCGACTGGTTCAGTTTATGGACAGAAGTAACATTTTACTTGAAAATGCCAGATGAAAAGGCTGCTTTGCTTTCAAAAAGAGGCCTGCAGACAGGGTGGCGTTCCTGCACAAAGTCATAGAATTCATCTCCAGTAAACCAGAGTAACTGTTACATTTTCAGTATGTAGGCCAAGGCCACCTTATATTACCGGATGGTATTTTTTGCTACTGCCATACTTATGTCGTCAAGTCACTAAATTAACCATTGATACAAATCATTGTACAAATTTACAGTTAATGTTTAGACTTTTGGTGCACTGGCTGTTTTACTGCCTACTGGTAAATTGGTTGCTAAGATTCCACTTCAGTTTATTTATAATTCACACTCTTGTCACACTGTGTTTTTATGACCAAAATATATTTATTTTCAATTACCCACTTCTATGATGTTCAACGACCTAATACAATTCACATTCAAGATAAACAGTGAAACTATCTGCTGCCTCTTTAAAAGCTGTCCCAGAACCTCGACAAATGATGCACATCCTCTGCTCTCTATCTTGTTGATGCTATTAAGTTTTTTTATTTTGTAAATTGCGGACAGCTGGAGTCCCCAGTGTCCTTTAGCGTGATCCTGGCATACCGCCAATACATGCACTGTTAATGGGAGCTCAGCAGAGGCGGAATCTGACTGGCTTTCTGTGAAATGCCAGAAAGTGTCTGCCTTGAGCCTTAAGGATAAATGCATTAATTGTTTTGGCAAAAGAAAAACCCCTTTGGCCATGCATATATAGCGGCACCGAAAAGCCAAATCTGCCGCCTCGCCTTCTATGCTCAACTGACCCTCCTTAAACAGGCCGTGATTAACTGCACCTGAGTCCAGTAGCCTGCAGTGCCCATTCTCAGGTGCAAGTTCCAGATGAGAGCAAGATCATGTGACCACAATGGCTGCTAATCACTAAGGGAGGATTTCAGGCCATCACACCAGCCGGCTGTATATATTTCTCCTACTGGTCTACCGGGTACCTGCACAGTTCCACTCGCCAGAAATTAGAATTTTTTTGTTTTCCGAAGTGCCAGTTGACTGCAACTGCATGGTGCGAGTCCCCTGTGACCTGCAGTGTAAAGTGTAGAGTCCCCTGTGACCTGCAGTGTGACGTGTAGAGTCCCCTGTGACCTGCAGTGTGAAGTGTAGAGTCCCCTGTGACCTTCAGTGTGAAGTGTAGAGTCCCCTGTGACCTGCAGTGTGAAGTGTAGAGTCCCCTGTGACTTGCAGTGTGTAGTTTAGATTCCGTATTGGTGGCGATACATTTTAGAGGCTTTTGCAGGCAACTTAGACTGATCCAGAAGTAGAAGTTAGATGCTTAAGGATGCTTAACTGCTTTTTATCTGCTTATACATTTTCCTTCTAGTTTGAATGGCACTGGGGGAGCGGTTAGTGTTGAATGAGAGGAGGAGGAGGTGGGTCTGACATTATCCTCCAGTAAATGCTTAACAGCAGCAGTTTGGCCTAGTGTCTGTGTCTCTGAGGGGAGGGGGAGTGGGTAGTGTTTGACCCCCCCCCCCCCCCCCCCCCCCCCCCCCCCCCCCCCACCCCCCCCCCGCCCTCTACGCGCCGGGCCCCCCCTTGTCGTTCGTTTTTTTCTTTGTGGGTGTTTTGTTCTTGTTTTCTCT
>JAABNY020000002.1:3311607-3326354 GCA_015164015.2 Brevimyrus niger | reverse complement strand
GGGGTGCTGTGCTATGCCTCTTTAGTTTAGTGGTTTCCAACCTTTTTAACCAGATTATACTTCTAAAATTACATTGACGGGTAACTTTGGGCGGGGGTGGGTGGGTTGTGCCTGAATTAGCCAGGAACGTGGCTAAAGTGTGTATGTATGTTTTTGTGCATAATGACATCTTATTTTTCAATATGGGATTATCTGGTAATATAAGGGACATTTGGACACTTTATCCAGTTGAATACTAGATGTGGACCACTGATTAGAAACTCCACCATAGTTGACTTTCTACCTCCCTGGCATAACTACCTGTATTCCTGTTTTTTGAAGATCTGCTCTATTATCAGGCTGCAAAGACGGCAGCAAAGGCCTCTAAGCGACAACCTTTTTTATTGCCACAGAACTTCAGTTATTATCAGGGGACCAGATGGTTTACTTGCAATTTGGGCATTGACTTATAGCTACACTCTCCACTTCTAAGAGTGTTTGCATTCGATGATTGTTTGAGGTGTCTATGCTTTCATTTGGAGGTATCACAGACCTGTAATCAGAATGTGTAAGGCAACAAATTGAAGGTGTGAGGGAGACGAGTGAAAGTTCCTCTACTCCTGACAGATATATCAATTATCTTTTCCTAGACTCACTAAGCAAATAATACATTCCTCCTCATTATAGAGGCAGTCAATAGCATTTTGATGGTACTATAATGTTTGAGATGATGAAGTCCATCTGTTATATGCTAATGAGATTGGCTAATGTAGATAAAGGCATATCGATGCGTTATTCATGCAGGGACCATTGAGAGCCGTTGGAATTGATGAATATCAAGCAGCATGCAATGAGCATTTATTCCCCAAATTGTTTTTCCCCTAGATGGAGGTTACTTTACTGGCATGGCAAAGACTGTGGGCACTGAGAAGGGGTCCCCAGAAGGGGTTCCCAGACGGCAGCCATTTGTAGACCTACAAATAGAGTGAAAGGGACAGAGGGAAACTTCAAAAGGCTAATAGACGCTAATTCCGCTAATCATGTTCTAAACTCTGTGTTCTGTTCTGAGTAATAGAGACTGGAAAACAGCTTGGATTACAGAGATCAATCCCCAAGAAGTTATATACCTCCACCATAGGCACTATCATTGTCATTAGCTGACCGAACACATTGCCTGAATAGGTTTAGGAAAGGGTGAGTGTAGTCCACTTAGCTTTTCATTAGAAATGAAGAATCCAGCAAGAGCTTTTCTTCTTCATATCATCAATAATAAAACCATAATAGTTCTGTTACAGTAAAGCTTTCAGACTTAAAATGTGTCCTAAAAACCTATATTTTTTATGTTTATGCATGTTTGTGTATGCGTACAGATGAACCGAATGTCTTTGTTAATACTTGTGTAAAATGTACTTATGCAAGACACCATATAGTTTTGCCCATTTTGCATTCTGGTTCAGTATTAATAAAGGATGCAGAAGTGTAGAGGTGTTTTCTCAGACTGGTCCTTTCAGTGTAAATGCTATTGTGTTAGGAGTTATTTGAGATTTACGGTGATGTTCTGATATACAGAGTCTCTAAAAGGACAGGGATGGAAAATACTATTTTGAAACAGTTTTGTATTATCTTGCAATTGCTTTTTAGTTCCCTTGAAAAACTTTTGTAGTATCAAGTCCATGGGAATTAAGCATTAGAACTATATCTGTGTATTCAAAATGCATGCCAGAGCAACACGCGAATGCACAGAATGTGTCAGTCACAAGACAGGATTCAGAGGGAAGACAAATGTCTTGTGAAAGGATGCAGAATTTTGCAAAGAAAATCAAAACGGTTAAAAAAAAGATTTTGACAAACTTTTCCATTTAGGGGCTCTGTACAGATATTCTCTAATTTACAATGTAGATGAATCTTATAAATGCGAAATAAGATAAATGTGTTGTCATTGTCAAAGTGACCATAATTTCAGCAAATTTGAACAAGTAATGCAAATGTTCCTCAGTAAATAACATTTTATTTCACATGGAATCCCAGACAGATGTGTTACTTTAGTAGGACATTATACTCCCTCAGCTGACCTGCACCTCAATCACCTAAGAGCTGTCTTTGCTAGCACTGTAATCTTAAATATACAGCTGCATAATATCCGTCAGACCTAAAAAGGCAATATATTTGTTTTCATAAGTTTTTTTTATGGTCCTCATGTCAAGGTTTGTTGTGTACTTTTCTCTCACTGTCCAATCAGTGTGGATGAAGCGGAAATGAGGTAATGACTCCAATATGTTGCTTGCCAACCATAATGAGAAGTCAGTGTTGTTAATGACAGTATGAAGGCAGGAAGGCCCCTTGGTGGAATAATTTTGTTTTGCTACTTTGCTTTATCTCTATGTATTTGTGTTCTTCTTTCATATTGTTTATACTTGCGTGGTACACTTACAATTTGTAGAAGAAACAGCAGCATAAAACCATTTTACGTTATGCAGTTATTTTTTCTACACAGCTGGATAGCACTGGTACAATACTTATGGTAATAGTATTAGACCATTGCATGTCATATGTTGAATACTCCTTGCTCCAGTGTTAGTTTGTACTTAGTACGTTTGTTCATTGGGAGTGCAGTCTACCAGCACTGATACGGAATCGCCTCCTTCACAGCTGTATGCATGTGATGTATTGTCACTCACTTGTCCGTCGCTTCGAACAAAAGTGCCTGCGAGATAAATAAATGTAATGCAAATATTTGCGGATGCTATGACTGTAGCTACCTGCTGTAATTTACAGAAAACTCATATTCTTAAATAATTGAAGTAAATTGCTTTCTAAATTTGTGTAGGACGTAAAAACACAAGCACTGCAATGTACTTGAATATTAGTGAATGTTCCTGGACAGCGGGAGGTACTTCTGCACGACTATATTGCACATCTCTCCATATTGCACATCTCCTCACATTTGTCAATGCCCTGTGCATTTTTCATCATGTACACACAAGAGTTGGGAACTGCACCTACACATTACACTCAGCCCTTTCATTACAGTATTATTGCTGATTTGGTACTATAACTATACACCCATATAAAAGAATGGAAAAAAAAACATTAACACAAACTAATCAGATCGTTCGTGATCAGATAAGCAAATGTGCCACAAACAGTCATTTAACCTCTGAGTTGAATGATAGGAGATAATGTAATAGGCATAACACAGAACAGTAAAATGCATCCATATTGTTTTTTTTTTAATTAATCTACATAAAAGACAGAATAATGGTTTCAAATTCATGGTTGTTGCTATTTGCATGTGCTGTCAGTCATTGCATGATTGACCTATTTCCCATCGGTTTCAATTGGGCACCAGCTGAAAGTACACAATAATCCTAAATGCTGTGGTTTTTCACCGAGCTTACAGCTTTGTCTGCCAATACATTAATTACAATAATTTAGAACATTTACAAAATTTTAATGCTGGAGGTCTATAATTGCACAATTCAGAACAGAAGCTTATATAGGGCTATTTTGTTTAGTGGAGCCCATGCATCAGTGATTCTCAATAGGCAGCGAGGCAGGAAAGAGGCACATTGTCCTGCAAGTCAGGCATAAATTCAAACAGAACATATGTGATATAGCTTCTGTTTTTTTCTTGGTTTTTTCAGTGAGGTGTGAATGTGAGTCAATCCAGGGTTTTGGCAAGGTTACTCCTTGCTTGAGGATAAATTTGCATGAACACCAAATACACCCTGATGTTATTTCAGGCTTGATACGGGCTGCACTAGTAGCTTTGAGTATAATATTGTATAACATTAAATATTATACATTATTAAATAATATTGTATTTATTGTATCCGTGACATATATATTTATAGGATTTGTAAACTACTATTTCAGCCCTTTCAATTATAAGGACCCGGTTTTCACTTAAGCACTGAGTTCTTGCTGTGTGCTGATTGGTGAGTCTCCATGAATGTGTCACTAATGCTAATATGAAGCAGCTGTATGAGTCTTTCAGTCAAGGAAACAAAGCAGTAAATGCACAAGACAAACTGAACAATTTACAGTAGCTGTGCACAAGGAACCTTTCAGTTTTAAAGTTCATAGCTCATAGTGTCCTTCCTGAAATCGATTAGGTGGGTCACCGTAATCTGTCGTGTGGGGATGATCTCATTAGGAAGGGTGGTGTTTTGTATATTTGTGTTTTTCTCAAGCAATATCATTGTAGTGGTAGATTTTGGAACACATCAAACGGTCCTGCCCACAGGCACTCAAAGGCAGGTGCTGCTGGGCTGACTCTGAGCCCAGCTGTTTGATCTGGATGTTTGGCGAGCCTGTCCCTGCTTGTAAAATCATGTATGGTCCCCTTCTCCTCCTCTGCAGTGCAGGCCCTTTTAGCAGGTATTCTGCATCCAGTGCTGGAACCAAAACAAAATGACTAAGAGTGCATCTAAAATTAGTAAGAAGCAATACAGCCCCTACTCACCCAACAGTCATGGAGTGATTGACCCCCACCTGAGCGTACATATCATTAATTTGAGGGTGCTATGCACCCCTAGGCACCCTTGTAAACCTGGGTCTGTTTCTGTGTTTGGCCAGTTAATAACATGCATTCCCTTGCAGGTCTCCATAGCCACAGGGTCCACAGCTCAGCATCCATCATTACTCCCCACTGCTGCGTACAGGCAGCCTCTCGCCTTAATGCCAACCCACAATGCTTTGATGAATGTCCATACATTTGTGAAATATCTGCATAAACATTTGCCTATTCAGACATATATACACACAGGCTAACAGCTTCAAAAAACAGATACATTGCAAATGCCCAGGCATGTTTTGGTCTTTATTCATGCCTGTCAACTCGAGTCCCATCAGTGTCCAAACTGCTTCGTCACGCCATTATCTTGGGGATGAAGGTCACATGTGCCGTGAGACTCCAATGCAGTGGAAAGCAATCCGTTATTCCATTCCTCTGTTTTCTGCCCCTTGGCTCTGCCTGAATTTTTAGGGGATTGCTAACCTACAGTATTGTTGGCATTCCTGGCAAAATTCAAACATTGTTTCATAAGCATTCCTCAACGCACCATGCACATTCTGGGCACAGCTGTAAGCAGGAGATCGCAAATATCGTGTGAATATTGCCAAAGAATTTCTTTAGCGTTACTTTGTTTGGTTATTACTGGAACTTCAATATAGGCCCTGCATTGGAAAGCCTGATGATGTGGTCTGTCATGGGACGTAGCTTTTGTCACTATAGATTTATGCGACAGATGCACCTCAGTTACATTTGCTGTAGGGTGACTTGTCACTAGAGAAATTATTGTTGTTGCTGCTGTTGTTGTTGTTGCTGATCGTTTTTGTTTGTTGATTGTTTTGCCTCATCTGAGCTTCTCTGTCCCAACATTACACTTGAAGGATCCATCCAAGCCCAGAGTATTTGAGCTCAGAGACTTTCTGCCAACCCTGTAGTTGAGTTTAAAGCCCCTTGTATGTAGAGACATGTTTCCCTCTCTGCCTCCAGGCAATCCAACACAGCTCTCAGCTCCCATGCAGAAGACACACTTCTCATTCTCAAGCACCAAGCATTGGCTCATTGTTCCCCCCAGGGGTAAAGCACACCGCTCAGTTTGCGTCCAGTGAAGCATCCACATAACCAATTAGTGTGTCCTATCCTCTCTCAGTTAACGCCAGAGCCAACTGGGTGAGACGGGTTTAATTCCAATACCACATTAATAGTGATATGCCTGAAAAATTCTCTCGTGGACAGTACTGTCACTTCTTCAGTGGTTGCGACTGTTCTCGATTCTACGCTCATCGGTCCCAGTATCCGTTACTCCTGCGTTGGCTGGGTAGCTGTGGTAACCCATCTCTTTGTTTCGGGGAGGCCAACTGTTGAATGGAGAATGTTTGTTAGAAAAGCATTCCACAAGCATTCCCAGAATGGGGTATTTATCACCTGTTGACTAATGAGACAGGCATCCTCTTGGTATCATTTTGCCGGAAGCTTCGTACTATAGTAGCCATGAAAGGGGAATTGTCAACGTTGATTATCATCAATACTGAAACTGGCTTTAACTGATACCTCGGGATGGCTTCTCTTTGCTGCTACCTGATTTTGAACTAGTTTTTAGCTCAAAAATATGTGCTGTGTTTTTCTTCTGTCCTTTGGATAAATATTTAAGCATGGACTGACTACAACTATGATAAAGCAAAGCTCATAATCCCCAAGTTATTTACATTGATTTTTATTCAGTAGATGTTTTTTTTTTTAATGTAAGCACTTGCTTCAGCTTACATTGTGTTGAAGAGTACCATTTGGTCTGTGATAGCCTTCATAACTGCAGTTAATGGAGCATGCAATTAATGATGTTGAATGCTAAACCAACCAGATTTCAGTATAGGCACCAGCTTCCGTTGCCATGGACGCTAGATCTGAATGACTCAGCCAGCACTTGGATGACAAATGTAATCAATATATTCAATATATGAACTGAAAGTCATCATATTATTCTGATCTCAATACATATAAATTAAATATAAATTAGAATGGTTGGTCTGCATAATTTGGTGGGCCAACAGATAATATTATGATAGCCTTTTTTGAATAAGTGTCTTTGAAGGTTTCTCTGAAATGAGCCATTCAATTGGTACACTCTGTGCAGTACCTCCTGAAATACCCAAAAGAATAAAGAGTTCACTTTTGTAATATATCAGATTCGTTAAATTAAGAACTACATTACAGCGAGGAGTATCACTTCAACACTGAAATGCAATTTAAAAGCGTGCTATAGCAACCACAGGAGCTTAGAGATGAATTAACTAAAGATATAACAGTGTTAGCTGAGATGAGAGCTCTTTTGATTGAAACTGGTTGGTTTAAACCTGTCAGTTGAGAATTACAGTATAAAACTTTGTTTTATAGCAGAGGATATACAGTTTATGTACTGCAGAGGGGTGATCGCACCATAGAATAGTAAAGGGTTAAACTGTGCTTTGGTTTTACCATGAGCTCCCATGATGCTCAGTCAGGAGTTGCACTCGTTTGATGATACAATTCTGTTATTGATCCCTCTGTAGAAACAGGGTGACCTTTCCTAATACAGCCTGTTGTAGCCTAAGCATGCCACTAAGCCTCTGTAATGCAACTTGATGCAAAGGACAACAGTTTTGTGTAAATTATTTGTGACAGTGATTTTGGCTGAGGCTCTGCCCTGGATAATTATATATGGGAAGACGCAGAAATGGGAACTACAAAGGTACAGACCTGAGGTCTTTGGTGGTTCTCCGTGCTTGAATATTTTGTACGGTTTGCCCTTATTCAGTTAATAAAGTTTGCATCCCAAGCAACGCAACAGATCTGAGTGATGACACGGACCATCTGGCTTAATAAGTCAGTCTAAGTCACTCTGTGGCATATCCTGCCTACAGCTGCATGAGGCAATATGTAACGACAGCATTCCGTCTATATTACATTCATATTTAATAGGTTTTGCCTTTGTATTCCCAGTGTTAAACTAAGCCTGGTAGTACCTTTAATGAGAACACCGCCTGCGGCATTCAGATCACAGTTCACTCGTACAATCCATGTACGTGTAATTACCGGCGGTTGGGATCGGGCATCCATTAGTTAGAACTGCAGCTTCAGAATTTCTCTGTATTCTATTGGATGCTGACACTGCTTATAGTGGCTTCATGCCATGATTTTAGCATAAAAACTGTTAGCGGGGAATGCTAAGTAGAGCCAGTGCAACTTTTCTTACCATTATTATATCTACTGTTATGTGGTTGGTTATCTTTCAGAGGTGGAGGCAGTTCCTTCGGTGCTGCCTCCCAAGCACTGGTTAAGCCGTTGTACATACTGAAACTCAGGCCCCAGCGCGGGTGTCTCTGTAAGCACTGTCATTACTGTCCTCCTCATTCCCACAGGGAAACGCTAACCATTTGTAAATGTAATAATATAAACAGCTGCTGCAATTAGCCATTGGGATTCTTGAGACTGAGGAAGGTAATCTTGGCACATTGGGTCCAGTCACCCTTTTCTCCATCCATTTATTAACAATTAGCACTATTTCTACACATTTGACTGTGGAGCTTTGGCTAACTAGTGTGTGCTAAGAATAGCCAGGGAGACATGGAGCCGGAGACCATTTAAAATAAAGAAGAAATTGAGGTTTGCATGATTGACAGCAGCTTGTGGGCCCTGTGGGTTGGGTGCTTGGCTAAAATTTCCCTTTACAGAGATACAAGACAATTAATTGCTGAATGAATAACTATGCAAAATATTCAGAAATCGGTGCTAATTGCTAAAGGTAATAACTTCACCCTATTCCTAGTGGTACATTAAATTTCTGTTTACATATCAACACTATGTCAACTGTTATATGCTAATCACTTCAACTACAGTTTAAGCTGTATATGATAGTCCTTATAGAATATATAAGAATATATAATTATAATCAATTAAAGACCACATCTACAATAAATCATTAACACAATTGTAACCCAACATGCACATAGTTACATTTTATCTAGTGATGTCACAAATGGGCACATTTGATAAGGTGGGCTATTACTGTGTTTAACAGGAAGTAGCTCATAACCACCCCAGGAACATCATTTTGGAAAATACGGTATCAAATGTGTCATTTGGAATTGAGGTGTTGGGTAGGATCTTTTGCATAATTTAAATGTGTAGTTGCATTTCTGAGTTACTATAAGTGTCCTTCTTGAACAAACAGTGCATGTCATGCACTCCATATCATTATCTCATTCCCAGCCTTGGCTTCTGTGACTCGATACTGTCAAGAGTTTCACGTTTAATATTTCCAGTGCCACTGGACACATACTAACCATGATGTTATTTGCTTTCTGCCTGTTGTTTTCAGATGATCTACCTTACGATGTTGCATGATAAACAGCTGCATGTATATAGAAGCTTGCCGTTAAAAGAATAACGAATGATACACGTGAAAAATTATGCAGGTTGGCATGATTCACCCTAATGTGGAGTGGAATATGCTGTCAGGCTGACATTCAGCATCCTAAACAGTCATTTTTAAGTATTCAGGGGCCTTATTTTCAGCTTTCCTTGAAGTGGAGCCGTGTGATTCCTCTTCGAATGAGTTATGATGTGCGTCATATGACTGCGCTGAATAAAAAATGTATTGCACATTGATATTCTAGGATTAGTCTTAACGATAACATTAGATTATGAATACCACATGCTTCATTCATACTGCAGTGATCATTATTAGTCTCATTATGATGTATGTTACCATGTTCAACAAAGCATACTGGAGTTCAGGTAATGCATCCGTTGCATACCACATATTACCCTGGTGTCAGAAGTTGAAAGAAAACCTACGTGTGTTTGCCCTACAAGTGGGGGAAAAAGTCTAGTACTGGATTTCTTCTAATGTGTCCCCTGTTGCAGAAATCATTGAAGCTTGATGCATAGTGACTTTGTCCAGCTAAAGGCTATCGGTGAAATTTATGCTGTGTGAAATGAATACCCTCTGGTACTGTAGTTATTAGGTCTCTAAGAGGCTAAAATTACTAAAGTACTTTATACTGTGTAAAATGAATACTCTAGTGTAGTCAGTAGGTATCTGAGTCTGAAATTTCTCCAATACTTTGTACTGTCTAAAATGAAAACACTCTGATAGTTATTAGGTCTCTAAGAGGCCAAGGTGTTTTATACTGTGTAAAATTAATGCTCAACAGTAGTGAGTAGATCTGAGTCTGAAATCGCTAAAGTATTCTGTACTGTCTAAAATGAATACTCTGGTAGTCAATAGGTCTCTCAAACTGTAAGGTGAGACAGTGTGACTTCATAATCAGTGACAGCTTCTCACGTTCTGCTCATTTGAAGTCTCGCCACTAGAGGATTCCCATCCTTCATCCCTTGAACACACAGGCCTAGATTATGATACATAAGGGTACAGATCCAATCATGCATTTCAAATGAAAAGTACATTATTTCTGGAGCGTATATCTGCTTTTCTTCTAGGTGCCCTTGTTCAGGGTAACTGTAATTATAATTTTACGCTGGATGCACTTCCTGCTTATATGTCCTTGCCGTGTCACAAAGTAGCTGAGAACATGAAGTGCTGTGCTCAGTACATCTTACGCAAGACCATCATATAAGACAGCCTAGTTCACCTGAACATCCTTTTGTCCATGTTTCTGCACTGCTGTTTGTTCTTAGTTGACCCCCATCTGTCTGTAGGCTTGGTTGTTCCCATTGTGCTACCTCTGCTTTTTTCTTTTAAACAGAAATGCTGTTCTTTTGATGTAGCCCATAGTAAAGGTCTAATTTGGTTAATAAAACCAGACTCAACTCATCATTCATCCTCCATCTGTCTGTTCTCAGACCTATAATTCATTACTAATGTTTTTCCAGCCTTCTTATCTGTCTGCATGTCTGCTCCCTCCTCCTGTCCATCTGCTATTTTCTGTCCACTTACTTTTCTTTTGCTTATCATTCATTTATTGGCTTCTCTGTGTAATAAAAACCAGACCTCCCTGTGCTGAACTTTGTGCGTAATTTGTCTGAGATGAATAATTAATATTTTAATTTAGGGGATAGGGAGTTCATTTTTAATCAGAACACTCCAAGTGTGAATTTTGAAACTTTTAGATGTACTTAAACTGAACGTGACACTCTTGCTGGAGGGTTTAAAATAGAGCTGAATGTCTAAGGCAGAGGACAATATGAAGTGATGAATACAGTTCACATTTACAGTTCAGTGATTTGTGAAGAGTCTGAGAACAAGTAATCAATTAAATCCTGAATAAATTAGGCAACTATATACTTTTTATTAATACTTGGGTGCCCCTGAATTTCCCAGCCTCGGCTCTGACAAAACTGAATGTGCTTTAATTGGATCTAATTTTTTTAAGCCTTATACTTCTTAGTCATTTTAGAAACTGTTTTTATTTTTGAAAAACATTGCCAGTTCACTTTAATATACTGGAGGTGATTTTATATTTTGTATGTCTAAGCATTCAGGGACCGATGATTTAGTAAGAGGATGATGTAAAAGAAGGGAGGAACCAATCAAAATAGTAAACAGGACAGAGGTGTATCACTTTGCACAGAATGACCCAATGAAATGTAGTTTCATCACAAACCAAAAAAACTATAAGAACCTGAAGAATTGTGAAACCCATGTATGGCGAGAGACAGTGTTCTCAGGATTGAGATAATTACATAGTGCATTTTAACATATGTCACATTATGTAATAACTGGACAAAGTGTCAATGAAGACATCCATCTTGGTTGTTCATTAAATAATGCACAGTATAACGTTTTCACCATTGCAAAGTTAAAACTCTGCATTTTGTAGTAGCTGCCACAATAAGTCACAATTTATTATAAAATGCAAGGAAATGTATTACATATTGTGTTCAAGCTGTGTATTACAAAATGCGGCAAATTATTACAAAATGTGGGTGCTATTACATAATGAAGTGAAAATTTGTTACATTTTGTCGAGTTATTGCATAATGCAGCGTTATTGCATAATGCAGCGTTATTGCATAATGCATTGTAACAAGATAGGCTCTCCGTTTGATCAAAGGAATAAAACAGCGAGAAGGGCGCTTTAACAAGAAACGCTTCTTCAATTCCCTAACATCATCATTACTATTGTTATGACTATTGTTGTTTTTGTTTTGTTGTCCCTTTGTTTTTGTCATCGTTTTGATCCTTATGATCCCTCTGTTCATTTTCCGTAGCCCTTTATCCATTCAGAGTCATACTGAACCTGGGGATTCTCCTAGGAGGCGAAGGCAAATTATGAATTAGGGCAGTAATTTGTTATTGCCTCATGCTCTGATATACTGTACAAGTGTGACAGCTAATATCTTCTTTCCATTTAATTGCTCCAAAGTCTGATGCAATTAATCTGCAATTTCATATAATAATGTCCATGTAACCTCCTAAATTAACATAATATTAATAAAGTTAACATTAATAAATAGTAATATAATGATGTAAGTGTTACAAAGTTAGTTTTACAGACAAGCCAATGTTAATATGTCTTCTAATAGGACAACGTAGTAGGACATTGAGTATGATTGCTGTCAGATATGGCAACTGGAACAGAGTTTGACTGAGAGGCCTGTCTGACAGGCCTGTCACCTCTGTGCGCTGCTGTGTCATTACAGGTTTTACTCTGTGTACAGTTTTTGTAATGCCATAAATCAAAATTTAGCTTCCTCTTATTTATATTCACTACAGTGGTAATTATACTCACTACATAATGCTGAGTCTCAGCTACCACATGAGGAAGGTGGGTGAAGACGTGCAAGCAGACAAACGCACAGGCCCTCAGTTCCATTCACAGTTTTTTGTGATGCAAAGCTACAAAGTGTGACATTTATTCTCAAAAATTATATTTTATGAAAAATTTTAATTGTTTTCGGAAAAAACTTTTAGCTGGATTTTGTTGTTTTTGCACCATCCGATTTTTAAAGACAGGTCAAAGGTCAAATGATCTTTGCTTTTACCATGAAATGTCACTTAATTTCAATAGGCATTCTTAACCTCAGCGCAATCGCGACTCCATAGCCAGGTGCCCTGGGCAGGAAATGATTTGAAAGGGACACTTTTGCCAGATAGGGGAGTTCAGCAAGGGGGTGGAAGCAGAAAACATGGGAACTTGGGAAGGTCATTTACAGTATGTGGTGCTTTTCCAATGGCATACAGGAATCAAGCCGTACCCGAGCTGTACTGCGAAGGGAGACTAGTTACAGTGCGGTTCCAGCTCACTTTGATTTTCCACTGCTGAAGGGTGGGATCGATAGAGGCATTACCGGGTTTGGAGAGTGACAGAGATGTCAGAGGCACTTATTTACCGTACAGATGCCACACATTCTAATATACAAACATGCTAATAACCGCTGCCACAACTGTAAAAATTGCAGTTATGTTATGTCAGCATCAAACGCTAGAGGAATTATCATTCACCTGTGTAAATTTGCATTAGATGCATTCCGTTCAGCTGTTCTGTAGTACTCTCTTATTTTTAAGTAGGAGTTTGGCAATTTTTAAGTTCTGAGGAATGTGTCAATACATTGCAATGTGTGATACTAATAATAATGAATAATATATAGAATATGCCCTTTTTTGCCTCAGATAATCCATGTGCAGAAAGCTGGTATGATAGTGAGGCTGGCGAACTGATGACAGACAGACAGACAGACACACAGGCAGACTGATAGGTCAATGTCAAGCACCATTCAGACAAAGTAACTCATCTTTTAAAAGTGAATGATATTTTGAAAGACATACAGGTTAAGAGGGAGAGTGCATGCTGCAGGGCTTTTAAAATAAAATCTAATCAAACTTTGCAACAATGAACCTGCATGAAGCGGCAACATTTAATGCTGAAGGGACTGATTCTGTTCAAAAGAAAAAAATAAATAAGAATAAATGGTGACCCCATTCTGTACAACCTCTCCCCCCACATACACACACACACACACACACCAAGGAGCGCTTAACACATTTATAGTTGATGAGACTTGCACTGGGTGTCAACGCGAGGGAAATCCACTGACAGACAGCAAATGGCTTTTCAGTGAGAGAGGTCCAGCCATTCCACTGAGCGACTGTCAGATTCAATACACATCTGATAAGCGAGTGCGGGCTTTCATATCTCTTCTGCCGCCGGGGGGGGGGGGGCACACATGCCTGTCTCTCACCTCAGATAAGCAACAAACTTCCAGGCTTCACATAAACATTAACTATTTAAAAGCTGTATCTGAGCATGTGAAAGGAACTCTAAGCAGCACAAGGGCAATCATTAGCTTAGTCCCCAGTGCAGTCACCGTTTAACTGCGGGATGATGTCATCATTTATAGTAAGGGGTCCACAGCCCCTATTTTTATCCCCTATGTTTGTGCATTTTTTTGAGATGCTAACAAACTGTACCTTCTAGAGGTAAAGTGCTACAATTTCACTACATTGTTTTCATTCCTTATATGGATGCATTAGCATTTTGCTGCTACATAGTTACAGTGTTACATACATAGTGTAATATAACCAGGTTTGCTGGTTAAACAGTCTTGTGTATAGTAATCAACACAGTCAACACAGAGCACTGTTCTTTCTTTAAATGCCTTATTTTGGTTTTTCTGAATGTCACAGCCCCGTGTGCCGCAGGCATGCAATATTGTCAGTGGTCTGGCTGCTTCAATAAAAAGGAAAAAACACGTAATAATTCTATGACTTCTATGAGCAATATTGACACTTAGTTAAATTGCATAAAGAGTAAAATGCCCCTGGGAAACGTCATACTGACACAAGCAAAATATAATGCTTAATCTGTTAAGGAGTGACACCACTATAGAAAGGCTGCTATAATTATACCCAGCCACTCTCATAAGACTGAAACTATTATAACCAGGTTGATGTCATTGTTGCCTTCTGCTCTCCATATTGTTGCTATCCTGTTGAGCTTCCAGGCTAATGCCATTTAACTCCATGCATTGCACTATTGGAAATCCTCAGTTAGACACTGCTGTCCAGCACTGAAGCAGCTTCCACAGAGTTGTAAATCTACAGAAGAGAAAACCTGGAACAGTATGACAGTTCTGCACCCTCATAGGATGAGAAACCGCAGATTAGCATACTTCAGTAGCATATTTCCTACTTTCCAATAGCCTGTAGTTTCACCCTAAGGCCCCAAATTAGGGTTAGGGTTAGCAAACTGAGGCTAGGGTTAGGGTTAGAAAAAGTATGGCATGTTCAGCCATCAACATGTGTTTTTATGACAGTTCT
>JAABNY020000002.1:3285448-3295619 GCA_015164015.2 Brevimyrus niger | reverse complement strand
GTGTGTGCGGCAGTCGTTCATATGTGCAAGATGCTGACTCTTTGGGCTGTAGAGCCTCACCCTTTCTGCCATATGCTAAAGCAGCTATGGCTGATGGGGTTCCTATGGAAACAGAGGGGTCAGCTAAGGGGGGCGCTGACTCTCGGTTTTCTGTATGGGTAAGAGATTCGTTCCAGGGGCAGGGCTTAAAAAAACCCGGAGTGCATCATTTCAGAATCGGAGAGTAGAACACCTTAAAATAATGCACCTGTAAATTTAGTTAAAGTACCTGTAAATACACTGACGCATTTGCTGAATGCAAAGAAAAACAAATGCAAATGGGGAACATATAAAAACGAAACAGCTCAGCTGACAGATTTAGGCTGACAGACTTTATGTTTGGTGTCTGCCATGTTACCTGGTATGTGTGATTAATTGTGTGTCGTTTGCATCGGGTGGAACGTTTGTTGGCAAATTGGCCTTCGGTGAATATTGGCATGGAAGGATCCCAGCAGGCTCTTCATAAACGTTTAAGAAATTTACTTTCATATCTTAGCTAATTGGAATTCAGCTAGGGTTTGCCCCTTTACACATGGAGAACACCAGTGTTTGTCATCCCAGTTTTTGGGGACAGTAAAGACAGACCACATTTTTGCTCCCTGCCAGATAATCTAAATTTTTGGTCCCTCCCAGCTCCCTACTGGACTGGGAGGGAACAAAAACGCAGACTGTCTATGGGTCCTTAAGGAGCAAGTTAAGAAACACTGGTCTGCATAACATACAGTAGACACACGCCATTGTCCCCTGGCAAGTACAATAGGTTTTATTCTTTTAGACTACATGTAAGTTAGATCCATTTCTTCTTGATCTTCTGACTCTGAGGCTAGGGATCTGTGCTGGCAATCGGACAGTTTATTCTGTTGGGCCCTTAAGCAAGGCCTTTAACCTGCAATTGCTTCATCCTGGGTATGACCTTAATCTACATCCAGGCCTGCAAGCAGGTCCTCCAACTTTCAGGAAAAAATTGGGGGTTGTTGGCAGGATTGGAACTCCAGCCACCGGAAAATACTTAACACTGTTCCATTCCATTCAAACTAGTGTAGTGCTGTCATATCACGCAGTGCACAGCTGCACTTTGGGTTCTTATCCCTGAGGCGGTTTGTTGTATGGTGGGTGCAGCAGTGCGCACTCCTTTCCTTCTTGAACTAAGCTCTGGTGAGTATTTTGTGATAGGAAGCACATTGCAGTTTTGCCTTAAAGCAGTTTTCAGACCGAAGGTGGCAGACGCCGCGCTGCACTCTGAAACCTATTATTTTCTATGGATCCTGCAGCGCGCGAACGGTTTCGCGCTGCGCCAAGCAAAGCGCAAGCGCAGCGCAAAGGAAGTTGAAGGTTGATGTTGCGCGCTTTGAGGCGTTGTCGCACGAGGAACACAAAGTACGGAAATCGAAGTGGAGGAGAAACTTATATTGTGCCAGTCTGAGTTATCAGAGGTACATTTATCTCAAGCTTATAATCTATTATCTTGCGAAATACACATCGTCGCGACTGGCAGGGGCAACAGCGAAATGACAGAAGAGAGTTTTTGAAAACTGCGCCGACTTTTTTCGCGGAATCCCACGGCGAGCGCAGGATTTTGTTGTTTTTTTTACTTTCTTTTTTAACAAGGGAGAAGCAAATTCTCCATGAGACTCATGGCTATGTCCCCCCTTAAGCAGTTATACAACAGATTATTACAAGGATTTAGCATGTAACGGGGCATTGTGTAGGATTTAGCGTTTCGGTAGTGAAATGATACTCACTGAATTTAACTCCCCAAAGGCTGTGATAATAGCAGTCCCTGCACAGCCTCGCCCGTGGAAAGTTTCTTATGCAGTTAATGTGTACAAATGTTCCGCTTAATCTGTGTCTGTATGCACAGGTGCATATGAGTCTCCAGAGATTTAGTCTCCAGAGGGTGGAAATAGAGGTCAGTGTGCCAAAGATGACTTTTTTTCTATTTGTGTAAAAGTGGAAACTCTTTAATATTCAAAGTTGGACGTACTCTTCATCTTCCCAGTTAAAGTACCAGTCGAGTTAAATTGTACACATACTACACCTTATTTTGATACTCAGTTCTCAGTTCATTAAATGGAATTTAATGGTGTGTGAGTGTGCCCTGCGATGAGATGGCACCCCATTCTGGGTTGTTCCCTGCCTTGCATCCAAAGCTTTCTAAATAGGCTCTGGACTCCCCGCGACCCTAAGTAGGACAAGCCGTTACAGAAGATGGATGGATGGATAATCCAGTGATAGACTTGAGCATTAAGAATGTGATGGATCTGCAGAAGTTGCTGTGCAGGGACATGCTCCAAGTGTTATACCACTGATCACTGCTGGCTACTTGTGCAGAAACCACAGACAATCATCTCGCTGGTGGTCAAGTGTTTCCCATGCGTTTCATGTCTGATGCTTTAGATGGGTTATCTCCTGGTGATTGTCTCTTTTGTCCTCAAGCACACCCGTCACTCTGTGTTAACAGCGGTGCGTCTCCCTTTTGAAGACGTGCTGGCAGCGCAGCCCAAGTGAGAAGGGTCTCATTGTCGCCTGCTCCTCTGTTTGTGTAATGAAAGGAAGAATCATTCATGCTTCACAGGCATCAGTGCTTTATTTTTCCCCGTTCCGGGCTCTACGTGTTATGGGGCGGCATAAAGCAGGCAGGAAAAAGGTGATGATTCACTTGTGGCTCCAAGAGACAACAGGGATTTATTGGGGAAACTAAAATGAACTATACAGGAGTAAACACTATAAAGGGGGCCGGGAAACACCAGGAATAGAAATTCAGAAACAAGCCAAGTAACAACACACAGCAACATTACCACACAATGACTGACTGGGGAAACGAACACATTGGAAAAACTGATAATACTTAAGTTACAAATGAGGCCTCTGGACGACCCCAAACTCCTGACCGGTGGGTTTATAGTCACAGGGCCAAAAGGCTCAACCCACTGAGCTATGCAAAACACACTCGGGCTGAAAGGCAGGGTAAGACAGAACAGACCCTGACAGTATGTGGCCAGTGAATTAGTCTAATCCAGTGTTTTCCATTCCGGTCCTCAGGGACCAAAAGACAGTCCACGTTTTTGCTCCCTCCCAGCCCCGAGGGAGCAAAAATGTGGACTGTCGTAGGGAGCTCGGAGGGAGAAAAATCATGGACCAACTGGGTCCCCATGGACCGGATTAGGAAACACTGTTCTAATCTAAATGCACATCTGGAAAGGTTTGTCTAGGTTCATTGGCTTTGTTCTATAGCTTTGACTGCATTTGTTGATTGTTTTGACTGTGCAGCTTAAACCCATATAATCAATTTAGGTAGATGCAATTGGAAGATTTTTTATGCTTTCCCCAGACAGCTTCCCATGTTACCATACCAATATGTAATTGCCACTGTCGGCTGAAGAAAAAAAAATCTTATCTAACCTTAGGCAGAGAGTGCAGGGTGTGGAGAGTGATTTTCTTGCTGAATGCATCGCTGCTGGTATGGAGAGGAAATCCAAATAGCCTGTGAGAAGTAATTCCAGCTGCAGTTCTGCTTCGGTGATAAAGCCACCTGTGAGCTTTCCCCTGTGAGACCATACAGCACTGCCTCACCAGTAGTAACGGACACACACTCACAGACATGCACAAACACCAAAACGCATGCACACACCTGCATGGAACTTCTTAATATGATATTCACTTGGTGAAATTATAATTCAGTTCATCAAATAATTCATTCCACACGAGTGCTGCCCAGGCCATAAATTCTGGCTCAGTAATGACATTCAGTAAAAACTGAACATGGCAGTTTCTTGTTTAATGAAGTAAGAATGCCTGGCCCAACTTTTGAAAGTTGGTCTGGGTCTTTTTGTTAACTTGAACAGAATCGTGCCCAAGCGGCAGTTCACAAAGCCATGGCTTTGATGGGATCCAGGGTAATTGCCGAGGTTCTGGGTAACCTCTGTGACATGCCATTGAAGGAATCGATTCTTTCATCCATACACCACAGGCGTCTCTAAGGTGCCTAGATTGCTGTTTGAAATTGTGCATGATTTGTATTGTAGCGTGGAATAACACAGATTTTGTTTATTTGTCAAACTACTAAAAACCAGAGGAAACCCACACAAACACGGGGAGATCTCTAGACACACAGCTGGTGACTGGAACCAAACCCAAAAGCTGTATGACTTACAGAAGATGAATAAGCAGACTGTCAAATTGATTTTTGAAGAACCTATGATCTCCGGCATAGAGATCCATGGGACACTGCAGCTCTGGAAGATGGAAGGGAACTATGTATTTTGCATACTCGTGGAACTGGGAGAACAACTGATCAACACAGAAATACACTGTGTACTGTAAATGACCAAAAACGTGAAGAAATGTAAATTAGCAACATGTAAACCAGGGGTCCCCAAAGTATGGCCCGCGGGATTTGGACCTGCCCTCTGAACATTGCCAGAGACATATTTTGTCATTTTAAAATGTAATTTTAAATATACTTGACTGTATTTGATAACAAAGGTTGGCTTTCAAACTAAAATTTTCCTTAGTTGTTAACGTAGCCTAATTCATTTTAAAATTCACATACCTACAAAATGGTACATTCGACGTAATTTACTTGCCATTGCAATCGAACAGATGATGCGCAAGCTCAAAGAGAAGACATATTTTAAAAGCACCCTCAGAAACCTTGGACGGTCTACTTTTCAAATATACATAGGTAGAAACTAAATATATTTTTACAGCTTCGTGACACGAATAGAAAGAACAAGAGTGACTGATTTAAGCGTCTGGGTCTTAAAGCAGTTCTGATCGCCTTCCCACTTGCAAATCGCGCTATTCGCATAATAACATGATAAACCGACAGTTGATATTGGGTAAAGAAATACATGAATACGCCCATTGTTACTCAAATAAACAAGAGCACATGTCTGGGTAGTGTTTACACTAATCGGCTACAATATGGCACACGGATACGTTTCTGCCGCTGAACTCTTGCGCCATTGTTGTCAGTCAGCAGCGAATCTCCGGCTTGTGTTCATGGGTAAGTGGGCTAAGCCTGTTTGTCTATAATCACAAGGTCGTCGATTCGAACCTGCGTTTAAATACGCGGTAATGCTGCTATTTATAACGTGAATACTACACACCCCAGATGCAGGTAAAACAAAGAAATGTAATATGGACCTTTTTGCCTATTTAACCTAATTTTAAAATCTTTAATACTTCCGACAATGGATGTTGGAAAGAATTTAGTCAGCATTTTTCAATTCTACATAATGATTTCAGCAAGATTTAAACTGAAATACACGAGAAAGATGCGTGGTCAACGGCCTTGTGCCCAGAGGCTTAATAATAGTGAATTAGTTCATTTTCGTTAACTCTGCATAGGCACTACATCATATTTATTGCTTTCTATAGCGACTGCTCACAGTTTTTCATTTTTCATTCAATCTACCAATTAACTGTGAAAAGGATTTTATTGTTGCTACTTGTTGCAAACTACTACAGGTGTGGGGACACCTATCTCATCAATATTCATTGTGCAGGCTGAGCACTGACTTAAAGAAAAAGTGTCATTACAAAGTTCTAACACTTTAATAATCAAACCACATATAATTTCAGAATGTCTCTTTCACCTATGTGGAGCCAACCCCTGTGTCTATAATTCAGAGCTCAAAAGCCTTGGCTAGAAATGTTTATAATGTGATTTTTTTACACAGCATTTCTGAAATAGGTTTTTGAAAAGTATATGTTTAAAGTTGATTTTAACAAAAAACAGAATAACATTCTAAGTGGTCTCAGATTACTGATGGTGAGTTTGTGCTGAATTAAAGAACATGTAACACTTTGGGATAAATGTTTTTTAGATAGTTGAAATATTTTAAAATGTCAAGGCATGTCAGACTACCCTAAAGGTAGCTGAGAGGCCTCAGACTCCAGAGGGTTAAAATCACAATAAAATCTCCACAATAATACTAGTAGTCACTCATGTAATTTTCTGCTATAAACCAACCCGGCCCCCCATTAAAGCAGGAAAAAAGTTGTAAACCCTTGAGTGCAGAACATCTCTCTGACACAAAAAACTGCTTCAGACAGACAGAAATTTAAAACATTTTACACATTTTTCACATCTGTAAATAGTGGGTTGAAAATAGCACTGGTGCACACCTACAAATAAGACACTTTTACCTCATCTATGGCTTTGTGAAAATTTTGAAAGCTACTGCTATTTTGTTTGACATGGGGTTCAGAAAGAGAGGGATAATTTAGATGCTTCAGAATAGTTTGTTGTTGGGTCAGATGTAAATTTTTCCTAAAGGGAGCAAAATCCTATTTTGTGGGATATGTTTTCAAGACTTTACTGATACAGTGGTACCTCGGTTCTCGAACTTAATCCATTCCAGTCTCCGGATTGAATCCTAAAAAGTTTGAGTTCTGATCGAATTTTTCCCATAAGAAACAATGGAAAGCCAATTAATTGGTTCCCCTCCCCCCACAGTTACACCATAATATGTTTTTTTTTTTTTTTTTTTAGCATTTAAACACAAAATGAACAGGATATAACAAGAAGAGCATTTTTTTTCTTAATGGCTTCCAAAACGATAAAGATCTCATCCCAACATTACCCCTGTCCTGCCTCGATCGTCTGCTCCTTCCATGTGCCACGCCCCCTCGTTAACCTCGCGCGGTAATGCTGGTGATCAGCTGTTTTTGGTTGTTGTCATTAGTCCTCTGTATTAAGTCCACGTTTCAGTTTGTTACCCCAGTTTGGTCATTGGGTGCGTTGGACTTGCTTACAGAACTGGCTTAAAGCAACGCATTCTGATCCTGATGCAATGCATTACAGTTAGATGCATTGCGACCACTCACCCGGCTGCACAAACTGGAACCACCTCTGTGACGACACACCTTTGCCCTAGAGCAGTGTGTGACAATGTATGTTTCTGAACCTGCAGCTGGTCACAGTACTGCAGTGAGTGACACTGAATACTGAAGCTGAAGCAGGGTGACAGTAGAGCAGGGGGCCATTATCCCACTACAGTGCAGTGGGAATGCTCTAACCATTTCAAGTTCTGCCAGTTTCATCTACGCAGGGCAAGTCTGTACAAAGAAGTCTGACTTCTGAACACAGAACAGATTTAAGTGCCAGCATCTGCTTGTATTCTGTGAAAATGCAATGGGGGCTTTTGATGAAAAGGCCCAGTTCCTTTACCAACTGAAAGCCTGTATTAACTTTGCAGAACAAATCAAGATGCGGAATGGCGCCTAGTTACACAGCCGTTATCAACTACAGCATTAGAGGGATGGCGATGACTTTCTCTCCTACTGTATTTTTCTCTCTCAGGATGTTTCAGTGTTATTGTTATGAGAAACACTGAAATTCTTAGGCTGCTGTTGCAGGGTTGGGCATCATGGAATAGTGCAAGACAAACCAGTACAATAAATGAAGGAGTAAATATGTAATAGAAATGCAGTGGGACCACAGTATAGAAAAATAAGTAAGTATGCAAATAAAAGACAGGTGGAATATTAACAAATATGTAATGTAATTGCCGGTTAAGAAATCTGCTGCTATCTCTCCCCCCCCCCTTGTTTCTTTCCCCTTCCTTCACCCATTCTTCTTATCCCCTCTCTTTTCTGTATCCTTCTCCACCCTCTCTGCTCCCCTGTCCAGGGTGGAGGGAGGCAGTGCCAAAGCCATGCACCGCCGGCACACCACCCTACGGGAGAAGGGGCGTCGGCAGGCGGTCCGTGGGCCGGCCTACATGTTCAATGAGCGCGGCACCAGCCTGACCGCTGAGGAGGAGCGCTTCCTGGACGCCGCCGAGTACGGCAACATCCCCGTGGTGCGCAAGATGCTGGAGGAGTCCAAGACACTCAACGTCAACTGTGTAGACTACATGGGCCAGAATGCATTGCAGCTGGCGGTGGCCAATGAGCACCTGGAGGTGACAGAACTGCTGCTGCTAAAGGATGGCCTGGCCCGTGTGGGCGACGCCCTCCTCCTCGCCATCAGCAAGGGCTATGTGCGCATCGTGGAGGCCATCTTGGGCCACCCGGCCTTCGTTGGCGGGTTGGAACGCGAGCTGCACAATGACGACTTCTACGCCTACGATGAGGACGGCACGCGCTTCTCGCATGACGTGACTCCGCTGGTGCTGGCTGCGCAGTGCCAGGAGTATGAGATTGTGCACATCCTGCTGGTGAGGGGTGCGCGCATCGAGAAGCCTCACGACTATTTCTGCAAGTGCATGGAGTGTGGTGCACGACAGCGCCGTGACCCCTTCAGCCACTCGCGCTCCCGCATGAATGCCTACAAGGGCCTGGCCAGCCCCGCCTACCTCGCCCTGTCTAGTCCAGACCCCGTTCTCACCGCCCTAGAGCTCAGCAATGAACTGGCACGGCTTGCTAACATCGAGACCGAGTTCAAGGTAAGGATCCTTGGATAGAGCAAATATAAAACCGAATTATTACCAAAATCGAGTCTCTTAGACTTTGAGGAAGGTATTTGACAACCTACTGCACATACGAATGAACAGTCCAAAATCTTTGGAGCCCCTTTTCTCAGTTTCGCTGTCGGCAGAGTTACTGTGTTTTGCCTTTGTAGGGCAGTACATTGCTAATCCACAGGGAGGGCTGTTGATGTTGATCTGATGCATCTAGGCTTCAGGCAGCTTTGCACCGCATGCTCTGTCAGCATTTGCTTGCATGTTAATGTGTCTTGGCAGTTCAATATAGGGCTTCAGACAAGTGTCTCAATGAGAACTTGCTTAGGTGGAATGAGGTCACGACAGCTTTCATTTTTATCAGCTGTTGTCCTTGTGTTGCTGGATGGCTGCAAAATTAAATAAGTTCCACACGGGGCCCATTTAATTGGCTGCAATCAACCTTTATTATGACCTAATTTTTTACATCTCTCTTGTTTTGTTGATGTGGATGGCGTCATTCCTTTTATTCATTCCTGAGGGGTAACAATAGACATGTGGAGTATCACCCACAACTTTTATGCAGAGGGCTCTCACTTATGTTTTTTGTGCAGCTTCTAAGGTTGCAGTACTGTCCACACACGCGTGTTCATACGACCACAGAGCCTCCAAACACACAGGGGCGGCTTTGAGTCACACTGGTACTCGGGACACACAGATGACAATAACCATCAAATGCGCCTTCCCAGATAGCATCTCCCAGAGACATTTCCATAACTGTCATTTTAGTTGTGACTATGCCCAGGTTTTGATGCTAACGTGATGCAAAGTTATTTAAGCCATCAAGGTAGAACGTATCTATGTCTGTGTTCGTACTTCCAGAACATTCAGAGAGATTTCCCTAAAGGTTTGAGTTTCATCAGACTGCATCGAAGCAGTTTCCAGAACAGTATCACTGAATAAGACACCTGGGCATTTTTGGTCCCTGCTAATTTAATAAAGCAATGAGTGATTTTCAGGCATTAATTAAAAACAGTCACATTTTAATATCCTGTAGCCTTCCTTCTTGTGTTGATGAATGTTATTGATCATCAGTTTGGCTGAAGCTTTAGAATCAAGGCAGTCCATTTACTATTGAAGTCCATGGGAGATAAGCGCTAGTTTAAGGACATCTTTAACAGGCGAAATGCATAGGAGATATGCATTACTTTAGGGAGACCTTACACAGGTGAAGTCCATAGGAGATGTGCACTAGTTTAAGGAGACCTTAAACAAGTCTATAGAAGATGTTCATTAGGTTAAGACCATAGGAGATGTGCACTAGTTTAAGGAGACCTTTAACAAGTCTATAGAAGATGTCCATTAGGTTAAGACCATAGGAGATGTGCACCAAACTGACATGTAGGAGATTTTGCTGATAGTACTGATATACGCTCAATAACCAACAGCTGAGCTACTCAGTGATAAACAATTATGAATCATATTAAGCAAAAGTTATTTTTTCTAGGTTTTAATTTAAGTTCAGGTTTAAGTTTCAGCTCCTCCCATAATCCAACCAGGTTAATGTCTTTTTTTTTTAACAAGGGGGGGGGTCTAAAACTTCATTCAGATATAACCTTGCTAACAGTAAAGTCACAAATGAACTTCTTCACTTCCAGCGATTGCGTTTGTACCAACGTTTAAAGTAATTTTGTGGGAAAGTCCCAGTATACAGAACTTTAAGACATTAGCCTGGCCCTTCA
>JAABNY020000002.1:3249800-3267590 GCA_015164015.2 Brevimyrus niger | reverse complement strand
ACTGATGATGTCATTTGGCACTGGTACCAATTTTTTTGGCAGTGGAAAACCGACACTTTGTGAAAGTACCGAAAGTATGGTACCTGGTGCGGTGGAAAAGCGCCCTAAGAGGCCAGTGAAAGGCTCCAGCTTGTCCCTTATTTACATTCTTATACGCACACAAGTCATGGAGTACTAATCAATAAAATAAAGTTCCTTTTGTTTATCCCTATTTAATTCACTGCTTCTGAGTTCAGTAGGACTATAGATTATTGTGGAACAGTGAGTCTGTAACCTTGATTAAATATTAGTTTTTTTCACCAGTGTTTGCATTTTCAGTAATATCTGATGTCACCGTGGTTTATAATGACAGATTTGAGCGCTTTTTGATCGAACGTGTGGTCTGTTTCCGACCCAACAGAGTGGAGGAGAGCTTTAAGACCTTGTTCTGGTCCATCTTCGGCCTGTCTGAAGTAATCTCAGTGGTCCTGAAGTATGACCACAAGTTTATAGAGAACATTGGCTATGTGCTCTATGGAGTCTACAACGTGACCATGGTGGTTGTCCTCCTCAACATGTTGATTGCTATGATCAATAACTCCTACCAGGAGATTGAGGTGAGAATAGCTCTCAAATGATAATGATGATGGTGTTGTTTTTCACTGTTTTTCTTGGACAAATAATGTTACTCCTTGTCCGATAAATGAGTTTAATGTGTCTCCAGTGGTATTGATACTTGTTTTTAAAGGGCCTCCCTAGCGTTGATATATTTATTCTTATTCCCCTACACGCGCACGCGTGCACACACACACAAACACACATACACACCCACACACACACAAATACACACACACAAAAGACCACACATAAATTTTACACACACACAAACACACATACACACCCACACACACACAAATACACACACACAAAAGACCACACATAAATTTTACCTAACAGGTCAATGGAAACAATGAAACTATGTTCCCTCAATGTTGTTGCACACAGACTCTCTATTTTTAATATTTCTGAAGGTCTGCCCCCACCCAAGCCCCCGAGGCAGTTCTCTGTGTATCTTTTTCCCTCGACTGCACCCCCTTGCAATTCCTTTGTACCCCACCAGGGGGTTGTGCCCCACAGTTTGAATACCCCTGCTGTAGATGGATGGTTGCCGCTGTGTGTTTCTCTGTACAGGAGGATGCTGATGTGGAGTGGAAGTTCGCCCGCTCTAAGCTGTGGCTGTCCTATTTCGACGAGGGTCGCACCCTCCCACCCCCTTTCAACCTGGTTCCCAGTCCCAAGTCCTTTTACTATTTGGTGCTGCGGTGTAGGCAGTGTGTGGTGCACCTGTGTAAGGCCAAAGGCAAGAGCCACGACAGTGAAGTGGAGATGGGCATGCTCAACTCCCGCGCCAAGGTGAGAAGCTTAAGCGTACATATCATGACAGCAAGGCGGAGATCATAAAATTATGGCGAGACATTAGGGCAGGGCTCCTCAACCTGGACCTCGATTACAAATCCAGGCTTTGTTTTCAGTTCCCTCAGGTAGTTAGTTTAATAATCACTGATTCTGATTGGGCACAGATGCGTCATACCTGGCTCACAGCTAAAGGAAGGCTGGAAAATCAGCAGGGCTCAGACTTGGGGAACTGTGGTTTGAAGAGCGATGCCTTAGGGTGACATTTGGGAGGGCTTTCACTAAGGATTTCACATTGAACGGGGCACACTTTCTCGATACTTCAAAGTGAGAAGTCAAAGGTCATGACTTGGACTTAGCAGACGAGGGTCATGGCGGAGGGCTTCAGGAGAGCAGGCTCTACGGAAGCACCAGGCTGAGAGGGTGAGCTAAAAGCAGCTGGCTGCAGGCTGCAGGCAGGGCTTCCCGTGGGTGGTTTGAGCTGCTTGGGCTCAGGAGGCTTCACAGTTTACCGCCAGGTCCAGCATGGTGCAGAGTGCACGCTCTCCTGCACGTCTCTCTCCACTCGCCCGCCCTCCAGAATCCCGGGGGGAATTTGCTGTATTTAAATCCACACAAATCTGCAATTCAGAATGTTTTTATCCTAACATATCTCTGCAGGGTCGATTCCGAATGTATCCCAGAGGCCGGGATGAATTAACTCTGAAAAAGCCAATTACACACCCAACTCGATACCAGGTAAGTATTTGCAAAAAGCAGAATACTCAGACTACAGGTGTTTCTTAAATTGCAGCAGAATTGGCGGACGTGTCCTACCACAAGCTACTGGTTCTTAACATTGAGGGTGATTAGGATCCTCAAAGATTTCTGGTTATTTGATGCACTCACACATATCCTGGATGATTAGGACCCTCCCAAATTAAGTGGGAAGACTTAAAAGACATGAATGTATTGTTATCATTGCATAGAGCTTGTTTTTTACCCAGTAAAGAGCTGGACAGAGACACTCCTGGAACCCAAATCTGGCCACAGTAACTATACACATGATTAATAATGAGTGGTCACATTAATTACCGTGGCCATAGTCGCCGTCTGTATTACTGAGGTCCAGCTGGGCATCCTCCTTATTGCAGTGTATTATTTAGGCAGGACAGATGTTTATTGGTTAGGTGATTTTGTTGGAGACTTGTCTGGACGAAGAGCTGTTTGTTGATGTTGCACACTCCAGCCTGTCATGTAGACTGACGCTGAAAGATTGAGGGGATGTTAATAAGGCATCAGCAGTGGGACTTGTTACGGAAGATGGGGCTGTATGTGTCAATGAATGAATGAGGTCTGACATTTCCAGAGCCCAAGTCAGATCCATTAGCTGAATGATCAGAGATACTATGCACAGCTAATTGATAGAACTCTCAGTTTAAAATCTTGTGTATGTAGCATTTTTTTGATTGAATGGCAAGGTAGGTGTGCTTTGGCAGCGTCTCATTAGGAGTCCTCCAATATCCCATGATGCGGAGTGCAGGTAAAAATATACTGTGAGTGTCCAACTGCTTGTACCCCAGGTTTCCTTAGTAAGCACTTCACAACTCAGTGGGAGAGGCCATCAGGGACAGTAAATTGGCAGCGAGTAAATTTCAGAGTTTCAACAAATTGTCTGTGTGTGCTGTGAGTGTGTCTGGGTGTGTGCGTTGCTGCGTGGGAGTGTGAAACTCTACATGTCAAACTCTCTTCCCCTTTTCATTTCCCCTCTCTCTCTCTCTCTCTCCTTTTCCTCTACTTCTCATTCCTTCGCTTCTGCACACGAGAAAATCATGAAGCGGCTCATTAAGCGTTACGTGCTGAGGGCCCAGGTGGACAGAGAGAATGACGAAGTCAACGAAGGTAAAAACCTCATTAACTTTTATGTCCCATCTACATGTTGGCCATCTCCATACTTGTCAGGGGTTTGGCACGGTCACACTGCTCTTTTGAGTTTTTTTTTTTGAGTTTTCTGTCTAACCAATGCGTCCTGCCATGCGACAGATGTCATTGTCTTCGAGGGAGCCTTGTGTGTCATTCCTCTGCCTTAAACA
The DNA here is from genome assembly GCA_015164015.2 of Brevimyrus niger. Taxonomy (NCBI): domain Eukaryota; kingdom Metazoa; phylum Chordata; class Actinopteri; order Osteoglossiformes; family Mormyridae; genus Brevimyrus; species Brevimyrus niger. The sequence goes on along the minus strand of JAABNY020000002.1, from coordinate 3,264,126 downwards.
CTGTTTGAGTTATGGCAACGTTGTCCAGGTACCGGGAAAGTAACTAATTACTGCCCATCTTTCTTGCAGTTCTTCTTGCGTAGGATCGTTTTATTTCAGCCTGCCATTAATCAAAAATTGCATTCCTGACACATCAAGCTGTTTGCAGAAATTAAGTTGCATTTCCTTCAGTATGCAGTGTAGGAACAGTGGACAGAGAAAGAAAGCGTATACTTGTCAAGAAATTTACTTTGTCATCAGACAATACATTTAAACAATATTGTTTAATTACACTGGTCTACAAATCTTTACTTTTCGTTTCACAGATCAAAATAGATGAACCTTGCATTATTGTTCGTGATTAATTGAAATATCTAATCTGAATTTACAGCAAGGATTGTCAGTGACATACAATTAAACCTTGCACTACAGGTATATATGCAGTATATGTGCATTGTGGTAGTGACTCATCTTAGATACAGGAGTGTATGATTTCCTGCTGTACTTGAGCCCCAGGAACATCCCTCTAAGGGTTACAGCAAAGGTCTGCCAGCGGCCTGGGACTCCGCTCGTCTTCCATATCAGAGAGAAAGCAAAACCGCCATTTAACACGTCCAAACATGTTAGTCAGTAAACTCTGGCAAAACAGAATTACAGTACTTTGTTCACCCTTCTGTAAAGTCCTAAAAATGCCAACACACTCTTAATAAGGAATTATATACTATCAATATAGCCTAAAAATCACAGAAAATTGTGGGTGAGAGAAAAATTCTGAGCGTATTTCTTAAATCAGAAAATCATTGAAGACACCCTTTATCCCTTCCGTGACAAATGCTTTGTTGACCACTGTTATGTGAAATAACCAAGTTTTAAACATTTTACAATAATAATACAAAAATTGGCTGTTTCTCAAAAACCTCATGCTATGTGAAAAATTCTGACGTTATTTCTTTCATCAGCATCAAATGATCCGCAAAGCCCCATTCAAAAAATCAAGTCTCAATATACAGTTTGATATTATAAACATAGAGAAAACTATCATCATAAAAAAATAAGGAACATCATTGTTCCTCAACTGACCTAAATTTGCATGTGTAGATGAACGCAATACTTTGCATTTTTTTGTTATGGACGTCCAATTACTTCAGGCATTCATTAACTACAAATACGGCAACTTCAGTCACCAAAAAGATGTATATCTGAAAGAAGTCTCCATAGTAAATCTAGATAACGTGTGAAAGTACTTGTTATTAAAACATGCTTTAAAAAATATGTTCACCCAATACATTGATGTTTTTGTCTAGGTATTATACACTAATATGAGGAAACTTTCTGGTTTAGTAATACAAAAAACGTCCTACAAAGGTTTATTTACCAGCTCAGGATATGTAGTTAGACCACCATTTTGTTTGCGGTTTGTTTTTCTGTCTCAGTGATGCCTCTTGTTCCTATGATAAATATTTCTGGTGCCAGAGTAAACCTTCGGTCTCTGTGTCCATGAGACTGCTCTTTGTTGGTTGCTATCTGACTCCAAACTGGCCCTCTTGACTGTCAGATAATGGGAGCCCATATCTGGCTTTTTTGAGCATATCACTGCAACTTGTGTGTTCTTCAGGTGAGCTGAAGGAGATCAAACAGGACATCTCCAGCCTCCGCTATGAGCTCCTGGAGGAGAAGTCCCAGGCCACGGGGGAACTGGCCGACCTCATTCAGCAGCTTAGCGACAAGTTTGGAAAGGATCCTGAGCTGCCATGAGGCAGAAACGCCTGGCCAGGAGCTCCCGTTAAGGATGCCCTGAAGCAGGCCGTGAAGAGGCACAAAACCCTGTTCCAAGCCACAGGTTCCTTTTTACACCTAAGAATTGACTATGTGGTCCACTGCACCGAAGGAACCCACATCTATCATTTTAGTACCTCTGTGGGATCTTCAAACCACACTGCTGGAATGCGTGAAGAAGAAATCGAAGGTCCTAATGGTTCACCTGGATTATTATGTTCTGTAAGATACAAGTGTAGCACATGGGGAAGGCGACAAAAATTAAAGGACGTAATGACTTGGAGAACAAAGGTAAAAGAAGGGATAGCCTCACATCTGTTCTGATTAACAGCAAACAGAGATGGTTACTGGACTGGATCGGACTGGCAGAGCGAAGCGCCGAGGTTGCTGTAAGGGCAAATTGTTCGGCACCTCTGCTGTTGAGAGGAAGCGGTGTGGCGGCAGGGTTCTTTTTGTGTGTGTGTGTATGTGTGTGTGTGGGGGTTTAAATAGCGTTAAGGGGCACCATCTGTCACAAACCACTCGCAGCTCTTAGAGCTCAACACCTTACCATACAGACTTTTTGTGCAGCACATGTATGTATCTGTGTGGCTGCGCAGGGTTTATTTTTGTGCACAGCTCTGTAAACACAGTGCACAATTTCACTATTGCTTTCTGTCTGGCCTAATTAAACCTCTAGAGGGAGAGAGAAGGTGCAGAGAGCATCACCAGCATAACAGGAGGGGAACCACTGTGACAGTTCGGCTCGGCCAATACGCACCTTAGACGACCAGCTCGGTGTTCAGGACCTAAAAATCCTCTGCCTATATCTTCTGAAGCATCTCTCTGCAAAGGCTGTCTAATTAATTGAGCCTTTCTGACATGCAAAGACTATCTTCACAGGTCGATCCTTTGTCAGTCAGCAGATGCAGGTGAGGTCTCACACAGACTACCTGGCCAATGGGCTTTACTCCGAATCACCGGGAAAGGGAGAGACTGCCCTTACCTGCAGGTATGATTGATGTATGGAGATGCATGCATTTCAGTCTGCCCTCAATGAAACAAGTATTTTGCATTCAGGTAATACTTAGTTACTGACTCCAAACACTGTTTCACAATGCCTTTGACAATTTCTCTTTGTTGCGTTAAGAAAAAAAAATCTGTGGGTGCCACCTTTACAAATAGCAAATGAAATCTTTGTTAGAAAAAAAAAAAAGCTGTTAGTAAATAAAAAGAATTAAATAGAACTGACTGCCTAATCTCATAGCAAATTAGATAGACATTCTAAATACACTACTGTATTTTTCAATAGGGGAAAATATTTTAAAAACTTATATTGTATTTTCAGCATTAAATTAATCAATATAAAACTGAGCCATAGTGCGATTTCAAAATATTATGAGTGTCAAATCTTATTGTCTTTCATTAAAGGCCTTGGTCTTACAGATGGCTATTTCTTGTGGTTTACAGAACTGACACGAGCAGCTTGTCAGTTACTTTTTGTGTGTCTCACTGCCGCTGTTCTCTGGCTTCAGACATATATCCCAAAATTAAATGCAGCTGTGAGGACACATTGAGTAGCTGCACCTTTACAGTCCTTATTGATATCTGGTCACAGCTAGACACTAATACAACAGAATGCTTCATTTAAATTATCCGTTAAGCTTTTTTGCACAGATTAAAACTTTGAATCAGTTTCTTGTTTTTTTTTCCCCCCACTTATCATGCAGAAAATGGTAAAGCACATTTCAAAGACTTGGTATGAACAGAAAATGTCCACGTTTCTGATATGAACAGAGAGATACGAGTGCAGCGATCAGTGGACCGCTTAAGACAAAGGGGACTCAGTGCCCTCAAGGCTGGGTGGTCAGAAACCATGAAGCGGGAGAGGTGATTCAGGGTGGACCGGAGGGAGAAGCACTCCCAAACTCAGATGGATGTGCGGCGGCCAGGTGACCAGCGGGACAGGGAACAGTGTGCGGTGAATGTGAGCAGCAATAGCAAACACAAGCGCTGCAAGGAATGATCAGTGCAGCACGGCAATGCCGTCAGAATAAGAACACCATGGAAGGTTCCTTTCTAAAGCGTCTGCTATCATTGCATAAGCATTTCCACTACAGTAAAGATAATTACAAATATTACTGACAGGAGCATTGGATGGTATCTTTGTAGGCTGATGGGTCTCATTCCGCCCACCACTGTGGATCGATAACACTTAACCTTCCCCTGCACCATTTGCCCCAGTGACGTCCGTCCAGCCCAAGGCAACGCAGTGCAGCCGCTGGTGCTGTATTCAGCTGCATATGGATGACCTGCACTGGCCTTTAGGAGTATGACCCAGTGACCACAAGCAGGGCTGTGGAGATGCTGTGGATTCAGGAGACCCAGCACTTTATAGCTAACAAATTCTGTGGCACCTGAGAAAATGTCCAGCGAGGACAAATGTGACATTTTGTCAGGGGTCCCAGGATTTCCAGCTACGCCCCTGACTACAGGTAACGTTTCAGAGGAGAGATCAGGTTTGAGTGCTTTTAGAGCACAGTCTTGTGGAGAACCAGAAATAAAGTGAAACGGACCGCTTATTTCGCCAAGATGACGTGATGCCTTGAGGGACATCTTAAATCATTTTTAGGGGAAGTTTTGAAATCTAGAGATGTGACTTCAACATATCAGGGAAACAATTTCCTTTTCTTGACAGAACATTTTGTCATCTCTTGATGATGGTAACCTGATCAAGAGATGCCATTCCCACAACATAAGGATTGTGTTCCCTCAAAATAAAATATTCTCATGTTATATTTTTTTTTCATATGTAACGGCTCCTGTCAAAGCACAGGAATGCTCCTTTTTCCCAGTGCACAAAATTTCCAGCTGTACCTACCATTCTAATAACCCAGCAAAAGGTCTAGAGATTCACAGCTTGTCTTTTCATATTTAATCAAATCCTATGGTGGTGATGCGAATAGTTCTTCTGCAGTATTTCAAACCCTGTTTGAACCTGTCTGAGTAATTCCTCGCATTGTTAAATTTAGTAGCTGGAAGCTCTCAGTTTTATTTTAAGGTATATTGTGGGAGATCTGTATTTGTCACAGAGCCACTAAACATAAACACATCAGAAACAATAAAAGCCTCTTAGATTCAGATTCTAAATGTAATAGAAGTAAAACCCTACAAAGAGTGATAAGTGGTAAGGTGATTTTGGAGGTGGGTAAATCCATCAGCCAGTCATTTTCTGTGGTTTGATTGCTATCATTATCACTCATCAACCTGTGTAGGTCCCAGTTGTAAAAAGGCCAAATACTCAAGGCCCAACCCAGACCGACCACCCAGCACACTGGAGCCAGACAGAACATCTCGAAAATCCCTTGGGGCTACCATGGTTCCCTGGTAGATTTTTGGAGATGGTAAATGGATGTATTTTGGCCCTGGAGAGATTATCACTGTCCCAGCAACTTTGTCAATTCATGGCTATTATTCCGTCGCCACTGTATCTATCAGCCTAGGAGAGATTACCTGTCTGGGAAAGAGAAATGCTCCACATGGATGCTGAGGGAGGGGCATGAGCCCAGCCGTATCTTCTTTGCTCTCACCCACCACTGCTTTCTGGTTAGGTCCTGTTTCTGAAAAGGCGTCATAGGTCAATTCTTCAAGATACAAGAGCTAAACTACTTCTTCATTAATCATAATTTTGACTCACTGCACAGATTATATTTGGCGATCCTGCTTCTCATGCTGATGAGGTCACTAAAAATAAAAACCAAGCAATTGGTCAAAGTATTGCAATTGAAGGCAGAACATTGTCTTTAACAGACTAGCTAGAGAACAGTCTACAGTTATCTTGCATTTGGCTTTGTGGCTCTATAGAAATACAAGATATAATATAAAGTAGACTAGACTCAAGGCACAAAAAGGTAATTATGGTTAAAATTATATTTTGAACATTAAGCAATGCTGGTCTTCTTCAACTTCAAGATACGATGGTGTTAAAAGGTACCCAAAAGAAGAAATATATGTATAAATATATATTGCTTCCCAAAACATTTGTGCAAAATTTCTTAACTGGGTTTTCTCCAGAAAGAAAAGCTATTCTACTGATGTTTAATTGCTGTTAAATCTGTTCCTCTTTCAATTAATGTGAGCAGCACACCATGCAAAACGCCTGATGAAAGGCCATTTAACAATGCAGAAGTATGAACGCATGACAGGGAGTGCATCGATGTTTCAGGCGTGGCACGTCATTCACTTGCTGATTTGTGAGGCTGCTCCAGCTATCGCCCATGCGTCCCCAGGCTGCCGGCACCTCAGCGAATTGGCAACAATCCCCGAGTTCTCATTTCACTGGCACTGGAAGGCGCCATGATGTAGGTGTGTGACACATATCAACTCAATGACTCAGACAGCAAGTAAACAGACCTTCCTGTTGGTTTCATGATTAATTTTTCTGTTATGATGAAAATAGGCCCATGCTCAGCGTTGATATGATATGATAATATTGTATTTCCAAGGGCAAAAAGCTGTTAGTGAGGGTTATTAAGGCTTGTAAGTGTGCAATCTGCACACTGAACCCATGTAGGGCAGAAGACGTGGCAAATGCCTATAGCCAGTCAGGCAATTAAAATAGGGAGTGGGCTATTGGTGTAGGTTAAGGACTTGATTTATAGATGTGGCTCGACATTAATAACAGGGCACTGGAGGATGGAACCACCAGGGGGAATCCCAGTGTATTTGCCACCCTATGCCTCTCCTGCACTGTGACACACTACCTGACCCACAAGGGGAGCACTAATCGCACGGAAACCCTGAGACATCCAGTTCACAGCCGATCCATCTCCTGGATTTCCTTTTCCTGGGCTGGAGCTGTAATGCGAAAGCCTTTCTCCTGTCATGTCCATGACAGTGACAGGGGTGCAGGACCAACCCTTATCATAGTGCTAGACACTAATTCCCTGCCACTGGATAAGACCGGTCAAATTTTTTTATACAAAGCACCTGACAGCTTTCAGCTGGATATTTAGCTGAGTCAGTCCAGGTCGATGACATTTTCCATAGTAAAACAGAAGGCTAGAATTAGGCAGGAAACCTTCAGGATATAGATGTTGTTCTAAGCACTCCTCAGGCACATATGCGGTGGAAACTGGGTCGGTCTTATGAAGAGGGGGCTGCACATGGAGGCGTTGTAAAGAAGCTTCTCTAATCGCCTTTCCCACCCAATTACCCAAATATGTTTTGGATTCATGGAAATCTGGCCAGGGGGACCTTTCATGTTCTGCTGTGACAGGGGGATTCAGTGCCAGTTTGCAAACAGCTCTCACACCGATTGTTTACGAATTGTCACAAGTATGTTCAGGTGTCAGAAATGCCTCACACGAATATGATATTCATATATTTGCCATTTTACTGCAGGCACTTTATGGGGAATTTAAACTACGAGGACAAAGTTTTGGCACCTCTGGGGAAAAGGTCTCAAAGCACTACTGCCTGATGGCTCATTTTGGAGAGAAAGAAATTCTGAGAAGAATAAAGCCAGATTTTAAAAAGCAATGAAAAGTGCTTCCGAACTAATCGACTGACTTTAAGCTTTGGCAGATACACACAGGTCCCTAATTGCCCTTTGAAGATAACTGTCAGATTTGAAATACATGGAACATTTCAACAAAAAGATCACCGATTGGTGCCAAAGTCCACAGCATGATGCCATTTATCTAGATAGTAAAATGGCTTTACAAGATTGCAGAGAGTTAGTCCAAGTATTTTAGTCAATTCTGTAGTCATATCATTCCAAATATCATATCTGATATTCCAAGTATCATATCTAATGAGAGAAATGCACAGGAATGTTATTGTTGGGTAAATATGCAAAAGTACATAAAGGAAATATTTCACTTCTGAAATATTAATGATGTCTTATCATTTCATTACTTGCTAAAAGTGTGCACAGCACATAATGGAAAAATATGTGTAGGGCTAAATTTGCCATTGTTTCATATTAGTCATATCGGGTGGTCTGCACTGGTTTTAAAACCTAGAATTTTAAGTTTAAATGTAGGGGTGGGAAGTTCATAAGGGGCTCTACATTTGTTTAAATGTAATGAAAACTGGAACGGTTTGCGCCGACTGGGGCAGTCAGACAGCTGCCCCTTTAATCGAGGGCCACAAGTCCACCTCTTATAATTCCCCCAACCCTCTCGCGCTCCATGGCATTCTGCACTAACCTGAAATTGTTTCAGTCACTTTGCAATAAGACAGGCCGTTTAGAAAAGCCATCGCCGTTTTTCACGCGTCGCCTTTCGTCTGTCTCGGAGCGCCGAATTCCGAACCCATTTTGTGTTTGTCATCGGTACCTTTACAGAATTGTGATTTTTTTTTTTGGTGAACGACACACCGGGGTTTTAGACGTATGGATTCTCTTTAGCGGTTGCGCTGTACTGATTTCTCCGGACACTATGCGTTTAGTTTTAAGCCATATCGACTTTCGCTGTTGATAAAAATACAAAAGACGAGGAGGAGTCGAAACCGGCATTCACGTTAGTGTCCTTCGTCTGGGTTTTTTTTTATTTTTTTGCTCATTTCTAAATGAAGGACTTCCAATTGTTGCAAGGCAGCCTCCCACCAGATTTCAACTGAAGACGTACTGCAACGTATGGAAGTACTTTAAAAGAAACACCATCGGCGTTGCGAAGGACGGTATTTTCGCCATGTGTATTATAATTAGAACAATGTAACAAGGACGACGCTGAGGTATGCATTATTTTAGTGCACCGTTAACGTTTTATGAAAAAGTAAATGTCCAGATGATGCTCAATGCTTTTTAAATGAATTATTTCCGTAGATGTTCGTAACTTTAATGTTGACTTTTAGTCACGAAGACAATAAATCCACCGATAATATACATGGATTTCATTGTGAGGACGCGATTTTAAAATCAATTTGCCGATCGAAATCTGAAGTAGTAGCACGTCACGTTCAAAGGGACATTTTGCTCGGTGTAAAAAAATCTAATTTATTGGAAAATAACCAACTACAAGCCTCGTTTGCAATGGACAGTTCCTTACTGGGTGGCGTGCTTGTTTGGGGCGGTTAAGGAACGCAGACGCTGCCGTCCACCTTCCCAACCTCACCTGAGCTTTGAGCAACGTTCCTTAAGTGAGTAAGGAGATCATATAATCTGACGTGGTACTATGACAGCTCATAAAATTGTTTATATTTTATTCATATATTTCGTTTAATTATGCGTTATATGAACCACATTTGCTGGTTTAGAACGTATTATGACAAGTAATTCTCATACTTGGTTATTTATCTACGTTTAAATAAAATGCTCAAATGATTGTTTTTGTTTCAGTTGACCATTGAACCAAATCGAGGAAGGAAATGTTGAGGCAAATATTGCTGAACTCCACTGCCTCTACGGGGTTTGATCTGACTGTCCAGACCAACGCGCCGCCCCTAAATATCTCGCATGGACCCGTGAGCGTTGCGGCGCTGCTGAAGCCCACTGGCAGGGAACTGCGTGAAGGGGAGCTTAGTAAACCGGATTTAGCCACCTACATAGTAATTTTCCTGCTGCTGTTTTTGCTGGTACTGTTAATTGTGTTTTATATAAACTGCCAGCTGAGGGGTTCGTTCTTCGCTTCGATGCCCTACGACAGATCGCTAAGGGAGGCACGGAGCTCTTATAAGTGACCTGAACTTTGGCCTCTGACGAACGGACTGTGGATTCTCCCTATCTGTGGAATGTATTTAATTTTCTATATATGGCGCCTGGATGCATGCTGACAAAACAGTTGGTTGAATATTATTGTGTCTTTGTTCTATCATGAAATTTTTGTTCACTAATTTTACTGACTGTACCGCTCATCAATTTGTATGCTTTTTTATTACTATGTAATAATACCATTACTCAGTAATATGTATGTCAGGGACAGAGAACTATACAAAGGCCTAATTAATGGCATTAAGATACAACATTGGCAGAAATACAATATTACCATAAAACAGTTTGCAACAGACAAAGCAGTGAAATTCCTGGTTCCAGCAATTACCCAAGAGCTCTATAGTTGTATTGTTAACCCATCCAACTTCTAGCTACTTAACATGATTGTGGGATGTGTTGTTAATACTTACACTTCATATGTTAATAAAATATTTAACATGTAGCATGAATGAATTCTGGGTATATATAATGTGTTTTGACTTCTGCCTTTGGGTGTGATCAATAAGAGGATCAGAGCTGGGCAACAGTTCTGCGAGGCGTCGTCTCCTTGGGAGTCCAGAAGAACTGTGTTGGTACCAGTTGAGAGTTCAAATGAGAGAACTCTGTGTCCAGTTCTCGGTGTATCCCAGTCACATGCAGCACATGCTAAAAAGGGCAAGGAACTGGCAAAATGTTTGGACGAGGTGTCACAACACAGAAAAACATCATCTCAAAGAAATCTTTACGATTATAAAGATCTTAAGATAACCTACAAACTGGTTTTGTTTTGGGCACTGTACTCCAATTAAATCACCATCAACAGACGAGGCACAACATTTAAATTGATAGTCAAACAATAAAAACCGATAGGTTTTTCTGCTTTGTTTTTAAAAAGCATGACTAGCACGCCTACTTTATGTGATGTATTGCCATTTTCTGGATGCAAAAACAATAAGGTTATTTTGATGGCTCTGAAATAGAACCATGCCCAGCATGACACCATAATTTCACTGCATTTTACAAGCATGAGGAATTCATTTAACTACTTAAAATGTGGAACGATGCCCTATCTGATCTGTGCTATCACAGAGCAAGGGATTGCCATCCACCAATATCCAAAGAAGCTTTCAGGTTCAGAGCATACTGATGATTTGCTTCTTCGTTTCTCGGCCTTTACAGAACACCTTTTTTTCTCCTTTTCCCTAAACGTTTTAATCATTTTTTTTTTTACATTTAACCAATTCTTTTCATTGAGTATGCCTGATGACTAACCTTTTGAAAAGCAGAGGTTCTGCTTGAGCTGGATCTTCCTGCACTGCAGGGAATGTCTCAACCAGCACAATAAAACCTGAAATATTATTATTTAATGCCAAGCTTTTCAGCTGTTATTGGTGTGGTTTTGCCAATTGCTGTAGAAAAGCACTGACAGAGAAGCAGGCCAATTCTGCAAATTAACTTTCAGACCACTCCCAAAAACACACACTTCTCTTGACTCAGGCTCTTGAGGACAGTGTGCTTACATCCATATTAGGGAGCAGCTACAATTGAAAGTAAAAGGGAGCTGGGCATCTGACAATATAGTGACTGCTGAAATTTTGCGATAGGGGAACAAGAAAAAGCTATAGAAATTCCTACATAATGTAAAGAAAGCATCGGCAGCTATCAAAGGGAACAGCATTGAGTGATGTTAAAAATGGTGACAATAGGCTGCTAAATCGCAGTAATGCAGTACAAATAATATAGTTAATTAAAAGTCATGAATGACTTACAGAAAAAAATCAAAAGCATGACAAATGATGTAACGCAGGTGTCCTCAAACCTCATCAGCGGACCGGCACCAGGCGTTCTGATAACATCTGCAAAAAAGGAAACGGCCATAAAAAAACCTGCCAAAACTAATTATGCTAAAATTGGACAAGGAACTATTCACAATTGTATGAAATTCTTCATTTATCTTAGAAAATAAATAGTCAGTGGAAATTAAAATGCATTTTGTTTCACCATCTAAGTTTACGAACCTCCTGAATTACATCCAAGGATCCAGTGAGAACCAGCGCAGTAAACTGTAAAGACAACTGAGGGTAATTTTTGCCGCATAAGATTTGCATAACCCTTCTGACAGTCAAAGTCGCTCATAGTCACTGTTACAGTATGCATTTTAATCATAATTCATTTACGAAAAGAATTCGCGGTACAATTTAAGTAAACGAATGTGATTGCTATATTATTACATTAAATGCCATCCTGCAAATGTATACGCGTTTAGTGACCGATAAATAGGGGAGTTTTTCTCAAAGTAGTCACCGGGGGGAGCTATTAGTTAGTTGGATTTTGCTTTGACTAAAAAAACTTACGATTGACAGGCAGAGCTGAAAGAAACAGCAAACTTGAGGGACGGAGGATCCTGCCTAAACGGCACATAACACTCTTTGATACAGCATGCATACATGATCGCTTTCCAAACTAAGACCATTTTCTAGGTGGCTGAAAAAGTTTCACAATAACTCGTGCATAACAATAGTTTTGAAACGTTATGCCTAAAACTGCGTTTCCTGCAGATCCCGGCAAAGAGCTTGCAGACATTGCCGCTTCTGTGTGTGTCAGGCTTTGCCCCTGCTCTGAGGCCGGTGTCCCTGCTTTGTCCTTGCTCGCCTCCCCCTGTCCCTGCTTTTCTACCTCACGAGCGGGGCCGCCGCGTGCTGCTTCCGGCTTTCAGGTGAAGCTCTCGCGCTCGGCCCCTCCCCCGCGCTAACCTGCCCAAGACAGGAAGCTGCCTTCGAGACCCGTAAACAGAGTAAAAAAGCTGGTCGGTCGCAACTATGGGAGCCGAAATAAAGAGACCATGGTCTTGAAAGTCGAAAAGAAGGAGCTACAGATGTCGTGGACGGAATAACTAACCCGTTAACCCTGGTATTTGTGGGCTGTAACTCGAACAGCCGCTTAGTGTGTCACGGTACGGCGATAAGTATTCATACTCGTGGGGTGGATACTAGCCAGGCGCTGACAGCACTTTAATGGTGAAGTCTGCGGTGTTGCTTGACGCTTGGGACATATTGGCCGTGTTTGAGAAGTAAGGAGCGGGTACCGCAAGTAAGTTTTTGGGGGTCTAATTTTAAATTTCCCTCCCTTTTTCAGACCGGGTAGAGAAGACTGGGGACCTAGTCTGACCGACTGCCGTACTCGAGGCCTCGAAAGAGTAGTTTTTGTGTTGTTTGTGGAGTACGCAAACTTGGAAAAAGTACAGTTTTTCCTCACCCTTTTTTGACAAGTTTATCAGTGGGAAGTTGGACTTTGCTTTTGGCTAAAGTAACCGGGCAGAAGATGGATTCGGGGAACTCAGCCTCTGCGCCTATGGCTAAAAGCGGCAAAGAGAAGAAGTCTAAGAAAAACATTGAGGAAGGCGATGTGAAAAAGAAATTCGTAAGTAGTGCCATTTATATAGTTTTTAAACGGAAGACTGCTGTGGGATTGCTCCCGAAACGAGCGAGGCTGTTGTCTTACTGTCGCTTCGGTCAGTTTAACTAAGCGCAATGTGCGTTCGGCGTGTCCCATGCCCTTTCGTATAACCAAGATCACCACCACTGTCATAGCTTGTTTTGCCGGCTTTGAAATGAAACTGACGGCATAAATCAATCGGGAGGCCGAACAAGATTAGTGCTCCGTATGATTTCCGAAGAGGAAGTTCGGGCGCTGCGCCGTGTTGCAATAAGCGTCTCCAGCATGTGTTTAGTGTTGCCTGGAGCCGCCATTTAACTCTTTATACCCCCTCTATGCTGAAATCTGATGTGCTAAGCTTAGTAACCGACTAAAACAAATAGCAAAATTAGCGACTGTATAAAAGGACAGAGATGGATTTTAATGAATGTATGTAACTTTCCCCTTCTGACTATTGCAGTTTTTAGACGTCTTGGTATTTTCTGTGTTATCAAACGCCGACAACAGTGCAGCTGTACATTTTTATTTGAACAATATTTTAAAAGTGTAAATACAAGCGCTGATGCCTATCACCGCGGGAAAGGGAATGCGATTGAAGCATTAGCTTAATGGACATCAGACAGACCATTTCATGTTCACCGTGTGCCAGTGTGTGTCGATGACTCGCACATTTCCTAATATCTAAAATGCGCGGGTGTGACATCATCGCGCCCTTTTCCGTCATGGGGAAATGACCATGTGTGACAAACTGGGAAGCTCTATGCAACTTTAACGTGTGGTTGAAAATTTATATTCTGCAGGACCAACAGCATATTCTAACTTTTGATGAAGCTCCTGTTACCGTGCCGTAACATGAGTTATGTTGACTGAATGATTAGGTCTCGCCACAGAACCCCCTCAATATGTGAGGTCTATACCGAAGCAAGCTCTGGCACAAAAATTGTGTGTGGCAGGACCCCGCTGTATGTCGTTGGGAAAAACGAGTGGCACCCAAACATAAGGGTCTTTGGGGTCATCAGGTTTGATCATGAAGCTCTGTGTTTTAATTAGTTGTTTGGCTTGCTTAGGTTCCTGCTTTTATATAGTCTTTCTGGTGTCTACATTCCAGCTGGGCCATGTGCATATTTGGAGGGAAAACAAGGGCATTGCTGACAGATAAAAGGAGCACATTTTCACAAAATCCCAATTGGGTGTGAGGCTGAGTGTACCGATCTCAATCCATTTTGACTGTAAACACTCAGGTGCTTCGCAGACCTGATCCTAATGCCCAAAATCTACTCCACACTGACTTGCAGGCCTTGGGTGTGGAATCCAGTATTTACTGTCCTTCATGGCAGTCTCTGGAGTTGGATACATTCTTTTATCCTCTGCAGTTTAATTTATATATATTTTTAAAGGTTCTGTTAGCGACTACCATTTTTAATGCTGTTATGATGAACTCAAATGAACATCTATTTTGGTATT
>JAABNY020000002.1:3237016-3249761 GCA_015164015.2 Brevimyrus niger | reverse complement strand
ATATATTTGACATTTGTTCCTTTGCCAGTTCATTCTTCCAGAGCAGCTTTGTTTTTATTTGATTCATATCTGAGTGTATACTTGGAGCAGATAGAACATAAATGCTTTGTTTTTGGCTGGAATGGCAAGTTGCATCCCGTGAATAAACCAGCAAATTTTAGTTTATTGATTTTTGACAACAGCTGTCAGCTGCCATGTCAATATAAAGATAATATTTCCTAGCAAGTTGGTCCCTTTTGATTTTAACTGTTTGAGTTTTGGCCTTGGTGCAAGTCTGCCCCTATCTCATCTTTTGATTGGCCATGCAGTGTGTCAGCAGGTTTGCTGCATTCTGAGGGATTGGTTGTCGAGTAAACCAGCAACTGCTTGATAAGGGAAGTGAAAGCCCTGCCAAACAAGTAGTTGCAGCCATGACCGCAGTACTGTAGAGGCTGGGTGATACTCTTAGTGCTGGGGCAGGAAACAAGGCGCCTATCACAGCTTGGCAAGCAGGGTTTCTTGTATTTTCCATTGCTTGTATCCTGTGTGATTGCTCGTGCGCTGGCTGCTTCCCTGATCAGCAAAACTGCCATCTTTCCCTGTTTAATGTGCCTGTTTCTGGTTTAATGCTGTCAGAAGCAGATGTGGTTGATCTTGTAAACAAGACACTCGGTGGTCCTAATTGCAGGGTGATGTTATCTTTTTTTTTTTTAAGGTGGCAGTATGTGCATATGTTTTTTTTGTATGCAGGTGTGAACTTATTTCAGGTTACATTCACTAGACACAAGAGTGACTTGGTCATCTGACATTTGGCTGGAGCACTTTTGTGGGTTATGAGGCCTATGCAGCATGTTTCCTTTCTTGGCGACCCCATGTGCTATTGGCTCTGCCTGGTACCGCTCCTCTAAGGGGTGAGCCATAGGTCAGATGTGTGCTTGTGGTGAGACCAGATGGCAAAAAGCTTTAATTGCTCTTCATTGGTTGTGTTACTTTCCTGCCCCAAGCCCCTCCCTCATTCCTCTGAGCAGTACTCAAGCAGAAGTATCAAGACCTGCTCGCGTGTGAAGAAAATGAGTTTACAGGAAGACAGTTTGGTCGGTATGACAACCCGGCAGCATGGTGCATCCTGTAGGTCTCCGGACAGCCGCACCAGGATGCGCGGTCCCCAGAGCTCAGCCTGGGCCACGTGCTTTTATCACAGGGATTGTGGGGCTGGCCACACAGGTCATATGACAGTGATGTAAGCTGAATCATTACTGCTTAGAGTGCTTCCTGGTGGTTGTGGTAATGGGATGGTCAGTGCCAGACTACAAAACCATTTCTGAGAATGGTTAAAAAACCAAGCTCTGGGTCCAAGTAACATGATAACTTTCAGTAATTCTGAATTTTTTACCCTGTTGTTTTTTTTCTGCACCAGTCCAGTTTGTGTGGCCGTGGCTGTGCTCTGCGGTGCGTTATTATGGCTTTTTCTGGGCTGTCTGCACTGTCCGGCTGCTGTTTTACGCTTTGAGCTGCAGGTCTTTATCAGATAAAGTACCATAATGAAGTAATGAATTTGCTCTGGATCCTCTCTTTGTCCTCATGACTTGATCTGTGGCATGGCCTCTGTTTTATCAACATCTTTGTTTATGGTCCTGTAGCGCAGACCGACTGCGCCATACTTTCAAGGGGCAGTTTGCTAAAGACTCTGTGGAAAAAGGAAAAAACACACCCGCTTATTTTAATAATTGTTTACTCTGATGGTACCAGAAACATATGTTTTCAGGTAAATTGACCCAAATCTGGTCACAGCATCACCTTGGGAGCTCATGCTCTCTGGGTATATGGTGCATCTTCCAGCCTCTTTCCCATGTGCTGTTGCATCTAGGCAGCAGGTGGCATTGTTGATAAGGAGCCCATTGCATGAGAGTTCTGTTACTAGTGTTGTTTAGCTGAGCTTTTCCGCGTGAATGTGTTTTTCCAGCGTTCTAACAGTGACTGGGACCATCCACCCCCAAAATGCCCTGATATCATGGCCAATCTGGAGCCTTTAATCTGCTGTGGCATGCAGCTTAATCTTCCAGCCTGCTGGCTGAATATATGTCCCCACATTTTCAAGCAGCCTTTATAGTAGTGTCTGTGTTGCAGGGTATATGGTAAGTAAACAGGCTTGACTCGGCACCAAAGAGATTGTGGGTGTCAGCAGCTTGTTATATCTGTGATACTGAATAGCCTGCCTTTTGGATTTCAGCCATATACACTACTTGTGTGTTTGAAACATGAAGTTTGCATGGTGGTGCACACCTCAGAATCTGGTTTCCTCTTGTTATCTACCTGGGGAAAATAACTTCACAATATGTTTTTTTGATTATGAATTTAACTAGCAGATAAAGAAATCTCTCCCTTTGTCAGATGAAGTGTCCGTTGGGTCAGTGGTGCCATCGGTTATCCTAGTCTGGGTGGGGAAAAGCCCCCTAGTTTGCCTTAAACCGCCATCGACATGTATGACCTCTATGGTGCTGTGCTCTCACCTGCTGCGTGGAGCACTGGGCAGCCGTCCCCTGTGGCCAGAGCATTTATGGTCATGTCACACAGTTGCATGCTCTGCCTGTATTCTTACTTATCCAGGTGACAAATGGTGGCCAGCCCATGTCCTTACACCTCCCCCACTTGATAGTTGCTAAGCAACGAGAAGTACATATTGCTTAGTTCACCTTCAGTGCCTCTTGGAGCTGCTGTCTCAGCTGTGGGGGTGTGACAAAGTGTGACTGTGTTTTGAGGTGGTGCAAACCAGTTTATAACTGATTGTCAGAGAAAGGCTGCATTTCTCCCATCATACAGATTTATCTCTCTTTAATAACCATATTAATTATTGTTATGAACTTTTCCTCAAAAAGTCGTGGCAATTTTGTCTTATTGATGAATTTGCCGCAATAGAGTGGTAAAGGCTTCTGTCAGAAGCTACTCTACTAATAGACAAAAGTGAGGCTGTGTAAAGGGCTGCAGCATGTTTGTTTGTTTGTTAGTTTAGAAACAAACAAACTAACAAACACGAAGCAAGTTATACCACGTATCAAAGTGTAGTGGATGGAACTGTGTGTTTTCAGCTTTGCTCTTGGTATTCATGTGGTACTGTTTCTGTGTAAAGTAGGAGTCGAGTAAATTGATTCCGTGGTCTGGATATCATGGCAGGAAATTAAACAGGAACTAGAGTTTCTCCTGGGATTTGCAGCTGCCATGTTTTGACCTACTAGTTCATTGGAAGAGGAATACCACCCCCCACCCACCCCTCTGAAACAAAGCGTTTTATTTTCAGTTGAAACTTCCTCAGCCTCAAAGATCATAAAAATAACTCCATGCTGACAGCGAAAAACCAAAGCGTACCTTTGGGGACTCTTGAAAGGCTGAAAATGGGCAAACCCACTCACTCACTCACTGCTGTGTTGTCCTGATGGTCATTCTGTTCACCCGACTCCACCCTTTAAAGCTGAGCCTGCCTTTATGGGAAACCCCTTTGCTTCAGGACTTTCTGCCTGCTTAAATATTTTGGAGTTTCCTTGGAGCCATCTGCTAGTCTTTGTGAAATAAGTGCCGCTAGATTGGCTTAGACATGATTTACATTTGTGACCTATTAGGCTGCCAGTCCTACAAAGTTATCGGGGGTCCTGTGGTTCAAGCAAATGAATGAAACATGGAGATTGGAGTGTGGCTCAGTGTCAGGTCCTTCAACTGACGGAGCAGCACAGTAATACTCCAGTCCTACTTAAATGCATGAATAAGTTGTCCATTTTTATTTACTGTTTAGAATAAAAAGTGTCTGCCTGGAATGTAGTAGGGGCAGATTCTGCAACCTAATTTCAAGCCATAGGTGGGAGTGTTCAGTATCAGGCTGGTATGTGCATGCGTGCGTGTTCATGCTGTCAGAACTGTCTCCTCCCCCGCCTTGTGTATGGCTCTCAGCCGCACCAGGAAGTAACTGGCTCCTGCCATCATTTTTGGCGTGTCTGTAGCACGTGACTGTCAACTAGTAGCCTCGCTTCCTGCCACTGTTTGTTGCAATCGTTGGTTTCGGTATCTGGTAAAGTGCTAACTGCTGTTGAGAGTGTCATTCCAATGTTAGTTTATGATTTCTGCTAGATACTCTTTCAGGCTGTTATGAAACATATGGGGGAGGATGACTTGTTGCTTTAGGTGATCTGAGGCAGCAGCGTGTTCTGTAGGTCTGACCTAGTTACTGCCTGGCCACACCCCTTGTTTACTGAGGGTATTAATATGGGCTTTAGATGTGCTCTTTTGTCTGCTCAAGTCTTGGAATCTGTCTAGCCATAATCTGCCTGGGAAGGGCCTTGTGCAGGCCACCCAAGCTAGTTTTCCATGCAGTGGTCTGTGTCTGTCCCCGTCCCCAAGTAAGCCAGAGAAAAACTGCCCTACACTCACCTGGTTTAATGTTTGCAGGAGTAGCTGAGTTATGCGTGGTTGTGGCGTCTGCTGTTTTTATTACACCGGGGCAGTGATGACAGGCCTTGCATAAGCCCTAAAGCACAAAACTGCTTTGGCTGCAGAGCAGGTGACCATGCAAGCTTGTGTCTAATCTATTAGCTGTTAATCTTATTTAGCCTCCCTGTTCTCACCTGCCTAGTTTTGGATGGGAACAGAATAGTGGGAGAAGGGCCTACTTGTGCGTTTGTGCTCCAGTTTCAAATTGGGCAGTAAACTTATGCTGCTCCTGGTGTCACCCAGAAGAACTGCCTATACCAGCCTCCTTCCAGTGTCGCACGTGCTTAGTGTCATCCTATGTCGCCGGAGGGCATGTTCACCTGTGTAGTTGGCTGTTTGTGGCTGCTCGCCAGGTCCCACACCGACTTCAGCTGGAAATGTCTATGCAGCTTGAGCCTATCAGTTTTTGGCAGTGCTGCATGTGCTTAGGCCATCCATGAGCTCAAAGCTTTTTAGCATTTAGGCTGTGTGTAGAGGCACATTAACACGATCAGAGGCCCCTGGACTATTTCAGGTGTATAGAGGGCCTTCCACATGGTGGTGAGAATGGCAATATATGGAATTTCCATGAGTAAAGGTGTTATTTATAAAAGAAAGGAGATGAAATTACCAAAATAAGTTCTATTTGGCTATAGTTCATTATCTACCAGTCGAGTATATGATATAAGGCAGGGGTCTCCAACTCCGGTCCTGGAGGGCTACTATCCAGTAAGTTTTCAATCCTACCTGTCTTCCGATGAGCCACACCTGTTCTCAGGTAAATACTAGGATCAGGTGTGGCTCATTAGAAGACAGGTAGGATAGAAAACCTATTGGATAGTAGCTCTCCAGGACCGGAGTTGGAGACCCCTGATATAAGGTGTTGCTGCGAATGTCAACTGGCATAAAGCAGTGCTGACAAATTGTGATTATTGTGCATGCACATTAGATACTGTGTGGCCATAATGGGCGGAGTGGTGACAATAAAAGGTGTTGATGCGATGGGTGGGTAGGATATGACAATATCGGTCACAATGTCCGGATTAAACTGTATTTCAATCCGGACCAGTGAACATGGGACAAATTACATCTCATATTGTTTTCAAATGTGGAGCAATTTTTTTTTCAATATGGGACGAAACACAAGACAATCTCTTAAAACAGGGGACGGGTGGCAACTCCGTTTTTTTTTTTTTTTTGACAAGGTTGGTCAAGGCCTCTTTTTCGCAGATGCCCCTGGGCTGCAGCCCAGGTAAACCAGTGTATTGAAGTGCCCTGGTTCTGAATCTTCAAGCATATATAGTCATCGTGATATTTGTATTCTGAGGCATGCCGTGAATGTAGTCAATTTTTCTATCCATCTGCAAACTAATACTTGTCATTAACCATTATACTTTCTGCCTGCCCTGTAATCCTCTGTCTGCGAGAAATTCCCTGAGAATTTGTCATTTTGCTTAATTTTTTATTTTTTTTTTTTTTATTTTTTTTAAAAAAGAGTTCCTCTCTTACTTTGGTAAGTTTTTGTTTTTGTGTGATGGTGGATGTGTGCATGTATGTCATTTAATTTTTAAACCCCTTATGATTTTGGTTGCTCTGTGTGTGTGTGTGTGTGTGTGGTGTGATGTGTGCATGAGCACATCTACAGTGGGTTGGCTATTTTTGCTGCTAACATGAACAGGGGGTGTGATCCCTTGAGTTCTCGACCCTGCGAAGAACTGAAGTTATCGGCTTCCTGCTGCAGCTATATCATTGTGGCAATTGTAGTTTTCCTCATGTTGCTATAGCTGGATAATCTCTAAAGCCTCTTGTCATGGTTTGCCTCTGTCACCCCAGGACTTTGTGTGTGTGCACATCTGACATTCATGCTTTAATGTTTTAATATTACTGTTTGCTACTTGCCTCAGGAAGAATTATTGTTTAGGAGGATTGGTGCCTAAGGGTGCATGCTTGTGTGTCTGCACTGAGTAGGCAGGTATGAATGATTTGATGGAATAGTCAAAGTATACATTTTTATAATTAAGCATAATTATTTTTTTTATTAAATAGGCTCTGGTGTTTGACTCCTTTGTAATCAGCCAGCCTTCGGTTGCAGCTTGACCAATCCCTACACCTTGTAGTTTGATCACACTTCTGGTTATTCTATGCTTGGCCAAGTTAAAAGAATTTGCTGCTTTTTTCACCGTAAGATGTGATGTGTACTGCTTTTTTTAATGTAGTATAGATATTTCAAACAAATGTTCATTTAGATGTATAATACTAGAAAAGGCAGAGAATATTTTTCTGCTAGGTTTTTTTCTGAGACTTCCTCGCTGTTTGTTCCCAGGAATGAGTTTGATTAGGGCTGGGCCTTAATCACAATATTCTAAAATTCAGATGTAGAAAAGTCAAAAAGTGTTTTGAGTTTTTCTGATCATGATGATCACATTTTTTTTATTAGTAGTTATGGAGTGTGTTGACAGGTATAATGATAAATTGCACCAACAAATAGGGGTGGGCGGTACATTGGTATCATGTAATTACTGGTGCGATTGTGCACCACAATATGGATTTGCATGACACCGTTAACACTGCGAGAAGTCTATAGCCTACTTGTATAACAGCCTATGTATAATAAAGTAAATCATTTTATTTTCTTTGATGCTTCGGTTGTAATCTGATTACTTGTCCTTATTTGTAACCGGTTTGTCTGTGTCGTGTGAATTTTCTATTAAACACACACTGGTGATGCCGTATCCAGATAAAAAAATGGCAAATTTAGAGTAAACAGATTTTGTCTATGTGTGTGTGTGTGTGTGTTTAAAAAATAAAAATTAATGGTACTTACAATATTGAAATTGATGAGGATATGAACATTCATAATTACATGTATCAGTATGTCATCCAGTTGTACGAGATATACACATTTGATTTTGTGTGGCTTCATTCACCCTGAGGATCTTATATACCCCTGACCATGTCCATGCATACTCGAAAACGCTGGCGAAAGCGAAGAAATGTTATAATATTTGCATATCAAACTTTGAATCCATTTTAATATACATAAAAATAACACACAGCTGAATATGAGGTGTCCTATACAGCATGTGATACTTTTTTAATGGGAGAATCACAATGCAGTTACATTGGCACTGGGGTGTATGTACTTACGTTTCTGATTGGGTAAGAAGTCAGCCAGCAGGTAGTGCCTTCCCAGACCAGCTGCACAACAGTCACTTCAAATGACCTCTGGACAAATCCAACTGAACATGTCAGCAAGAAAATTCTGTCGCGTACTTAAAATGACGCTGCCAGCTTGTTCCTTCAATGTCTCATCACCTTCTTACAGGGCGCAGAATGTTTTCAATGCAGCAGCAGACCCATGTACAGAGGGCAAATAATCACATTGCAGCAACTGTGAGTCATTTTAATAAATGTGATAACAGCTTTTAAATGAAAGCTGCTCTCTTTATTAAAAGCCAATATTGATTCAATACTAGCAGCAGCATAGAAAGGGAAGCCAGTTTACACTACAGTTACATGCTAACAAAATGCAATTCCTTGGCAAACATTACACATTTTGACATTTCTCATCAACATAAATGCACAATAATTTACACTATTTAAAGATGCATGCAGTGTGGTGCGAAACATGCCAGTAACTGTAATTAGTCCTGCTGACCAAACCCAATGCCTCAGAACAAACAGAAAACTTTTGATTTGGGGACCCACATTATCTTACTCCCCAATTCTCTCTCCCTGCAATCTTTCCCCAACCACACCACCACCCCGCCACCCCATACTTGTTTTTTTTTTTTGCCCTGTTGGTTACTCAAGTACTAAAAATGACTTTCGTTCCCATGCCTGATGCATAAATGCATGCTTTTTCCATACCCTTTTCAGTTCAGGGTGTGGTGATCCTGCAGCCTATTCCAGGAAACATAGGATGCAAGGTGGAACCCTGGATAAGATGTCAGTAAAGTTGATTCTTGGTCTTAAATAATTGAATGACTGGTAGCATGTTCACCTTGATTTATTTTGATGCAGTTCAACCTTCTTCCAACTTGGGAAAGCCCATCTAATTCATGAACTTGTAAACTGCTGCTCCCAGACAAGCTTGTTTCAAAGGTTTTTACAGCTGTTTGCTGATTCCAGACATTGTGTAATTAAAAGTGACATCATTGCGCTGTGGGTTTCGGCCTCTGGAAGCTTTGATGTTACATATAGGTATCACGATTCACATGTTAATCACATCCTCCTCTTATTTGTTTACCAATTTCATGTATTTTTATTCTGCTAGTTATACAATGTTTCTAGTGGGGTTTCAAATGTTGACAGATTAGTCAGTGTGCTCATGGTGTTTTCCAGCATTGTGGGGGCCATGTTGTGGATTGTGTGCCGCTTTATCTGGTACAGTGTGGTGTATGCACTTGCAGCCTATGAAACATTGAACTCACCGTGGAGCTGATTTGTTGCTTCCAGCAAAGCTTGTAGCTAAGCAGTCCCTGTCTGATCACTGCGAGCCGCCCCCTCTGGTCAGCTTTGCTGCATTTTAGTGACTACCTTCCTGTCAGTTAATATGGGTGGTGCTGTAGCGGCCTGCTGAACCCAGCGTGGTGGTGGTGGTGGTGGGGATGTCTGGTTGAAATGCATTGGGAGTGGTTCTGCTGTGAGAAGGGGGGAGGGTTTCACAATGATCTGTTCAGCAGCAAGTGTGGGAGGGATTAGGCATTCTGCCATTCCACTGAGTTGGGGGTTGCTGGCGTTACGGGGCTGGGGCCACAACAAGTTTCTAATTGTGCCCTTACGAGGACCCTCCTGAACCATACCCCCTGTGCTTTCCCTTGTCAGATCCAGAGCACTGGCGTGGGTCTGCTGGAGGCTATGGGTTTCAATGTCCCAGAATCCCTCCATTGGGATGCTGTTGAAAGACTCTGTCCGCTGTGGTGTTTGAGAGGAGGCTGTTGTGTGCACTTGTGAATAACAATTCCAGGGTCTCAAGTCCTTACTGCCGTAATTACAGATTAAGGGGTGGGAGCTACCCTCTGACCGTGTTTTTGAGAATGCCGTTGCACTTGCACAGTTGACGGGGGAGGGACACACACCAGATCTCTACTGTAGAGAGGACAGAGGACAACGTGTCAAGGAGGAAGGCAGGCATGTGGAACTTGGCCAGTCAGGCAGAGAAACTGCAAGTGGCGAGCATCTGGGCTTAATGGAACTGACAAGACACAGAAAATAATTTGGCATGAAGGGGCTGATCGTTGGCTCTGTTGGTCATAGAGGGGGCGGTCTTCAGAACCCAACCCCTTATCAGCAGTGGGCTGGTGGAAGGATCTATGGCTTAAATAGAGTGGACCTCTTGCAAAAGAGCAGTGAAGTGTCAGTTGAGCTCTGCATGATGTAATTGCTTGCTTATACATATTTCAATGACCACAAGTATTAACTCACCTTCTCTCCATGTGATAAGATTAAGTGAGGCAGGGTGAGGTATGTTTATTCATTTATTTTTTGCCTGGTAACTGTCGTTAGTCTGGAAAAATCATATTCCATACCAACAGTTCCCTGTGTGCTGTCCATTAAAGTCATAAAGAACACAGCAATGTGCAAGGCCCACAGTGGAGACCAGTCCTGAATTATTCCCTAATCTGTGATGCATTTTGTGGGGTTTAAAGTTTTTGTTTTGGTGGCCTGCGCTCACTGTGCTCTGAAAATTTAAGGACCATGTAACGATCCGGCTGGTCTCTCCATGACGCCTAAATTGTCTCTATGGTGATTAAGGGGCATGACTGGGACATGGGACATACACCCCTCCCCCCTCCATTTGACAGAGCTCCCAGGGTCCAAGGGCCTGGTCTGGACCCCCTGGCATGTCTGGGCTGCTTCTTTTGAGTATAAAAGCGTGTGAAGGCCTGGTGCTTTCTGTCTGCCCTTTCTCGCTCCTTTCGTCGCTGGGCGGGGGCCATCTTTCCTCGCCTTCCCGTGGTGACTCAGGCCTGTGGAGTGGTGACATCCTGTACAGAGCAGAACTGCCTCTGCTGCAGCTCTGCTGGGCGTCCCCTCCCCTTCCACTTCCTGCCAGGCCTAGTAGGTGACATCACTTTGTCAGTCACATAGGCGTTGCGGTTATGTGGCAGCCATGGCAACCAGGTGGTTACAGGGTCAGCGTGCACACGTTTATTTGACATCAGACAATGAAAGTTTTTCAGTCTGCCTGTATTAATAGCGGAATGTGTGATTCCTGTATCACATCACCTGAGTGCTCAGGCCCTTCCACGTACTCGATGCAATATATTTGGATTGACTGACTAATAAACTCCTGCACTATGAATCTTTACTGAAATTATAACCAGTTTATTACTAATGAAAGTCAGTTCTTTGTGTTCTTTGCCAATTAACTTTTGCCATATAATTGTAGATCTTAATGCTTAATATAACCTTCAGTGTTTGGTGGTCCTTTATGAGCCTTGTATATATGTCAGGAAATCATGGGTCCTAGCCATTAAGTCAACTCTGTCAAGAATAAAGCAGGGTTCTAAGATGTTCATGAGCCCAGTGTGAGCATGGGGCCGTGGTTTTAAACGTATCCTCTGTGAACAAAATACATTCATGACGCATAATTTATCAACATTAACAGTGTACCAGATAAAAATATTGGCTAGAGTGACTTGGCACGAACAGCTGGACACAACAAAAGAGAATTTCACAGAGTAGTAGAATATAAAAAGTATATTTTAGTCCTTAAATTTTTAATTAATGTTTTCAAGCATACTTTAGTCCACTTGGGTGTACATAAAGTACTCAGGCTTACATTTAGTTGACTTTTTAAAAACGGTTTTAGTACATATTCTGAGGTGTGAAAGTGCACTAAACGTTCCAATGCGGTTCAGTATATTTTGGAGATGTGCCAGTGTTACCTGGCTTATGTCTTCACTGTACAATCCTAACTTAAATCCTAGTCAGATTGGGCTCACTCATAAGCGTGGGCTGTCTCTAAGTGTGTAGGCCTTACCATGGACTGAACTGACAGTCACTCTGGGGATGCCATTCCATTGCTTTATCATCTGAGATGGTTGCCATTGTGCACGAATGACAAGAATGACTGCCAAGGAGAGTGGATTGCTTGCTGATGCTTAAATATGCTTAAATGATACTGCTTGCTGTAAAAGGGCTATGTTGGTAAACAGCGGCCTTCTGGCAGCATTTTTGTTTGGTATGAGCATTTAATCGTTTTGATTTATTTTAGGTATCATAGAAAAACAGAAGGTCTCTGCAGTCTCCTGACTCATGGTAGCGGGTAGCTTGACAAATGTACTTTTAAAGGGCTGTTTCTGGACTCTGCTGGCTTCCAGCTCCACAATGCACTGCCTTCCTCTAATTCGGTTTAAAAAGCTTCTGTTTTTAGTTTGAATTTGAGCAACTGGAAGGACCTGGTTTATCTGCTTTCAGTCACAATTTACACAACACAGGCATACAAGTGCAGTGATGCATATCTTTCAGTCAGGTATGCAAAGTTTGTCTTCAGGGTGCTCGTGGGCCTACCGGACGATGAAACCAGACTACACAGTTAGAGAAGTAGCACTCCTTCGACTCGTTTGTCAGTAAGACGTTAATCTGCCACTCGGCAGTGTAAAGAGGAACAGCTCGATATTTCTTAATATGTTTGGCCCTTGAAAGATTCTGTGTAATGAGGACGTTCTCTAGGTGGAGTCTCAATGGAATGTTTTGGTGCTGACAGAGGATCTGGTGGCTTGGCGATGGTCCTGCATATTTTGTTTGGTCCAGCTGCATTGCTACTGTTGCTGTAATGTGGCCCTTTCATGCAAGAGTTCCCCAGTGGTAACCAGTACAGGCAGATGTGAAGGTTACTTTAGGTTCTGGTGTTTTTGTTCATCTTGCGTCTGTGGAACTCTCCCTATTACAGAATGTGAGATACAAAAAATAAATGTGTGATGCTTACATTTTGAATTCTGAAGAAATTGCAGTTTAGTTTTCGGCATGTCAGTCTTCTGGCGACAGTTAATCTGCTTGTGAGTTTTAGCAAAACGGTAAACGAAGAAACAAATGAGAGCAAAACACAAGATGTTATCGTGCAAATGAACTAGGGACTGTTAGTGAATGCCTGATTGCGAGAGAGTACAGTTCCTTCGGTGTATGTTAGAACAAGCGTGTGTGTTGCTGGCTTTTTAGTGTTTGTGAGAGAGCTTATGTTAAGTACTTGTATCTTGCTTTAACCACTGTCCTTTTGATCAGATGATCTTGTTAGAATGAAATTTTATGTATCTTATCATATTAACTTTGTATACGTGCTGAAGCTGTACTCTCTATTTCCTCA
>JAABNY020000002.1:3218844-3236916 GCA_015164015.2 Brevimyrus niger | reverse complement strand
GTCTCATGATTCCTGAGTCCTAGAAGTTAGAGGTGCTAAGTGTTAGAGTGGTAAGCTACGGCGCTTCCTCTACACAATGGTAGATGGGGTTAAAGCTACGGCGCTTTCCCCAACAGATCTCAATGAGTTTGGAGCTTCATGGACTCCTTTACATGGCTTTAGCTTAACGATTTGTGGCCGGTTTGGCTTGGTTCACCCCACAGTGGCACCACAGAAAGCTCATGGCTGCTTGCTGGGCGATGCATGCGTATCCATGACCACGCCGGCGGGAGCCCAGGTCTTTGTTGTGCTTCGTCTTTGTAAGCAGACCCTGCCAGCAGATGCTACAGAAACTGCAGGATCCCGTTTCATCTCATTTTGTGTCTGTGTAGGCCTCCTGTCCTGGAGCACGCTGTTACACCTTGCGCGGGCCTGCTGGGTCTTAGGCGTGGTCTTCCTGAGGCGGCTGAAAGTGGATGCCTGTAGAGTCGTGTGTGTGTGTGACCAGAAGTGACAGGTCAACCACTCCTGGTGAGCCGCGCAAGCGGAACTGGCCAGCATCTGCTGTACCACCCCACCAAAAAGAAGCACTGACACAATAGACTAGTAGTAATTACAGTAAAAGGCTGAAATTGAAAGTATGCTCACTCACCCTGAAATGAGAAATTTGGCCCTGTTCTTTTCCCATGTGACCTTTACATTTTCTGGGCATAACTTGAAATTGGGCAGCAGACCTAAAATTGGTTTGGCCTGTTTGCTGCGTCGTAGTTGAACTTCGGGAGTAATCGGTGTTGCATCAATTCTGCAAAGTCGACTTTGATACAACTCATTGCTTTATTTGAATAATAATGCAGGCTTTCAATCCAGACAGCCCTTTTATAACCCACATATGATGTGACATTTACCTGCATTGTAGGGAGTGGTCTGTGCCATTGGGTACCAGTCTGTGTGTGTGTGCATGCACAGGGGGAATGTGTCCAGCTCAGGAATGTATAAAGGGGAGGATTTGTTAAGAAGAAAAGTAACAGAAGCTCATTCATGGTATGGGACTTGTCAGCGTCCAATCGAAACGTTTCTATTTGATCCAGGCTAGCAGACAAGTCCCAGGAATCTCAGCTGTTTCTACCCCACACAGTGCCTGGTCATTCACACACATACATGTGCACAAGCGCACACAACCAGACACGCACACGTTTGTATACATATCCTTGTGGAGATTGTCCATTCATTTCTATGGGAAAATCCCTAATCCCAACAATGATAACCTTAACCATGTCCAACCTTAACCATAAGTAACCAAATAAAATACAAGACTTCTGGTGTTTTTTAGTTTTTATGATTGCAGTCACAGATTTTTATAAATTTGAGTTTCCCCCTATGGAGACCGAAAAGTGGTCCCCACAATGACAAAATAACAGGTTGTTAACACATTGTGGGGACATTTGGTCTACACAAATATAATATAAACATAACCCACATGCACAAACCTCTTTTGTTTCTGGTTAGCACTTGTGCAGTGTACTGCAATAACACTGTCTTGTTGAGTATTGGTTATGCAGAACAACCCTTGCTGGGGTTTTTCCATCTACTAGTTGTGCAGCTTTCCAGGCAGCACAACGATCAATGAGACTGGCAGCAGTCCTGCTTATACCAGCCTGTCAAATTCCTTGCCCCCGGGGAGTATTCGACATGCAAGTCTTATTATAAGTGTGTTTTGGTGGTGAGGGAGCCCACAGAGCCTTTTATGGGAAGATAAGAACTTAAGACCGTTCATGGATGGGAGCTTATTTAGGCAGTAAGTCAGGCCTAGGATCAGTCCCTCCATGTGGGATCGATTGTTGAACTGGGAAGTGATCTGTGAGCTGACAGAGGCACCAAATGGGTGTCCTCCCAGCCACAAAGCCAGACAAGCTTTGTTTCTGCTGATATCTTGCTTCTAGCAATTCCGCCAAGCTGGGGGCCAAGCATACAATGATCAATGAGGTGTCTGGTGGCATACTTGTCTATTAAACCTCTTGCGTTGCAAGCTTTTTATTTGTGGAACTCTAGTGCCCCCTCTGGTAATATTGTATCATTATGTTAAAGTGCAAAACAAGCATTTGTTGGATGTTGCTGCCCCCTGTTGTCATAAGGCTTTTTCTGTTTTGTTTTGGAATTCAGTTAAATTTCTCCTTGTAGAACTAAATTAAATATTTTAGTTTTAACTGTGGTAATAGGGCCTTAAATGTGCTTGGAATCTTTTTTTGTCGTAAATGCACCATGGACTCAAAAAGGTAGTCATTACTTTGGATCCGCATGGAAATTTCCTCTTATGCCAGCTGTTTACTGCATATTTACTTTGGTCTAATTCTATCATTCTGTCTCTCCTCTCATCTTACTTTCATCTTCCAAACAGACTTTCAAACGGCTGTTTCCAGATGAGGTAGGTAACAGGCCCTCCATATGCCTGTCCTTCATTAATTCTTAACATCTCTGTTGTCTGGTTTTGTGTGTGTGTTGTCCAGCCTTATGCATTTAACCTCGGATGTATACTTAGTGTTCTGGGATACTTTCGTATTCCACCGTCAGACTTGTGTCTTCCTTCTGTCCAAATAACCCCTCAGCCCTGGTCCTGGAAACACCTGACTGGTAGGAATGGGCTTTCGATGTCCCAATATGGGATCGAGGGGTGATTTTTGGATCAGACTTTTAGGACCACGGCTTAGTACCACTGTCCTGCAGATTTCCAGCATCAAACCATGGCTTCGGTTTGTCCTAGAGATCTACCCCATCCATAATACGGGGTAACCCTGCTTATGAGTTTCCGTTCTGCAAGTGCACATCAACCCTTCGCTATTCTAATAGTTTTCCTGACTGAACTAATACTGTCCTGAGCTTGTTAACGGCACACGGATAAGTAGATATGCTGCACTCACACATTTGGTGTGCTTCTCGTGTGTGCTGCTCCATTAGGGTCTGCGACCCAGTAAGTGACCATGAGGTTTTTTGGCCTAAAAACCAGAATGAGGTGAAGTTATCTGTGCTGAGAGTCTGAATTATGTTTTACCATCTGACTGCTTCAAAATCATAACAATCACACAGTAATCTATCCCGCCTCCCCAAACAGCTGGAACGGTTTACTAGCATGCGGATTAAGAAGGAGAAGGAGAAGCCCCTGCCTCCTGGCCAGCGACACTCCCTGGTCACGCAGTACGAGATGCCCACTCAGATGCACGACCACCCTGATGAGTATGTGCTGGAGCTCTTTGAGCAGATGCTGGTATGTGTCTGTCCCATATGTTATTAGAGGGTATTGCTGGGGGCTCGGGGTACTGGACTCGCGTTTTAATAAGCACCGAAAGGACTTCAATTTGCATAAAGGCCAACGGGTATTCCTGTACTGAGGTTAATGGCAGAGAGAAGAACAGTCAGTCATTAGCCTTATAATGACTATACGTGGTTGCATTGTAAATGTGCCTGATCCTGATTGGCTGCATCCGACAGGTCAGGTGTAAAGGTTAGAGGGAACACTAAAGGCTGAGGGGTGATGCAGAATAGGTCTATTTGGTTAGTTCTGATGAGCGTAGCTGCAAAATACAGTTTGTCCTGCATTTTTGGCCCTGTTTAGGCTTATGGTCACTTATGGTCGCCTCCCTTTTCTCTCCAGGTGGACATGAACCTGAACGAAGAGAAGCAGCAGCCTCTCCGAGAGAAAGACATCGCCATCAAGAGGGAGATATTGTCCCAGTACCTGCACACCAACGAACAGGTGAAGAAGTGATAGACTGGCCGGCCCGCCCAAATCACAGCCCATCTCTGCAGAATCAGCTTTCCATGTAATACTAGACTAAATTCCAGTTCCTCTCTGTGCCTCCAGGGTCAGAACCAGAAGGAGAGCGCCAGGTCTGCGGTGATGTACATCCACGAGCTGAAGGGAGACCTGAGGGATAGCCAATTACTGAGCTGCCTGGAGTCTCTGCGAGTGTCGCTTAGCAACAAACCTGTGAGGTGTGACATGTGGATCTCTATGCTTACACATACAGCCACACAAACTCGGAACCTCACATTTATGTGCAGGGAATGTGGGACACACACACACACACACACACACACACACACACAGATCTTGTCACTTGCCCCAGGGCACATTTGTCAAGATGTAGGTCTTTTTGTCTCATTATTTGATTCCCAGAATTTATGGCATAAACTTAACCTGTCCTCTGTCATGTTTCTCCTCCATGTTTTTATAGAAATAAAGCACCCATATGTCCTGCTCTATAGGTCATGTCAGAATATTTTTAGCGTTCTTGCTCTGTCATCTCAAAGGTAATTTAGAAGCAGCTGGGATTAGTTGTCCAGCTACAGGACAATGTTAGGAAGGAGGTGAGATGTTTGTGTTGCTTTCATTGTTGCAGCCTCACTGGCCTACGGAGGAAACTGATGTGATGTGATGTGACATCTAAGGATTCTCTGGTATCTAAATTCAAAGTAATCTATCACAGTGCTCATATGGCACTCAAATCTATAAAAAGTTGCAGTAGGAGGCTGGGGCTGATTTTAAAAACAGTGAGATTATTGTGATCTTGAGGGAGATTTCTGTGTTGGTGGAGAATAGCAGCTGCCAGTTCTCTGCTCAGTGGGGGTGGGGCTCGATCTTGTTTTACCATCTGCTAATGGTTCTTGTCCATCACATCTAGTGTTAATTTATCCCACGTATGGTAAGGAAGTTAACGTTTTTCAGGCTAGGCCATAATGAGTGAGTTCCTTGCTTTTATTGATTCAGCCCGTAACTCCTGAAAACGTGTAGAGGTCTTCCAGCCGCATGTTCCTTCAGGGCCTAATTTATTATGGCGTTAGCCAGCCTTTTACCAGACTCCGAGCTGATTTTTACTCCAAGAATACTGAATGCGAGGTGTATAACCACTTATACACCTCTATAATTTTGTATATTAAATCTCTCCATTTCACAGCTGGGTCCAGACATTTGGGGACGAGGGTCTTGCCCTGCTGTTGAACTATTTGAAGAGACTGCAGGATGAGAAGGACGAATACTCGTGAGGACCCTGCCTTCACACTCTACCTCCTGTAGCTCCCCATGGCATGTGGCCTGTCCTCAAACTGTGTTTTCTTTCCTCCTGATCCTGCCAGAGTAAAGTGTCAGCACGAGATCATCCGCTGCCTGAAGGCCTTCATGAACAATAAGGTGGGCGAGTCCTGCTGCGGGGCCTAAAGCCGTGGGCTGGGCGCCGTTACCCCGGCTGAGCACCGCGGGCGGCTGGAGCGCTGCATTCATCTCGCCTTCTCTCTGTCCCTCAGCACGGCCTGAAAGCCATGCTCACCTCACGGGATGGTATCCCCCTGCTAGTGAGGGCCATCAACCCCAGGGTGCCTCACATGATGGCGGATGCCGTCAGGCTCTTGTCAGCCATCTGCATTTTGGAAAGCCCAGAGAACCTGTAAGCAACCTGCCCCCCTCCCTCCCCCTCTCCCTATATACACTATTCTGTACACATAATCAATCCCTATTTATAATGCCTTACTGCTGGAGTGTTGTGATTCCATTTACACGTCTATGTTTATTGGTATTTTTGT
This sequence comes from Brevimyrus niger, assembly GCA_015164015.2. Classification (NCBI taxonomy): domain Eukaryota; kingdom Metazoa; phylum Chordata; class Actinopteri; order Osteoglossiformes; family Mormyridae; genus Brevimyrus; species Brevimyrus niger. Next base: position 3,231,366 of record JAABNY020000002.1, on the reverse strand, counting down.
TGCAAACTCATCTAGCAGAAAATTCAGAATTTTAAAAATTCAAAAAAGGTCAAAATTTATTATTTGTCTGCAAATATTTTAAATAAAATTAAAAATAAAAACTGGAAAATGCTGCTTGTCACCCAGACTCATTAGTATTTGGTGTAGCCTCCTTTTGCTGCAGTAACAGCAAAACAACAAAGTATTTTGGAGCTTTTTTTCTTTACACTGTCCAGGAGTGATTTTTTTTTTGCCCATTATTCGTGGCAAACTTGTCCCAGGTTCACGTTGGTTGGATGTTGCTTGTTGACTGCAATTTTTAGAGAAAGCCTCAGGGTCTCAATGGGATTCGCACTGTAGCATGCTTTTTTATTTCAGTCGCCCATTGCCTAGTTTAATGGTGCCGTATGGCTCAGTGGTTTGGTATGTTCTTTCGCTGCCCCTCTCAGACAAGAGCGAGTGCTGGAGGCCATAACGGAGTATGCTGAGGAGCAGGACCTGGAGCGATTCCAACCTCTGCTGTCAGGGATGCAGAAACCCATCATAGCCCTCAAGGTAACCCTGCTGCCACTCTCGGCTCCGACATGCTCAGATAATGATCGCTTGTGAAAAGGCCATTATTTTCTGAAGGGACCTTCCCCTCTCCTGTAGAAATGCATATACAGTCGTGGAAAAAATGAAGAGACCACAGCTCAATGTTTTGTTTCGCTCATTTCTCAAACTGCAGCCTGACTGTTCCTTACTTCTCATTAATGAAGGGCTTCTTCCCTGCTTTATGGGTCTTCAGTCCTGCTTCTAGGAGCCTGATACACACTGACCTAGCAGTGCACCTCACACCTGCACCTAATGTTTCCCATTCCTTTTGAAGGTCACTTGATGTCATCCTATGATTTAAGCGAAACTTGGATAAGTTAACGGTCATCTCTGGTGTTAGAAAGTCGCTTCTGCTCATTACCTGGCTGGTTTCTGGTCATTCCCAGTGTCTCCTGCTTCACCTAATTCTGCTGCTGTACTGCTGTCTTAGAAATTTTGAACCTGGAAGTAACCTGTTTCTCAGCGTAGTCTTCTGCCAGCAGAACCAGGATTAATCTAGGATTTAAAAATTCAGATTTGTTCAAAAATATAGACTGGTCTCTTAAAAAATTTTTCATGACTATATGTATGCATTTTGCTGACCCGTGTGTCCGATGCAGTAATACCTGTGTTTGTGTTTGTGATCGTAGGCTGGCTGCATGCAGCTCATCAATGCCCTGATCAGTCGCGGGGAGGAGCTGGACTTCAGGATCCACATTCGCTCAGAGCTCAACAGGCTGGGTCTGAGAAACCTCCTCAAGGTACTTTCCAACCAGCTATCTACCCCCTGGCCCAAATTCCACAACTTTTAAAGGCATTTGTGTTGATTTACAAGGACAAAAGCAGCCCTGTTGACAGTCGCGGGAGTGACCTTTGCACGACCCTGACCCTTTGCGTGTGTCTGCGCTTGCATGTGTTAACAGGATGTCCGGACCATCGAGAATGAAGAGCTTAGGGTGCAGCTCATGGTCTTCGATGACCAGGCGGAAGATGACTCGGAAGAGCTCAAGGCTCGACTTGACGATGTGCGAGTCGAGATGGAATATCCTGCCATCTGGAAACTGGGTGGATTTCTGCTGGCAGAAAATACTCTGCTGTTACTTAGTACTTATTTTCACCACCAGGTGTCTCCTGGTGTGCAGTGCTTTCTCACTGCAATTTTACAGATATGTTCTCTAGGATTAGTACTTCATATGTAACTCTTGGAAAGAGTCTCAAATACGGCACAGAACTGTTTAAATACATCAACATTTGCTATTGTTATTTCATGCATTTATAATTACATAAGTAGAGTTTTGGAAGGGTTGACAGATCATTTTTCTTAAGCTGGCTTCAGTGGTCTTTTTGTCTTGTGAAGGAGAATTGAAGCCGTCATGTCATCAAAGACCAAATGGTACGATCTGTGGTCAGTGGGGTTTCCATGGGACGTGACCTCTGGGGCAGGCAAGAGCTGCGGTGATTATTCAGGAAACATACAGAGACTAGCCCTTAACTCAGAACCTCACTGATATGATGGAGGTCTTCCAGATCCTGATGAACACAGTGAAGGACTCCAAGGCAGAGGGGCATTTTCTGTCTGTTCTCCAGCACCTCCTCCTCGTCCGCAATGACTACCTGGTCAGGTGAGAGGCGTCCCGCAGCTGCTTCCTTCGCACTCCGCCTTCTCTCTACCTGCACAGGTAACGAGGGGAAGATGGTTCCCTAACGAACCGACTGTGTGCCGGAATGCAGTTTCCGTGAGGGCCGTGGGTGCTGTGCTCCGGGTGCGAGAGCGTGCATCGCTAGCAGGCCATCTGTGCCGTTTGCCGCTCTCTGACGTGGTGTGATCTTGGCTGATGGGCTCTCAGGCTGGAAAATGATGTTCTCATACTGAGCTTTCACGGCTCTTTGGCAGGGGGGGGGGGGTTGGTTGGTGAAATGGTACCATTGCCAACCCCAGAGAACAGAGTGATGCTGACAGGGATAGAACAGGAAATGGTAAGTTCTGCCACTAGAGCTCATCACCCCTGATTGCAGCTTCTGTTGTCGTGGCGACGTGGGAAGTGCCTGATTGATAGGCAGCCTGCAGGCCCTGGGTATTGGGAGCGGTGCCTGTACGGATTTGTCTCTGTGTATAATTGATTATCGTGAGGGCTGATGTGTCTCGTTTAATTTACAATGAAGACGCATGTGGTGCGTGCAGGTGGAGGGGCGCGGCTTAAGACGAGGCGCCAGTATTTTCGTTTTTTCTGCATTACAGTTGGATTTAAATTTTATAATGAACAACCTCATCCGCGTGTTTTCCACTGTGAGTCAGGCACTTGTATGCTTATGCAGTCACACCTAAAAACACATGCCATGTGAGTTAGTGTGCCTAAGCTTCTGTCGGGGTGTGTGCCACAAATTGGAATACTAACCTGGCTGACTTGGGTGACAGATGAGTTTATATGGCTGGCAGTGTGAAAATCTAAGTGCCCTTCAGAACTACTTTTAGTATCTGTAACCATCTTCCATAGTAACAAACAGCCAGCGACGTGCTCTTAATGTGCGGAGGGCAAGCCTCTGTTGATGGCACACGTGGTGCATGTTTTTCACAAAAACATAGTAGAACAGTGATTTCGAAATATGTGTCTGGCTGCTTTTGTTTTTAAATCTCCGAATGGAGCCTACCTCCTTGTAAAATGTATAAGCACTAGATGTCACTGTCGCTCCACGAATGAACCGAGGCAAAAAAAAAAAAAACAGATGGCAGAGTTGGGGGAGGAAGATGAAATAATTGAAAAAGTGACACGGAAAAGTAATTTGAAGTTATGAAAGTCATCATGTTCTTACTGGGTAAGGAAGGGGACACCCAGCAACGGGCAGACACATACACACATATATACATACTAACTCACACACAGATACATACTAACTCTCACACACACAGCTCCTCAGTGGTTATGATAGTAGGTACTCAGACACAGGAGAGGTTAGACTACGCAGGGTGAAGGTTGTGCTATGAGCAGTTGTAGCGGGGGCATTAACCCTAGCATGCCGATATCACCCAACGTGGAACATCTGCTGGAGCTTTGTGTCAACTCCGTAATGACACCCCGGGACCCTGACGAAGCTCGGAGCCCTTATGGATGACCGCTGCAGGAATGGTGGGTAATCTGGCACTGTCCTATTTAGGCACTGAGGCAGACTGCCCCCTCTGTCCAAACAGGCCTCAGTACTACAAGCTGATTGATGAGTGCATCAGCCAGATCATCCTGCACCGGAACGGCAGCGACCCTGACTTTAAGTGCAGGAGCTTCAAGCTGGATGTGGATGGGTTAATCGGTAAGACCCTGGTGGTTGGGGGGGGGAAGGGGGGTGTACCGTGTGCGGTGTGCCGCAGAGGTCAGTTTGAATCCACAGCTTGCTTTGGAACTCTGCCAGCAGGAGTTAGCTGGAGGCCTATGTCTTCAGCCTGAATATATGTGTACATGTGCCAATACTAACACCCCCTCGCCACCCCAACTCCCCACACACCTGTGCACCCATTACCCACCTCGTAAAGACACAGGCTTGAACTCGGGTGCCAAACACCATCCAGAATAAATGGTCTGCCAGTCTTTGTGAGCGGGGATGTTGAGCGAAATTGCTTTGTTTAGCAGCTGTGCCTTTTCTGTTCGCCGAGTGGCTCTTGATGGTCTCAGCGGAACGCTGGAAATCCGTCGCGTTCCATTCACCGCCATCCAAATCGGCTGTCAGAATTAGATGCTAATGGCACTCATTCCCTGACTGGGGGGGAGAGGGGAGTCTGGTCAGGTGTTCCTGGCCTGTATTACATTTTCATCTCTATCAACAACCCGCCCCCCCCCCTCCCCCACACAGACAACATGGTGGACAAAACGAAGGTGGAGATGAGTGAGGCCAAAGCCCTGGAGTTGGAGAAAAAGGTACCATCTCTGTATTTTTACAGGGTTGGGGTACATCATGGCGTCCAGATCACTGAGAAAGACTTAACTCACAGAACACAAATCTTGCGCATCTTATTCTCTGTTATACACACGCTCACACTCACCCACTCACCTAATGTGTAAACCCCAAGCTCGTGTTGCCAGCATCCACCTCCTGGCAGCTCAGTGACGGATACATTTTGATCTCTACCACTTTCCTCTACAATCACAGTAAAATTAAACACTCTTCCTGTGTAATTAGGTAGAATCTAAGCATATGTGGTCTCATGATGTGGTTTTTGGGGGGGGGGGTGTTGGTTTCCTGGACCCTCAGTCGGCTGTCTGGTTAATGTTTTGGGTTTGCGTCCCGATTGGCAGCTGGATTCGGAGCTGACTGCACGCCACGAGCTGCAAGTGGAGCTTAAGAAGATGGAAGGGGACTACGATCAGAAGGTGCAGGATCTCAGCTCTGAGAAGGAACACCTGGGGCAGGAAAAGTTGGAGAAGGAGAAGGAGAACCAGAAACTCCTGGAAGACATCAGCAGGCTTAAAGAGCAGGTGCTGGCCCACCCCCACTTCCCCTTCTTTACCACCCAATCGCGTTGCACTTTCCCTCACCACGGAGCCGTGTCATTGGCTGTCCCCTATTACTCTCCCTGTTGTTATGCTTCCAAGCTGCAGCAGGCTGCCTCACTATCAAAGCGCACGGCATCAAGTCGAGAGCAGAGCAAGTTCAAGGTTTAAACATATCACTCCAGTGAAGGCATACATTTATTCACAGAATTGCCTAAAAATGTGTAATGACTGAGGCTATTAGATGATAAAGGTGCACATATTGTCTGTATATTGTGTTTACTGGTCAGAGTACAGGCTTTCATAAACGGAATCTGTTCTGCGTTTGTATGTCACAGAACCTTGGATTGGGATGAATATGTAATCACTCCCAGATCTTATTTACCTGCTCCAACCACTTGCAGCATCACGCTGCTGTACTTTTGGGCTTCTCTGAATGGCAACGCTCAGCACAACCTTGAACGTCTGGTGTTTGCTGTCTGACATGCTGAAGCTAGTGTGTGTTCACAGTGAACTGTGAAGAAGAGTGTGATCTGTGTGGGAGTCCCTTACCCAGCCTGTAATGGGGGTGGCTGGGATGCACAATCACTAATAATTATTGAGGCCCACTGAGTTTTATATCTTATGGTTTCTCTAATAGAAATTCCATAAATGTGCATTTTCTCTGCTACCCCTCTGTCTGCTGCTGCCCAGTCCTTCCTGTACACCTGGCCAGTAGAATATGTGTTGGTTTGATCAGGGTAGCATCTGTACTGCCTTCCTGTTGCCATGTTTTCAGAGCAGCGAAAAGTAACAAAGCCCCTCGGCATCTGGCAGAGGGAGCGAGCGCTCTGTCCGTCATAGTCACCAGGCAACGGCTGGAGTCTGTCCACCCAGCTGCCCATCTGGGTGGACGTGAGCCCCATGGGACAGAGGCAATAGACATCGCATCTCTGCCTTGATTCCCCTTCACTTGAACACATCTTCTGAACCTCAGACTCTTGCCGCTGCCTTCAAACCCATTAGCCCAGTCATTGTATAGAGGGATCCAATTTTCTTCTTAAATGAAAGAGACTTGCTCTGTGCCGGCATGGGATTTGGAGATAGAGACCGTCTCACAATTATACTAATAAGTAATGAAATTTTTTATTAGTGCCAATAAGTCTATCTTTGTATGTGACATGCTGAACGGAAGTGTAATGTATTCCCGGCATTTGACAGGCAGTGTGTAGTGGATTGGCCCACTGGGGCCGAGATTGAAGATTTAATGGCAGACTGCCTTCACCTTAAACTGTCTGATGAAATCCTCCTTCCACAGATAGAGAAGCTCTCCAAGGACCTCGAGGATGCCAAGACGAAGGTCATCACTCTGCCTGCACCTGTGCCTCAGCCGCCAACTGTCCCGGGAAGTGCTGGGATGCCCCCTCCCCCTCCTCCTCCTCCTCCTCCTCCACTGCAGGCTGGGTTTCCTCCACCACCCGCTCCACCTCCCCTCCCAGGGCAAGTTGGGATACCCCCTCCACCACCTCCCCTCCCAGGGCAAGTTGGGATACCCCCTCCACCTCCCTTACCAGGAATGCCTGGCATGCCTCCTCCACCACCTCCTCCCCCAGGAATGCCTGGCATGCCTCCTCCACCACCTCCTCCCCCAGGAATGCCTGGCATGCCTCCACCACCCCCACTGGCCCCGGGCATGGCTCCGCCTCCCTTGATGTCTAGCTGGGGCGTCACAGCTGTACCAGTCCTGCCTTTCGGCCTGGTCCCCAAGAAGACCTATAAGCCCGAGGTACAGCTTAAGAGGGCCAATTGGTCCAAGGTAAGACCTGGTTTAGTCCTACGCCTGAGCTGAAGCACTCTTCCCTGCCTTCTCGTTACCACCTCTGTGGGAATGTTCTGTATGCCCCTAATCCGCAGAAGCTTTTAAACAGAGGCCCTGGCACATGGGATGCAAGCGACTACAACGTGCCTGAGCGCCGTCTCCTGCTGGCTGCCACCTTTTTTCCTTTCATGGTGGATTTTTGAACCCTGTCATCCATCATAACCAGCAGCATAACCCTGTCTCCCATCATAACCAGCAAGCCAGTGGCCTAGTGACATGAGCAGCGGTTTTCTCAAGAAGTTTCTCAGCAGCTGTGTGTGTGTGTGTGTGTGTGTGTGTGTGTGTGTGTGTGTATGCACATCTGCATGCGTCTGCCTGGGCTCCGCCTTCGTTTGTTCTTGCTCTCTGCTTGCAATAGTTAAAACATCAAAACTGACTGTCTCTCTCTTTAGCCTAAAGCTACTGTTTAATAGCTTCTGTGGAGTTCATGAACATTCATACTTTTTTTTTCTTTTTTTTTTCTTTCTCCGAGCAGTGCGAGGCCTTTGACGCGGATGTCACAGAAATTGCTTTTTAATAATCCAGTTTCTTTTAACTGTGCCACTGAAAGATAATTAAATTGCAGCTCGAAAGGACAGCATTCTTTTGTAATTTAAATTAACTCCCTCCACCCTCTGCCCCCGCTTCTTACTTCCACCCCCCCCCATACCGAATCGCTGCACTGGATAATGAAAGGCCTGGCTCCGTGGGAATCAGTACCTTACACTTGTCGCGTGCCTTCCTCTATGCTCGATATGAGAAAGGCACAAAAAAAAGGATCAGGAAGTGTAATTGTTAGTTGAAGCTGAGAAGAAAGAGGCGCATCTTTTAATTCCATCTCCTCGCTCTGAGTGAGCTTTTCTCATACCGCCCGTGTTTCGAGGGGGGGGGGGGGGATGAGCCCTGGGCGTACTGAGGGTGTGGATGGGACCACTAACGGGCTACACTGGTCACGGGTCCCTGGGGCGCAAAACAGGTTCTGGCTCTGGTTCCGTGTGTGTCACGGGTTCTGATGACATGCTCATGGTGTCTTTGTTCCGCCAGATTGAACCCGAGGACCTGTCTGAGAGCAGCTTTTGGACCAAAGCGAACGAGGAACGCTTTGAGAATAAGGAGCTCTTCGCCAAGCTCACTCTGGCCTTCTCCTCTCAGACCAAGTGTGAGTGTCGGAGCTCCATGTCACGCCTGGCACTGTCGCCTTCGGGGTGCTAAAGCTCACTGTGTGGAAAGTCACTGATTTGAATCAATGTTACATTTTTTGTTCTTCTTTCTCCCCCTGCCGCTGGCTGCTCCAACTGGACCCTCAGCTTCTAAAGGTAAGAGCTTTTGAGTAGTGTTTGACCGCTCAGTTCAGTCAAGGTTTGAGATAGCTGGACTTCATTAGCACAGCCTGTGCTGGAGATGTAAAGACTGATGGTGCCGCAGCCATACAGGACAGCATCTGCTAATGGATTTACACTGGAGCGCATGAATGAGGCTCTTTTATGGACCTGCTCTTTGCTATTCTTTCTCTCTGCTACTCCTCGTCTTTCCTACGTGGGGCACCCATACGGCCAGGCTGGGCAGCCTTGTGTGAGCCTGGGTCGTGCTGGAGGCCCCTTTGGTTCCGGTGAGGCTTTCTGAGAGCCGTCCCGGATGTGCTGCTCTGTTCCAGTGTGTGCCGTTCTCTCTTCCAGCAGAGGGTGAGATGCATGTCTGCTGCGTGTGGCTGCTCGTTCCCCCGGCCCTCTTCCTTGGCACGTGTCCATGCATTCGTGCATGCAGGGGGTCCCATAGCACTCCTTCGAAGCGTAATGCCTGTCCTCAGTGAAGCTGGTGTTTGTTGTTCTGGCGTGAAAGACATTCTCACACTATGTGTCCCATGCTCTCCCACTCAGTGTGCTCATTTTAAGCTCCTGTGTCACGTGAGTCTCACACCCATTTTGCTTTATTTACGTCTGTGTGTCTATAGTAGTGGATTCCCACCAGTGTAGTACAAACCTGGTTTTGTGAAAATGTCAGACTTCATTCTCCATGTATTTTTTTTTTCTTTCCCTTTTTGCTTGTGGGAGTAACCAAAAAAAACCAAACTCCTACCTGTGAACCCGTTGCCATTGTTCTCTCCCCACCCCCCCACCCCCCCGTCGTTTCCAAGGCAGTAATTATCTGCAGTTTGAAATGTCGACACCCCCTTTTCAGTTTCACCTCATCTCTCCCTAATCCCCTTTGCATGCAGACGTCCCTGGCTGTTCTCAGCACCACCACCAGCTTTCCGCTTGATCCGTGTCCTGTTTGAAGTCTCTTCCGCTCCCCAGATACCGTCGCCGGCCTGCCTGCACTTAGGATGGCGGCCGTGTATTTTAATGTCGTCTGTCCGCCAGGAATCTGCTGGTGTGAAGTCTGTTACCCAGCCGTCCCTCCTACCTTCTTGTGAGACCGGCCATCTGGCTTCTAACACACATCAACCTCGCATGCCCCAGTGTTCTCTGCCCTACTTCGTCGCTGCCGGGCGGAAACTGCAGTTTCCCAGCTTATTAATTGGAGTCTCTCATGGTCCCTCGGATCAAAAGCGCCACCCTGAGTGATACTGGGTTTATGGGGTCAGCAGGCCATGGGGTCACATGACGGCTACGCGTGACCGGTGTCGTGATGCTGCCGACGTCCATCGAAGTGGTTTGTGTTGCCCCAGCTTTTCCACCTCGTGGAACGTTCTTGGCCGGTTCCCTCTTACCGGCTGCCTTCCACCTGTCACTGCAGCAGTCGGTGTTCCTTCGTTTGACCCCGAAACCGGTGTGACTCGCCAGCACCGCTGTAAATGTAGTCCCCCCCCCACCCCTGTTTCTGCCAACCTCAGAGTTATCGCCGGGCTCCTTAAACAGCACTGCTTGAGATAAGGGTTGGAAAAACAAGCCGTGATGAAGTGTCGCAGAGGGATGGCAGAACCATAAATAATCAGGCGGACTTTTTAATATCACGGTCGCCGAAACAGAATGCAGAAACTGTTCCATCGGGTGAAGAGAGAAGATGTAGTCGGCGTTAGGAGACAGGCTGGTGGGGTAATGGGGGCCTAGTGCATGTTTATGGCGGGACCAAATGAGGGTAGGGTTGCCTGCAGAAAGGGCCGTTACTTCTCATTTCCAGGCAGGTGTTGACTTTCAACCTAGTGTGACTGGTCTGTAGTAAAGGTTGCCCATGGGTTAGGTCTTAGCTTTTACATAGGTGTGTTGGTTCTGTCGATGGGTAACAGGATCAATAGTGTTGCCTGGTTAAACCTATTCTTCTTTTGTCTAGACATCCCATAAATGAGCAAAAGCAAATTCTGAGATTAAAAATTCAGATCAGTTGAAATAGTGTTCCTGCGGTGTGTGGGTGGCATTTACTTTTATGTCTTTTCCTTAGATCATCTCAAAATGTCTGGCTCTGGCCGACGTGTTTGTGTATTTGTAGGATAGACGCACAGATGTGATCATCTCCCTACTGTTAGCAGGTAACCAGCATCTCCTCGGCCTGCTTCTCGACCCGGGCCCGCCTCCTTCGCTTGGGTGGCGCTGTGGTGGCTGCATCCTGACTGCTGCCCGTTCTGGCACGGCCCACGGCGTCACACCTCGACCACGCGTGTGCTGGAGTGCCGACCTCAGGCAGTGGGGGCTGTAGGTCGGAAAAACACGACCCGCGCGAGACCTGCGGCGTTTAGGGATCCGTATGCGGTTCCTCTCTTCTCACAGGCTTTTGGAATGCCTTGGATCACAAGAAAAAAGGCCGCAAAGGGAGCCCGGTGACCATGCCCAGGACACTTTGACTGTGGATCAGAAGCAGTTTAGCTTGACCAGAGGTTACATGAGAGAGTAGCGCAGTGCTGTGAGGCAGCACTGCACGTGTCGCTCGCCTCTCCCGTCTTTCTCTCCAGCACATCTGCAGGCTTGGCGCTGCCCAACGTGCCAGCTTCGTGTCCTGAATGGTGCCCGCTTCTGTCTGGGGGGAGTTGTTTTACATGCTGATTTACAGCAGCGGCACTGGCTCTCCACGTATAACCCCTTCCTGGTAATTTTTCTTTTATTTGTGAATGATTAAGGTCTTCCCAGCCTGCTCTGGATGAAAACTCTCTCTTACCATTAAAATAAGCATTTGTGCCCCCCCCCCAGTAGCGGTTGACAAGGCCTTTCTGAATCCTGTGTAAACACCTCTCCCTGTCTGACGTGCTACTCACTGCGTTAGTAACACTCCCCTTCTGTCACAGCCCCCGGCCTCTCATCTGCTTCTGCTCTCCGTATGTTTTCTATACATCCCGCGTCCTAAATCTGCCTGTCCCCTTGCTGTTTTTTAATGTGATTCCCCAAACTGGAGCAGTGGATTTCCATGCCCTTCTTTTTCCTTTCAGAGGTTGTTAGCGGTTGCACTCGTCGGTATTTAGAAGTCGCATTTTAATCATGTCGGGAAGAAAGAAAGGGAGGGAGAAAAAAAACATTAAAAGCATAAAGTCATCGCCCGTATCACAGCCCCATCTGCAGCGATTTTATCTTTCATTATTTCCGTTCCTCCCCAAGGGTTAACTCCTAAGCAGCTCGATCTGGCTGCCGCTTTGATGCTACTGATCACACTAAAAAGGATCTTCAAAGCAGGAGATGACAAGATAGGGGCGTTAGCGCGTTGTGCCTGGTGGCAGAGCTCCAGTCGCGCATGGCCCGATAGCACGGGGGGGGGGGGAGTGGTCTGTCTGTCATCAAGATGGCCCTGTTAGCTGCGTGTGCTGGTGCAGCTTTTTTTTAGTGCTGTTACTCACACTTTCCGGGTTCTTTTTAGTGTAGGAATCGCACATAAAAATGCGGAGATGCGTATATGGTCTCATGTATGTATGCGCATGTAATTCTGTATTTTGGGTGCTAATTGTTCAAAGTGTCAGGCGATGGGTGTCTTTTTGGTTATCGGCCGCATACTTCTCGAAGGGGGCTTCTCCTAGCCTGGCAGCGTGAAGTGTCCTCCACCTTTTACCCTCGGCATGGCCGTTCGGGGGGGGGGGGCAGCTGTGGGACTGGCGCACCGGGACATGTCAAGCTTAGACTTGGTTCTTGAGTGTCTGCCAGGAAACGGCGGTGATCTGTCACCGCCGGCAACTGGTAGGGTGAGTAAAGCAGGCATGGCATTTTAAGGCTCCAGCTAACAGGCGTGGTATTTAAAGTCAGCATTTCCTGCTCGTGTTTCTGACCTGTCTAAACTGTCTGACGTCTGTTCACAGTAAATAAAAGCAGATTTTTTTTGCTTACTCCTTTTTTTTCTTTTTTTTTTTTCTTTCTTAAGATGCCCCGAAAAGTGCTTTTATTTAGTGCAGATGGGTGAGTGCTTTTTGCAAGCCGGTTCCGTGCCAGTACTTTCCCTTCCCTCGGCCCGCTTGCGTGGAAGCTGGTACGCTCGCGCCGGAGCAGTTAATCAAGGTCGGCACTCCCTCTCAGCGCGCCCGCAGATTAGTGCTCTCCAGGCTCCCTAAAGACTTTCATTCCATCCATTCGCAGGTACGGCTTGTGCCCCACTGGCCCGGCCGTGCTGAATTTTTAACTCGCCTTCTGAATTAAAAATACACGACAGCCTGGAGTAAAAGGCTAATCTGCTCAAGTTATGAGTGGGAGTCCCCCCCCCCCCCCCCCCCCCCCCCCCCGCCCCCCCCCCACCCCCCCCCCCGCC
>JAABNY020000002.1:3197957-3210214 GCA_015164015.2 Brevimyrus niger | reverse complement strand
AGAGAAAGCACTGGAGCCAGTGTAGGTGACAAGAGAGAAAGCACTGGAGCCAGTGTAGGTGACAAGAGAGAAAGCACTGGAGCCAGTGTAGGTGACAAGAGAGAAAGCACAGGAGCCAGTGTAGGTGACAAGAGAGAAAGCACTGGAGCCAGTGTAGGTAACAAGAGAGAAAGCACTGGAGCCAGTGTAGGTAACAAGAGAGAAAGCACTGGCACTGGTGTGGATCGGGCTTTCTCAATCCAGTCCTCGGGGACCCTCAAACAGACCACATTTTTGCTCCATCCTATCACGCCTGGCTCAAATGATCCACAACACCAAATACCTGGTTCAGGTATGCTGGGAGCTGGGAGGGAGTGAAAATGTGGACTGTCTGGGGTCCTGGAAGACTGGGTTCAGAAACACTGCTATAGATTGCCATAGAGAAAATTGCAGTGCTGGTACAAAACAAATATAGGAGTTGGTATTTTGGCTTGAACCAAGCTGATTTCTGACCCTGAAATGTCTTACTGCTGGCTTCTAAAATAAAAGATTCCTTTCAATTATTAATACCTATGCTGATATGAATACTTAACATTAAGGGAACACTTCAGTACTTTAGCACATTTACCGCGTTCATTGTCTTTGTTGTAACTCCTCTTAGTAGAATTGTCTGTCATAGTGCTGGTTCAAGGAAGGCTTGAAACATTCATGCTCATATTCAACTGAGTAATGAGAGTTGTTTTGTGCCCTGAACAATGGTGCTGCTTTGTGAGGAAAATTTAAGCAGGTGAACAGATGTCAGATGTGTGGAAGATGCTGATGCAGGAAATGCATACGGAGCTTCACTGCTTCTGGTACTGTCTGCATTCGGTAGCTAAGTTTATAAATCAAGTTCTGTATATCAATGGATTTTTTGTCATTAGAATTGCTGAATTTTAGCAAGTGTTAGCAAAGTAGTAGGCCAACTGAGCATTGATTATGTTGGAGCTGAAAACAGATTTCCTTTATCATCATTCAGAGTGCTGAGTGTGGACTAAATGAATGCAATTTGTTTAATCTGTCGTAGGATGTGCAATGAGGGAATCCATTGTTCTAGATTCTTCTGGCTCTTGCTTGCAACTTATTTGCAGAACGAAATGCCGTGTCGATATTTCTCAGTGGGGGGGTGGGGGCACAAAGATGACAGGGACCACTGCTGAAATCTGGGGGTGAAGATTAATGAAGCGTGAATGGGTTTTGCATCCTCACCTTGTGTGTTCCCCAAAAAGGTCAGTTAGCGTATGGCTTCTCTAAACCTAAAGGTGGTGTGGCTCTGGTTTTGACTCCGGCTACCCAAGATGCCACAGTTGGCGAAGCTGCCCTTAGCCTGAGAAGCGAGGGGCCGTGCCGACGCGAGAACACAGCCAAGGTAACGGCAACGGGAAATGTGCACCTCAAGGTCACGCTGCACTCCGGTGAAACAAGCAGGGCTGTCATCTCATCTCCACAGAGCTCATCGGTTGCTATAGTGCTCAACGAAGTGCGTAATGATTGAAAAATCCAGAGTAATTAAAGCGGGGAACAGTGGGGAATTAATTCTGATCTTCATCTATCTCGCGTTCCACCCACATTACACCCTCCATCCCCACAGGGCTGAAGTAGCTGCTTATTAATGATACCGGGCCTCCATCAATCCCATTGGTTGTCTCTATTGTTTGACCACAAGGGGGAGCTGTGTAAGGTTGTATTGTGAAGTTTCTCTAGATTCTCAGAATATAAATATATGACTTTGGCTCATGTCTACATGAGGCAGAGTATGCTTTCTTGGGATCTGTCTTTTGGGGGCTTATGAGGTAGAGTGGTACTCTGCTTACTTCTGTAGGTTAGCGCTGAGGTCCTTGTGAGGTAGGGTGGTACTGTACTTGGTTCTGTAGGTTCGGGCTAAGATTCATGTGAGAAAGGGTGGTACTCTGCTTAGTTCTGTAGGTTACAGCCGAGGTTCTTGCGAGGTAGCACCTTACCCAGCTTGGTTCTGCAGGTTCAGGCCGTAGCATCCGTATGACTTAGTATATTCTGCTTGACTCTGTAGGTCCGTTGCGAAGGCAGGTCACGTCCCCCCCGACTGCGAGCGGCTTCTTGAAGAGGCTCCGCACGCAGCCAGGTGTTGTGTGGCTGTCTGTGAAGCGCTCACCTCCGCTCAGCTCATCAGGCAGGGCTGCAGGGCGCCGCGTGCTGCTGCTGGCCGCCGCCTCTGCGCAAATGTCACTCCGTGCACAGAAATGAAATTCGCATGGGCCTCTGTGACACACACTGACATTATACATCTCCTCTCCATTCCGCTGATTTAGTAAATGACGCACACCCTTTCGTATGCGTGTGTGTGTGTGTGTGTGTGTGTGTTACCTTTTCTCACTCCCTACCATTTCCTGCTGTCTGCATTTTCTGGTCCATCATCCTCAGCCCATGTCAGAAATGTAATCATGGCTGGAGTGATGCTTGAGGGGATAAAAAAAAAAAAAAGATTGGGTGAGGAGAGAGAAACCCATTTGTGTATCCACTCAATTACCGCCAGGCTCTCTCTCCCTGGGCTTGCGCAAAGTCACCTTCACAAACCTACTCTGACAATGGCATTTGGAAAGAGACTGCTGGAAATAGTACTGCACTGTTTTAAAGTCCCCTGCGCGGTGGCGGACCGTGGGGGGGGTGGGGTTCGGTGGGGCCTGCCGCTTCGCTGACACTACGCCTCATTAGAGGGTAGCCTGTTAGCATGCAATCTTTAATTAAAGCAGCCAAGCCTTGGGGCGTGGCTCGGCTGTCCCACAATGCACTAGGAAAGGAAATGTGGTGGAGAAGGCTTGATTAGTGCACAGACAGTGGTGTAGTCGATGCAGAGTTCCTGGAAAATTACGCGGAGCTCTGCGATTATGTGATTGTTTCCTGTGTCTAATAGGATGGAGGTTACAAGATTGCAGGTGTGCTTAATGGCGGCCTGGAGTCTCACCGGTCTTGGGAGCCCTGGGGAGGTGAGGTTCTTTTCACTCCCCACTCTTCATCAGGCCCCTGGTGGGAGCTGGGACATGTGGCTCAGGTTAATGGGGAGCCTATGTGGGTCGGATGTGCTGGATCGGGTTGGGCGTCGGCTTCTGCTCCGCCCAGCAGCCTGTAGAGACGAGCGGCTCTGTCTGTCACGAGGTACGGTTGCCGGCCCTTGGTCCTCCCGCTTCATCTTTCTTCTCGGACATTGATGGGCTCCCTGGGTCCCAGTCCTGGCCCACCATGCACCCGCTACTCGGGCAGCATCCACCCGTACCTGCAGCATCCACCCGCATGCGTCCGTCTGTGGGACCTGCAAGGGACCCGCCATGCACCCGCTAGTCGGACGGCTGCTTCGCCCACCCGTGGCCGCATCTACTGTCACCTTCCAGTCTGTGTGACCGGCACTGGACGGCCACAGACTCGCTAATCAGGCAGCCGCTTCACCCGCAGCTGCAGCATCCTCCCGCACGCGTCTGTCTGCATGCCGTGCTCGGGGCCGCCACGCCCACGCTGCAGTAGCATTCTGGATGCAGCTCATGCCAGGAGTAATTTCATAAATAATAACTGTCATATTGTTCCGAGCCAAAACCTCTCTCCTCTCTAAATGGACATCAGAAGTAGTTGCGTGTGTTTAACAGCGCCCAGGGATGCAGCTGAGTGATGATCAGAGGCCCTTAAATTGTCTAGTGTACTCTGGTGAGTGAGTGAGTGAGTGCATGTGCGACACACACACACACACACACACACACCTTTTGTGGTCATTACCGAAGCAGGAGAGGGCAGTCAGGACAGCTGTACGTGAGGCTGAAACGCGCCTGACAGCATCTGTATGCACCCCCACCCTCCTCCAGCAGACAAGGCCGGCCCCCTCGGCTGGCTCGTGAAGTGGCAGGCTCACCTGTCTCCGAGGACCTTGACTTCCCTTCCAACAGCTCCTCTCGGACTCCGAGAGCCTGCCTCCGTCTGTCTGGTTGTGTCTGTGTGTCAGAGTTGTGTACGTCTCTGTGAGCGATTGCGGCCGTGTGCTCTGCAATATTCGGCTCTCGCTACAGGGCGAAGGTCTTTTTGGTATAGTACAAATGAAGACCAGACCAAGGTGCTAACAGGTCCTTCCTCATTCTCTTCCTCCTTCAACAGTTTCAGTGTCTTTGCTCATCAAATCTCACAGTATCGCTGTACTTTAGCTGCTAGCTGCTAACTAGCCTGAGGTCGCTGATGACAGATGCTAAGTAGCTGGTGTAACAAAGTAGGGTGGGTTAGGGTACTCTATGGACCTACCAGGAGTGTGTTATAGTAACAAATCTGTAGATTATGAAATAAATGGAAAAGTGTTGAAAACCTGTGGTGTGCTGGGTGTCCTGGGGAACAATTAAAGCCGCCTTCTCTGCAGTTTCTCTTTGCTGCAATGATGCTGGACCTGAAACGTCCACAACTGCTCACCGCCAGCTGCCCGCTTGCTGGTCAGCGCAGCTCTTCCCGCTCGTTTGTTCGGGTGGCACTGCCCTGCCGGAGGGCAGAGGTGGCAGCGTTTACTGCGAATGAGATGGCCAGTGACCCCGAAACGTGCTTCTTTTCCAGAATGGAAGGCCTGAGGGCTTCTTGGGGGATGCGGAGTGACCGCATTAGCACTCGAGCTCCAAGTGTTATGGCTGTGTCGTAGCTAACGCTGGTTGGCGTGAGAGCATCACTACTAATCTGATGTCTTTGCTAGTAACAGTAGCTAGTGACCTGATGGTGCGAAGAGAAGCATGCTAAATGATGCAGCAGCGTGAAGGTGGCAGTGGTCGGCTAGGGATATCTGAAAGATTTAGATTTTTGACCTTTTGGGACACTAGAGGGAGCACTTGAGCTAGGGTGTGTGCGCACGTGCACAAATGAAGTCCCATTTAAAACCAGCAGGCCTGCACGCCTGGGCCCCGTCCCGACATGGGGCTCAGGTCACACGCCTCCTGAGCCGTCAGACTTGACATCTCTCCGGCCGGATCACCGATAAGCTCCTTCCGGGAATTAAAGCTGAGGGCAACTGGGAGAAGACTTCAGAGCAGCGAAGCCAACGTTCACAGTCCAGTAACGTGCTGCTGGTTTGTGGGGTGCTGTGCCACGTGATCACTGCAGAGGGGTGTACCGTGAAGTCCTTGTTAGGTGCCCTGCGCCTGGCTGTTAGGGACTCAGGCGGCATTGTGATTCTGTAAGGGCCTGGTTCTGCCTGCCTATTCACTCCTCAGCACAAGTAGCTGTTTTGCGGGCTGCAGGGCAGCGGGGGGATGTTAAGGCCTATACACCAGCGTGCTGTAACGTGTGTCTCCCTTCTCTTTCTCTCTCGCTCTCACTTCCCCATTTCGCTTACTCTGCTTTTTCGACACTGTAATTGAGATGTTATCATTGCTGGCGTAAATAAACAAGAAAAGGCCACCTAAATACAGCTCTGTAAGATCTTTCCTATGAAAAAGTCTGACACCGCTGATATTCTGGCTCATTAGTTATAGGCTATAAGGCGTCGTTTGAGGTTTGTGCATAAGGAAAGGTCGATGAGACTGACACTGCATTATCTTTAGAATAGCATAAAACCCTGTAATCTGTAATACACTGCTCAGCATCCTGTTTCAGGACAACTCAACACTACATGTACTATGCAGGAATATGTCCACTCCACCTGCAAGGATTATGCTTGAGTAGTTTGTTTTATTTCTTTGGACATGTGGAATTTTTGTGGGGTCTACAGTTTGCGATATATTAGTAAATAAAGTTAATGATCAAAAAACGGGAATAGCGTAGCTGCAGTGTTCGCTTTGGCCAATAGATGGCAGTATTTACACGTGTATCTTTAATCTCGGCCTCAATAGTCGGTGTTTTATTTTTTTCCTCAGATAAAGTCGCTGTCGCCTTATTGCCTGTTTCTCTCTGTGCTGTGTGCGGTCTTTCTCTCTGCTCATGGCTGCAGCTCCTTATAAGTTAATTATTTGCGTTCTTTGGTCATTATGGTCTGCTCCATCACTTCCCCATATGATGACCTTAGGTGTGTTAAATGGATAAATAAGCTGAGGCTTCCAGCTCAGTGAAATCTGCTTCCCATAGACAGTTTAAGTTTGGTTGCTAAAGACCCTTAGCTGCACATTAGCGATTGTGGTTGGTATACGAAGCTAGTCAGAAAGTAAGGAATATCAAGAATGCCGAAAAAGATTAAACAAGCACCCCTTATTGGCTGAGTGTGTCGACACTGAATTCCCCAGCAGTAACCCCTGTAAATGTTTCTCAGGATTCCACAGGCATTAAATGTGTCAAATGTGAGAGGCCCCTCCAGAGCAGGGAAGCTATAACGAAAACCAGATTTTGTGCATGTATCGGAGGAGGCTTTGCAAAACTTCTCATGGTCTCAGAATCCAGAGAAACTGTGAAAAATGGAGGCAAACATGAAGGAGAGGTGTGAGAGAAGGCCATTTTGCATTTGAGATTTTTGATGGGGCACTTTAATTTCATTTACATGTTTAGCCTGTAGTATTTCATGCTGTTATAAATGGTTACTGGTTGTAGTATTTTTCTTCTATTTTTTGTGCTGGGTAATGGGTTTATATTTATTATTTGCATTATTTTATTAGTCTCAAACGGATTCTCCTGGGTTATAATATTCAGCCTTGCAGTTGCGGAAAACGGACACCAGATGTGCGCAAGTGAGCAAGGCTGAAACCCCGCCCCCGAGCCTGCCCCTTCAGTCTGGCCCTCCCATTTCCTTCCCCCATGCCCCCCTTTCTGTCCACACCCAGCCATCTGGTGCTGCGTCATATTGTCCTGGCTCACATGCCCTTCCTGGCTTTCTTCAGACAAACAGGATGAAAGGGGCCCTTTCAGCTATTCAGCCCCCCTTTTATAGTGTTGCCCTTAGCAACCGGCTCCACATTGGCCAGCTGGCAGTCTTCCTCTCCAAGACAAACACTTGGCCCCTACTCCCCTCCCCCCACGAAGGAACATGGCACACATATCCATAATGGGACATTTAAAGTTTAAAGGGCTGTTTCATCTGTTCTTTGATTTCGCCCACAGCTGTACCTGATGTTTTGTTTCGCGTCTGAATAGTGAGTCATGTTTCCCTGGTACTTATTAATCCAGCTGATCTAGATGGCACAACAGATCTATGACTTTGAGAAAGTTCCCTACGGTCCAAATAAGTAACAAAAGAAGGTTAATGTGCCCGTCTTCTGTGTGCAGGGTGTTAACAAAGCCCTGCTGTCACACTACAAAAACAGCTCAGCTTTATGTTGAAATGGCTCATAGCAGAAATGTGCTGGAATCTGAGGTCTGGCACGACATGGAACAAAATGTATGTGTTTTTTTTTTAATTTAAATTCCAGTAAGTGTAATTCATTTTGCCTGCAGTTCTGGAGGTGGCCATTTGGGGGCACTCTTGCTTCATGTTTGCCTTATTTATGGACAAAAAAATCTCTGCCATGTAAACTGAAATGACAGAAATAGTTCTAACCCCCCTCCACACGATGAGCCATCCTAATGCAAACCAGAATGGGGGGGGCTGTTTCTTAGACTGCGGGGGTACAGATCTGCTGTCACAAGGGACTGTCTTCTCCAGGTTGTGGCGGCGCTTAGACTTCAGTCTGCACGCTGTGGTAGGAGGCAGAGCGGTGTGGGGGGGAAGGGGGGGGTTGGGTCACTTACCGCCTGCTCTGGTCAGAATTGAGAGCAGCTGGTGCTCTAGGCAGGAATCACGGTCGACACAACAATGTGGCCTTGAGACGCCTGGTGGGGGGTGGGGTTGGCTGCGGCTTAGCCTGCAATCCTAAACCACTTGCTGGGACATGGCGTGACTGCTTTTCCCTTATCCCCCACCCTGAGCCTATTATATTAATGTATTTTCGCTGATCGGCCTTTGTTTGATTTGACCAAAAAGACCATATATATTAAATACATCCTGCAATCCCTTTAGGGATCAGTAGGGGTGCGCCATTGAGCCATGAATGGGAGATGCGTGCTCTGCCAGCAGCCATTTTGTGTTCCCTGGTAGACCATTTTATGAAGCAGGGATGATATGATTACGTCTTTTTTCACTTAGGCATCCTCCAATCGGAGCACATCGTATTGGGAGCAGAGTAAGCTCTGACGCCCACATAGACGGGCAGACCTATTGGTGGAGTTTTTATGAATGAGCAAGACAGATGATGTTCATACTCCAGTGCTATTAGGCAGCCTGTTAGACTGCAGTGCAGAGTGCCAGTGTTCTGAGGGGACAGGGCTGCTCGTCCCATGTGAGTTTAAATAGAATTGAAAAAGGATGGTTTCTTTCTGAATGTGAAACGGAGCTGTTCTCTTTCCACGGCAATTACTTGTTCAATGGACAGGAAAGCAGGCATTTAAGTTCCAGGTCATTAAGATCTGTTCTATTTGAATTGAAAAGCTCATAAAAGGCACCCTGTGTGTAATCTGATCACCAACCCGCTCAGGTTCGATCCCATGCTGCATCATGCTGTGAGTCTAACCCGCTTCCAGCACGTCCCACAACCCGCAGGGCCTCCTGTGATACATTGCAGTCTGTCACACGGGGTACTGCAAGAATCGTCATTACTCTTCTGTTATTGTGTTTGTGTTGATTCTTAGCTGAGGGCTTTTATCCAAAGCTGTGTAGATGTGTTTATCCTGGTAGCTGTTTAATCGGAGCAGTTCAGGTTTCATTTAAGGATACTGCAGCCCCTTCTGGGATTTGAGCTGACCGCCTTCTGGTTATGTATCAGGTCATGTTTAGTGGACCGCTGCTGTTTTGTAGTTTTATATGTTCTTATTCTGGGGCTTTTAAAAAATAAATCAAATGCACAGCATGCATATTCTGTTAATCAGCATATTGTAGTGTGATATGTCTGTTGTGCTTCAACACTCCTGGGAAGCCGGTTGCTCATTTGATGCTCGCTCTGGGGTGGGGGGGGAGGGGGGGCAAGTGACCTCTGAGCATGAGGCGTTTGTGACAGATGTGTATGCACTGAGGGATGTGAATGGGCTTCGACAAGGTTTAGTCATTTGGGTCCTGCACAATGTGGATGTGGGAGCAAGTGTTTGCAGTCTGCTGTGTTGGGGGGGCACGATATGTCTGCTTCTGGAGATCATTCTCCATGAAAACTTTCTCTCTCGGTGGCAGTAGAGCAGAAGCATTTATTCACTGTTGGCTGGTCGGTCTCTATTTTCCCAGTGTATTGGGACTGCTGGGTTATGGGGCACTTCTTTCTGGAACAATGGTCATTTAGTCTCATTTTTCCCATTGGTGGGGGGGGGGGGGGGTATGGTTGGGGGGATGAATTTGTGAACCAAGCGGCAGGAAATGGCTGAGGGAATGTTGGAGGTCATGTTACAGAATCGGCTTTCCTGACGTCCCGCAGATGTTATGTGGCTCCTTTCATCTGTTTAACACTCCACACTTTCTGCCGGAATGCGTGTCGTCTTACTCCCGACTCTGGGGCCGTTGGAGTCTCCCCGTGAGAGTGATTTGTTAGCTGTATGTGTGAGCATTTGTTTAGACCTTCAGTCAAAGCCGGCCTGTTGTGGCTCTGGTGCCTTAGACGGTTATGTAACTGCCTTTGAAATGTTTAGCTTTCTAATGTAGTTTCTGGCCTAGAAGTGACTTGAATCGAGAACAGAGCAGCTTCTGCATGTTTAAGCTTCCGTCTCTTTACAGTCAAGAAAGACGCAGACGGGACGGACGACAAGAAGGCGGGGCAGAAGAAGAAGGTCAAAGAGCTCAAGGTTCTCGACACCAAGGCGTCCCAGAACCTCTGTGAGTCTGGGGTATCGGGGCTGTGCAATCAGCAGCTGAGCTATCAGCAGCAAATTTATAAGCTGATTCAGCAGAACGGCTCCCTTTTGTTGTGTGACACTTACATGTCGCGTAAAAAGTATTGAACTTATGAATAAAAGCATTACATTACACATCACCTGTACGTGGAACAAAAACACAACTATTTTTTTCTGTTTATATAAGTATGAGTAAGGGCACATGGAAATTACTTCTATAGTTGTTACATATCCCTTAGTTCTGTAGTTGTTACATATCCCTTATTACTTTTCTCTGACAATGGGTGAGAGTGAAGCTTGGGGTCAGAGCAGGATCTGCATTTTTCGTGGTTAAGGGCTTTGCTCGAGATCCCAAAGCTGAAATGATCACCCAGCCGACCATGGGATTTGAACCGGCAACCTTTCCATCCCAGACGCAGTATCCTAAACCACAAAGCCTCACATCGCCCCACAACTTGCCAATTATGTATTTAGTCCTGCCGTTTAATTCGTTGCGATTTACATGCTGAAATGGACGATTCAATTAGCTGTGGATCTGCAAGTTGAAAATCAAGGCAGGGGATGTTCAGCATTTTTTTTTAATCTTGCTGCAGCAGCGTATTGAGATCTTGGAGCTACATGGGAGAAAATGGGGAGCTGTGAGCATGTGGGTGTGTTCAGGAAGCCTGGTCGTGCCTCCGCGGAATGCTTCCTGTGCCTGTCTTGGCCTGATAGTGCTGTGGTGCTGTGTTCTGCAGCCATCTTCCTGGGCTCTTTCCGTCTGCCCTATGAGGAGATCAAGAACGTCATCCTGGAAGTGAACGAGAAGGTGCTCACGGAGTCTATGGTTCAGGTAGGCGGCCTGCTTAATTCAGCCTTTCGGGCCTTGTGTACGTCAGAAGCACCAGTACAAGTGGCTGCGGCCTGTTCTCCAGCCTCCCTCAGATAATGGTGTCCATAATTAGTGTCGTCTGGAATGATTTCAGCAGTGATTTCTGCATCGCATTATAAGGTCAGCAGTGTAGCTTCAGTGAGGGTTTGACGCTCCATTCGTCATTGGCGTTTGTTCCAATCACGCTGCCTTTCTTAATATCACTCAGTGTCCAATGTCTGTTTTTTTCCAGTCTGCTGCAGGAACATTTAGCCTACCCAGAATGGGCTCAGCCTGTAATCCAGGAGACAACCAGACTAAAACCACCCATAAGCCCCTTAGATCTCCGTCACTGCCAGTTTCTGCGCAGCCATCTGTTGCTCTGACCTCGGCAACATGTTTAGGCAGAGAATGGGGATTTGTAGTATCCCGGCCTGAATGCCAGGAGTTAATGAAGTTTATCGCAGATGAAGTTACTTTATTCGCTATTGTACAAGCACCATTACAGCTACACAGGAATTCTGTTGTATTTGCATATCCTGCCTTGCTTTTCGTATGTGACACTCAGGTACTGGTGAGAGAGAAAGCTTGGGGTCAGAGCACAGGGTCAGCCTTTTTACTGGGTGCCTCTGAAGTTTTTTGGCTGAAAGTATTATAATACACTATTAATCCCTTTTCCTTGTTGGCCGTATTAAATGTGTTCTATTATAAAATGGCAGCTATTGAAGTGTCTGTGCTTAATATGAAGAGGAGGAGGTATCAGCATTTATAGTTCTGTAAAGGAGACCGTTCCTCAAAAATTTCCCCTCCTATCATTTGGTGAACAGAATGTTCAGGTTGGGCTGTGCTGAGCACGCTGCCTCAGGCTAACGTAGCGTTGTTCTCCACCTCGCGACTCCAGAACCTGCTGAAGCAGCTTCCTGAGCAGGAGCAGCTGAACGTCCTGGCAGAGATGAAGGATGACTATGAGGACCTGGCAGAGTCCGAGCAGTTTGGCGTGGTGGTGGGTTCACACGTGTGCAAGGGGACGCGTGCGATATGCGTGTTTATCCCTAAATTTGTGTCATTGCATCATCGCCGGATCGGTTCGCTTCAGCCGTGACCTTGACCTCTGACCCCCGGCCTCCCGCAGATGAGCGCCGTGAAGCGGCTGAAGCCGCGACTCACCGCCATCCTGTTCAGGCTCCAGTTCGAGGAACAGATGAGCAACATCAAGCCGGACGTGGTCTCGGTCACGGCGGCGTGCGAGGAGCTGAGGAAGAGCAGCAACTTCACCCAGCTGCTGCAGATCATCCTGCTGGTGGGGAACTACATGAACGCCGGCTCTCGCAACGCGGGCGCCTTCGGCTTCAGCATCAGCTACCTCTGCAAGGTGGGGCCCGGCTCAAGGGCGGCCGCTGGCGTCGCAGCGCCCAGTCAGTCGCTGCCGTCGCAGCGCCCAGTCAGTCGCTGCCGTCGATTGACGTATTATTGTTTCTCGTCAAACCGGGATGCCTGTTCCATGTGTGCAGTTGCGGGACACCAAATCTGCGGATCAGAAGATGACCCTGTTGCACTTCATAGCCGACATGTGTCAGGAGCAGTATGCTGACATCATGCACTTTACGGAGGAGCTCATTCATGTGGAGAA
>JAABNY020000002.1:3186899-3197857 GCA_015164015.2 Brevimyrus niger | reverse complement strand
TCAGCTACCTCTGCAAGGTGGGGCCCGGCTCAAGGGCG
Source organism: Brevimyrus niger (assembly GCA_015164015.2). Taxonomy (NCBI): domain Eukaryota; kingdom Metazoa; phylum Chordata; class Actinopteri; order Osteoglossiformes; family Mormyridae; genus Brevimyrus; species Brevimyrus niger. The sequence continues at coordinate 3,197,819 of JAABNY020000002.1, read as the reverse complement.
GCCGCTGGCGTCGCAGCGCCCAGTCAGTCGCTGCCGTCGATTGACGTATTATTGTTTCCCGTCAAACCGGGATGCCTGTTCCATGTGTGCAGTTGCGGGACACCAAATCTGCGGATCAGAAGATGACCCTGTTACACTTCATAGCCGACATGTGTCAGGAGCAGTATGCTGACATCATGCACTTTACGGAGGAGCTCATTCATGTGGAGAAGGCCAGCAAAGGTGAACACACCCCTGCCACACTCCCACTGACCACTCTCCTCTTGGTATTCGGTATCAATGTCCCTGTCTCCCTACATGCCAATCACACTTCCATCTCCATATCTACAGCCAGTGTTCATCTGTCCCTACCCAATGATTGAGCTTACTTTTATTTCACAAGGACATCTACCTACCCCCTGACTATCTCTTGCTCCATCTGGTTGTGACACATCTTGATCGTGTCGCAGTTGAACCTCGCGTGTTTCCTCGTGTTCCTGTTGTCTTCCACGGTCACTTCTCCACACTGCCGTGACTGTCGCCTCTCGCCCCAGTGTCGGCAGAGACTCTGCAGAAGAACATCGAGCAGATGGGCAAGCAGATCAAGGACCTAGAGAAGGACATTGAGACCTTCCCACCCCCTCAGTGCGACAAGGATCTGTTTGTGGAGAAGATGACCATATCCTTTCTGAGCCGGGACCCTGAACTGCGCTCGCTGTACCTCTCCAGATCAGAAGTCTGAAGAGGCCTCCGTTTGGTATTGGTTTTCGTGTATTTTGAGCGCACATGTAACCAAGTAGCAAAATGTAATCTGGTGACAATGAGCAGCACTCTTGCATTTTTGAGGGGACTTATTCTTGTTGTATTTTTTTTAATCTCCAACATGTTTTTCTTTGTCTTTTCCAGTAGGGAGGCAAAGAGCCATATTTATAACTGGCCCTACTTGTCACTGTTGACCTTGCGCACAAAGTTCCACTGTTCTGCACAGAATGACCCCACAGTCCAGTGGCCTGCAGAGTTGAAATACCGCACACCTACTCTGCTCCCACAAGACAGTGCTGTTGTGTTTGACGTGGGTGGGAGGGTCAGGGGCCACAACTTTCTGGGCAGTTTGAGTTCTCTCCTGTTGGTGTTTAGAGGTCTGTTCTTCATCATGCCACTGAGGTGAGGATGAGCTACGTCAACATTTTTCTTTAACCCTTTCAGCACAGCTTTGTTGCCAATGCGCGGGAGCAATACGAAAAGCTTGATCTCATGCATCAAAACATGATAAAGCAGTATGAGGACCTGGGCGTGTACTTTGTCTTCGACCCCAAGAAGATGTCAATAGAGGAGTTCTTTGGCGATCTCAACAACTTCTGTAACATGTTCCAGGTGAGCTAGCTGTTTTCTCCCATGTCGTGTTGAAAATCTATTCAGCAGTGCCGTGGGTATTTTCCCTCTGTGCTGGGGCCAACTTTCCATTAGGCAGGGGTAGGGAGGCATGCGGGGCCCCAGAAAACTAGGGGCCCCATGAAGACAGAATTCTTAAATAATATTTTTGTGGATATAAGATAAATGACCATTTAAATTTATAGCAACACGTCTTATATCTTGCATTTTTAGTGGCCGTTTTCAGAATAGACAAAGTCCCCCCCCCCCTCTCCCAGCTATAATGGACTATTCCAACCTTGGGACTCAACTCTATCCAGCTTTCTTTTCACACAGAAGCCTAGTCGTAGGCTGAGGGTTGTTTCACTGCCAAGCTGCACAGAGCATCCTAATGAGAAGAATACGGCCCAGAGACACAAGACTCACATTTCATCTCGTGTCTTTGATACCGTCCCACTACAGTGGTAGACAAATCATTACCGGATGTGGAGAGAACACAATTAAATGCATGCAAATATTCAAGACTGACCTTGGCCTCAGGGGTGGAGTAAGGTATAAGCTCTCCTAGGGCCACGGCAAAAGAGGGAAAGGTTAAACTTCTTAAGTTCGATCGATCCAACGGTGCGATACCCCTCTCCCCTTGCTGGGTGAATTTCACCAAATGCACCCCCACCCCCACCCTGATTGGGAGGTTTTACCGTTGGCTCCCTGTGCTTTAATCAGCAGATTATTGATGTTCCATCATTCTGTCTCTTGTTTCTTTTTCAGCACCAAAAAAATAGCTCACGTGGCCCTCCCTCGAGGGCCCCCTACCCATGTCAGCCCTGCTGATCCAGAGAAGTTAGCCTCACCTATGTGACTCTCTGAAGACATTAGGGGTTTCGCTTACCATCAAACTCTGAAAGTCTGTTAGCCACACCTCACTCTTGCCAGTATTGAGGAGCAATGTGTTCTGGGAACGCATGGCAGAGCTCTTTTTACACCATGCAATTGCTCAACAGAAGAAGGGTTCAGATCATTCTTTCAGAAAGCCACCCATCTTGCTGTGATTTGGGAAGTACCTCTTGGAGGCGAGTGGTTGTGGAGTGAACAAGTCGGTCTGTCTCATGATGCGTCTCCCCCCCCCCCTTCCAGCAAGCAGTCAAGGAGAATCAGAAGAGGAAGGAGGCTGAGGAGAAGATGCGGAGAGCTAAGCTGGCCAAGGAGAAGGCTGAGAAGGACAAGGAGGAGAAGCAGAAGAAGAGTCAAACCCTGGACATCAATGCAGGCGAGTGAAGGGCTATCACTCGATCCTGTGGTGCAGGATACCTTAACTTGGTGGCTGGGATGCATTGCCACTGAACCACTGAAACACTATAGGTGTGGGGAGTTTACAATTTTATAAGTGGTACTATGTTGTGGATTCTTTGCTATTCCACATGCATTCATACATAACCGCAAGGCTTCAGCGCATTACATAGAGCAGGCATACATATTCCTCTCCCGTGCCACAGGTGTAGATGTGCAATATCGGCCAGTGTTCATTAAAAGTTAGGATATCGGTATCCATCCAGTGTTTCTATAATGGCCAATATTTAAGCTTCAGTCAGAAGCAGCAGAGCTGCTAAGATAATGGGGATGGCTACTCGGCATGGTTCTGTAGTGGAGGACGAGGTCTCAAACTGCCTTCCTGTGAGGTGGCTTTATGCAGCTTCACTGCAGGCACCTCACCCGGGGCCACCCTTCTCTCAGTAAACTCTCAGTAACAATATAGAGGTGGAAAGTAAAAATCCAGATCAAGATTTTGTTTCAACCAACCAGCTGAGCCTAAAGAGTCAGTCAACTGGTTGGTTGGAACAGAATCTTGGTCTGGATTTTTATTTCCTAGACGTGAACTGTACACATTTGGTAAACTTCACCGCCCAGCAGTAGCGTGGCAGATTTTTGAGTGTTAAATCGTTTGTCTCGCGTCTGAAATAACACCTGAAGTTGATTGCCACTATCTGACCACCCACATCATGTGATGTGGTTGCTATTCACATTTGAGAGATTGAAGAAGAAGCCTCATTGGCGTCAGTTTCACTGCATTTTTGTGGAGCTGCAGTTTGCCGGTGATTGGTATCGGCTATTGGCATCTGTAATATTGTGTGAAAAAATAAGGCCACTCAATTTAAAAAAAATAAAAACAATCTGCATTTTTAAATCCTGGTTTAATCCTGGTTCTGCTGACAGAAGGCTACACAGCAGGTTGCTTCCAGGCTCAAAATATCTAAGACAGCAGTACAAAGTGAATCAGAAAGACCATAAACCAGCCAGATAGAGACCATCGTGAATCCCCCTCTGTCTGTGGAAGCCCTTTATCTCCTTGTATATGCAGCCATTTCACATGTCCTTACTATATGACATGACTTCAGTGTGAACTGTAAGCAGGGCTGGGATTTCTGCTCCCCCGCTTACCCCATCCACACATTTCCACTTTGAACCAGTGGAGGGTGCTCTAAGTTCATTTAAACACACAGCCAGAGTTGTATGTTGGTGGGAAAAAGATGGCATCAATACCCTGGGAGAAAGAAGCCATCATATTGTCCCATGTTTCTCCGAATTTCTCCGTTCACCCTGCCAAAACTTTCTGGAATATTAGAAACAGACCAGCTGCTCAGATCAATCTTCATCTTGACTGCTCACTAGAGAACACATTACTCAGGGCCTGTATGCTGCTGGCATATTTATATCCCGACAGGGTCCTCATGGAAAAGAATGACTTTAAATTGGAGTGATATGTTACTCCTGGGCCTCATTTTTGATCTATTCCAGCCTTATTGTACTCCACCTTTTCTCTTCCTTTACGCCCATGGTAGCTCTTAGCTGATCCAACCTTATTGTCTTAGTCTCTGGTAATGGCTCAGCCATCCTTTTATGTATCTACACTTAATCATCTTCAGCACGATGTTCAGACATGGCACGAATGACATAGGCCGCCCTGGAATTGATTTAAAGACCACACATACCTCCTATCACATACCTGCGCCAGATGTTGCGAGTAGACTATACTTGCAAGCATGCGTCCCCCCCCTGTCCCCCCCCGAAATCCACAATAACTCCCCCCTCATTCCTGACCTACTTTCAGGCATTCCTTCCATCCTTCTGAAACGGCACACATCCCCATGGGATGAGCTATTTGGCCTGCACTGCTGCCTGTCTCTCTGCACCTTCTTATCCCCTCGTAAACTGGGGCTCCATGCTCATTCAGTGTGTACGCTCTGTACCCTATACCCTATAGTTATGACCAGACCATTTCAGTTTAGTCCATTTTGTCTGCTGTTAAATAGACAATGTTCAGGTCAATGCTCAGCACTGTCGAGGTTCCACTATACCACATGCTTACTATATCTGTATTACTACATATGTTTCATCTACAGTTAAGTATGGTTGTTCTGTGCTGTACTCAGTACTGTTATCATGATCTGGTTGATCAGTGCAATATAGACCTACAATTAGTACAGAATGACAGCGATATAACACTGTCGTCAATGAGCATAGCACCCTCCAACAGTTTATCTTTGTATAGCATATTTATTATTGGAATTAGATTTGTTTGCGTTCCTTTCTTTTAATTTGCCTTTCATTATCTGAATCTGTTTAAGGTCAATATTATTGGAATTTTAAGAAAAAGTTGGTTCCTTAGGTAAAGAAATTATAACTAGAATTATGTCACGATAACTATTGATATTGACTGATATCAGAAAGGTTATGATAAAAATGTTTTACTATATCGTTCATCCATACTTCTGATATAGAGGAGACTTCCTGATTTCCAGCTGTTGCACCCTCTGGTATTTAAGTGTGGGGTCAAAAGAGGCCCTGAGATTCGCTTTGCTTCTCAAGTTAAATAGAAATCCGTTGTGCTGAGTCTTATAGCTGAGGTCATGGAGAAAGCTGCTACCGTGTTTACATTGGCCTGCAGGGCCTCACACTCCAATTACAGACTCTACTGAGCTCAAATGGGCCGTGAGAGCCTGGAATGCTGCACGTCACACAGGAAGTGTGGATCAGCTTCCTGTTTTGCTCAGTGACTTTACTGGAAATTCCCATGGCCCTAAAGCAAGTGGCCACTTGTGTGCTGTCTGCCCAATTAGCAGCCCAAATGTAAACATGGACTAGATGTGATTCTTGTAGTCTCATGCAGAAGGCTTATCAAGTACAGAAATGACTTGGGCTCACCAGTACATCAAGGGTGAGTTAGCTATAACAGCGAGGAAGTGTTGTCGCATTATCAGTTTATGCTGCAAGTCTATTGGCATGTACACCTGCTCCTGCAATGCGTGCTGGTGTCTTGCACTTCCTAATCCCCTCCACTAGTTGTCAGTGTTGGTCAAACAAGAGACTGAATGTCACAGCTAAAGGACAATGCAGCAGGGAGGCACTGACTTTTTCCTTTGTTTTCTCGTGAATGACTGTGTTATATCTGCAGTCTGTGCCTCTTAGTATAAGCGGTGTGTTGAACTTCACCACATGGGAGTACCGGTACTCCAAGGTGCCTTGGTCACTAGTCAAACAAGGTCTAGTCCCTTGTTGCTGCAGTTAACTTTATGGAATTTTACTCCTTACAGCTTTTAAGATGTTAATCTCCAAATTAACTCCTTTACTCCTTGCCTTTATAAAAGCATTTATATTATTCATATTTATTTACTGACAGTAACAGTGCTATGCCAATTATTTTATTTTTTTTAACTGAGAAAAACTGCCAGCCAGTTTCAGCCAGTTCATTCAACCTTCCTTGCCGTTTATAATGACTAAGATGGCTAAACCATCCACCAGGCTAGAATACCAGGCAGTTTTCATGGTAGTTAACTAGGTCATTCATGGTTTTTGGTTACTTGGTGCATATTTTTACCCTTTAAGAGCAATTTGTGCCACAACCAGGAAGACAACCTATGTGAGTTGCAGCAGATGTTTATATTTTTTAAATGCATATATGACCTGTCTGAGCATGAAGGTGACCCACAAGCTGCCTCTGAGCACTATTGCCTGATTCTGAGAAGTATATCTTTCAGTGTTATTTAACTACATCATTCTGTAAGCATGGCTGAAACAAGTCTTTTTTCCCCTAATGTCAGAAAAAAAAAATCATTTATATGTGACCTACAAAGCAAGCACAGGCTTACCCTTTAATTCTGTTTCCTGAAGGCTAGTTATACTTGATTATTATGGAAGTGGGTCAAAACTTGGCTTGAGTAAGGAGGCATGCAAGCTGGGTTAACCAGAAATATTTTTAAATAATTTAACACATACAGTTGCCAACCTTGACCACTAGGTGGTATATGTAGACCACATGGGAAGTTCCTGGCTAACGCTGGTAGTCTCTGTGCTCCATCTGTACATGTGTTTGTCCATGGGGGGGTTGCGTGTACTGAGCATGCGTGCTTGCAGAATCCCCCTAGAGACTCCAAGGATTTAACTCCTTGAACCCCGTCATGAGAATGGCGGTAATGGAAGCCATCTGTCGGCTTTCGGGGGTTACCCTGACACACATCCTGTGCGTCCTTTACTGGATCCTTCGTGGCGTAACAGTGTGGGGTCGCGTATCAACGTGTAGCTCTTGTATTTCCTGGTAGCAGAACTGGGCCATTGCACATCTGGGTTAATGTGGACCCCGACTCACCGCACTCGCCTGCGTAAATTTGACTCCCCCCGCTTGTGGTTGCTGGCCCGTTACGTGCTGGGCAATTCCACCTACATACTCTTATGGGTTTATCTCATAAACCACCAACACTGTCACTGATTAACACTGGCTACCACTCCACCCTCCTGCGGGAAAGAGAAAGGCAATCAGACGTCAGTATAGCAGCTCATTCACTGCATGGTTAATTGTACAAGCACTCATTCTCACCCTGCATATAGGGTGTGTGCTTCTTTCTTGCAGGAAATATAATAGTACGGACTGTTTCCAGTGATGGGGGTGCTGTCCTGATTTACGCTCTGCTCCTTGTGCACAATGAGCTATTTTTCTCCCACAGGATTCAGCTGCCCAAGAGTGTTGGACAGCCGCACTACCAGTTACATTTTTTGCACACACGCATATTTTCTGCATTTGCATGTTTCTCAATTAACATATACTAATGCATTCATTGTTCATTGCTAACAAATAAATCTGCAGTGTGTTCACCATTTGACTACCTTTATTAGCAAGACAAGTCATCTTTGATTCGTCAAAGTAACCTCCTCAGGCAGTTATATCAGCAGGGATAATTCGAGGCATTCTTCCCACAAGGGACAATAAATGCTGCTCTCCTGGAAATGAACAGTTAACTAGTGCATTTATAGTTAAAGGACAGCTTAGAATGTGACTTTGCCAACACCCCACAACCAGTTAACAGGACGTGAGACATGCACAGTTGCATACTCTTTCCATATTGTAAAGGAAACTTGTTTTATTTGTTATGTTTTTCAGAGGTGGAGATATCAGGTCCGGAGAGTGCAAATCCAGACTGCGACTCTGTACTCAACTGGTTGGTTGAAACAAATCCTTGGTCTGGATTTGTACTTTCTGGACCTGAAATCTCCACCAATGATACTTTTATTTGTTGTTCATTCGACTTTCCAATGCGTAATGAGAATAAAAAATCTGCCAATTATGAAATGAATGGAAGTGGTATAAAGTTGTGGTGTGCTGGGTGTTCTTCAGAACAATGAAAACCTTCTTTGCACCTTCTCTGTTTGCTGAACTGCGATGATGATGGAACTTCGCTCTTCTTTTCCTCGCTACCAGCGCGTGTGAATATGTGCACATGCACACACCTGTTTTTTGTGGCATCTTTTCCTGACCGTGACTAAATACTTGTGCATGTGTCCCCCCCCCCCTAGATGGTGATGAGAGGGGCATCATGGACGGCCTGCTGGCGGCGCTGGAGACGGGAGCGGCCTTCAGGAGAAAGCGGGGTCCCCGGCAAGCCGGTGAGTCCGGCACCCCGCAGCGGGGGCCGCTCAGAGACCGGAGGCACGTCACGCCTCCCTGCTCCTGTTCACATTCTCCTGAAAGGGCTCTGATTCACTGAGGGATCCTGGACAGAGCCTCTCCCTGCTGGGAAGCCTCCGGTCCCAAACTTAAAAGCAGTTTGTGTGCTTTTAGCCTGATAGTTTATCGGGGCACACAGCTTACACACCTCTGAGGTCTCTTGCGTTTAAGGCTCTCGCTCGCACACATGCCGCATGCATCCCCTCACAATGTGAAATGTAGCAGTAATCCAGTTCATGAGAAAGGGTTGTTTTTTTTTTTTTTAAGACTGGGACATAAATGTCCTGCAGGAAAGCCCAGAGGAAATGGCCTGCGGTTTCCATATATTATGGGATTCGCGTGCATGATTTTGCATTTGAATCCTAAACACTGGAGGGATGGACTCAGTGCGACTCGCTTTCCTGTGGTCAGCCAAGAAATATCGGCCGATATGTAATATGGAATCATAATCTGCCATCATTCATGCCACATGCTGAAATTCTTTTTCACAAACTGGGTGACCAGTAGGGGGCATCCTGTTCCTAACGAGCTGATGAATGCACACGGTTTATGATTGGGTATGTAAGATTATAAGGGACACTGCAGTCGGTTCAGGACATTCCTGCTGACAGATTCCCCTGGGGGGGTCCAGTCACGACTTCTCCGCCCTCCCCCACAACAGACTAACATAGCAGGGGCTCCGGGCTGCGACACTGCAGATCAGAGGCTATGGACGAGCCTGCGGTTTACACACCACCCCAGGGCAGACGCTAATTAACACCTCAACAGGCCTTTACGCTGTACGTGCCTCAGGTTTTAAAGCCGTGTCTTTCGCTGCCCTTTCCTGTGCGGGTGAGTGTGTGCGTGGGTGTGGGTGCGCTTACATTGACACCAGCAATGATTCCTGTCTGCCTCTGGCCCCAGCTGCCAAACAGCATGAAAGAGGCCTCATTCCCCCTCTCTCTCTCTTCCTTTGTTGTGTATGTGACTCTCCGAGTGGGTGGGTGTATAAGAGAGCCCGCGCTTTTCTTTAGCCTCAGCCCAGTGGTTCTGTTTCCTCCAGCTGCTGGAAGTCTCTGAAAATAGCTGCCGAGGCCCCAGCTCCCCTTTGCCTCTGAATCAGACCGGAGGCAGCCGCCAGGTGGTGACCTGGGGGCGCCTGCTACCTGCTACCTGCTCCGTGAAACAGATTCACTCTCCATATTGTCAGAAAGATTATATTGTTCTTCTGAGATGACTGGGTGCTAGAGCGTGCTGCTTCAGAGATCTTTGCTAGTCTGAGAGACTCTTCCGCTAACTGGGGAACAAACTACAACCAGTATAACCATCAGGCTTGAATCAGTGTCGAAGAAAATTCCCTCAGATCTTAAATATATGGGTCGTGCCTCATCTACACTTGCGTGGAATTTATTCCAAACCCACACCACCCTCTGTTAAAAGAAGCCATTAAAACTGGTCCTTGCTAAATTCCATTTGTAAACTCCTCAGCATACGTCTCCCTCACTCTTCTGTGTATATTCAGGTTTTGCCCTCCTTGCCACTGGCTGGTGACTAAAGGGAGTCAAAGTGTTTCAACTGTCCTTGTATGGCAGCCCTTGGCCAAACTCACTGCAAACAGCTGCGTTTTTGAAGAGCCCTCCCCGGAGTGTGCCTTATCAGTGGACTGTGTCGGGTCAGCACTGTATCCCGGGGCTCTGCAATCCGAGTCCAGATCCCAAAATGTATCCTGACACCTTGATTGCATCACTGCGGTGCCTCGACATTAAACCCTCCAGTTACAAAGGTTGTTTGTAATGTCAGAGTTCGCTATATATAATCACAATCGCAGCTTTTGTTCGAGCCAAATGTTTGTAACATTGCTTTTGCGGATTGTTTCTGAACATTGAAATGAATAGTTTGGGGGACAGATGGCTCATTAGGCATGATTCTGACAATGTCACCTCAGTAAAAGCTGTGTTTACGCTGAGTGAACTTACACCTGTGCAACCTTCTGTCTGTCGCCCTATGAGCCCATAACTCTCTGGAGATTAGCTGACAATGACCTATAAGCATTGACTTCAATGTTTTATATAAGCTTACCTTGGGCAGGTTGTAGGGGGTCCTGGGGCCTATTCTAGGCAGCACAGGGCTCAAAGCATGGGCACGGCATGGGTGGAAAGCCAGTCCATCGCAGGGCACGTGGCCACACACTCACACACACAATTTAATAGATGCTCTTCAACATACATGAGGCATATGAAAAAATGTCAGTAGGATGTCTCTGTGTTTTGTGGGGCGTCTTCAGACAGTTTCTGCTGCCCTGTTGACACACTGATAGTTCTGTCCTCAGAACAATTTCACTCCAACTTCAGGCTGCCATTGACAAATGTCATACATCTGCATCTCTCCTGTTTTGGGAAGATGACTGCTGTGTTTCTTCCACGTTTTGTGGTTTCGACTTTTGTAGGAGGGCCATCATCTTTCCTCTCAAGTTTATTTTTAAAAGATGACTTTGTGTAATAGCGCGATTTCAGGGCGAACAGCCCCCCCCCCCCCACACCACGCCATCAGGACCGGCCGGCTAAGTCAGCCCAGGTGGGTCTTACACACCTGGCAGG
>JAABNY020000002.1:3169668-3184252 GCA_015164015.2 Brevimyrus niger | reverse complement strand
TAGCCCAGTGATCCTGTTTCCTCTAACTGTTGATGAAAACCATGTCCTTCTGAAAGCATCCAAAAATAGCAGATATTCCTGCCATTCTCCTGTGTTTGTCGGGCCGGAGGTGGTGACACTGCATGGCGGATGGATGCTCTGTGTGTACTTTTTCTCTCTCTTCTTAAGGTCTCTCTTGTTCATCTTTGGAGTGAATTCTTAGTCTGTTGTAAGTCTGTCGGAATTGTGCCGGTGCTCTCAGCTAAGCGAGTAGCTTTTCTTAATTTTCTTTAAAGTTTAAATCTGTAATGACCCTGATATTCTTTTAGGGTCATTTACATAATTCTTAATTAGTTTCAGCTAAAACCACTACTTTATGAATCTTCTAACACAAAGAAGGTGTTAATTTAATTCTATAGCTGCCAGCTAGTATTAATAGAAGCTTTTTCAAAGCGTAATCTGTCTGGGAGGGGTGAGGCCTGCGCCTTGTGTCCCTTGCTGCCTGCCGTCCTTGCTCTGTCTCTTTCCCTCCCCTCCTCCCTGTCCCTGCTGCTCCCTCAGGTCCTGTGGGGGGTGACTGTCATCGGGACAGCACCTCTCTAAGGTGGCAGCCTGCTTTTATACACAATCGCAGACCTGCACGTGTGAATGCAAACATGGATGCGCATACCTGTTCTGACCATGTGTTCTCTTTCCTTCCCAGATTCTGTGATATCTTTGTCTGACCTCATTTTGGACACCTGCCTGGTAACCGTGTGTGTCTCTGATTTGCTGTGAGCTCAGCGTGACAATAGCTAATAGGTGCCATAAAGCACACAGACATTGTCCACACATACACACCCTCCCATGAGATCATGTCTCTGCTTCCCAGAGCACGTTGACCCCTCCTCGTGACTTTGTGGCTTGTGTGTTGCCTGTGTGTGGTGCCGTTGGGAATTCTGGCCGTCTTTGTGGTCGGCTGCATGTGGATGGCGAGTTGAGAGATGCAGGGTAGTACATATCTGCAGGCATGCGCCCCGTATACATGCACGTCCACACCCATGCATGCCCGCTGCAGCTCTTCTTTGGGTCCTATCAGAATGACCCTTGTGTAAGTGTGGAACAGAGAAGGAACATAAGATGAAACTAATAGGCAGGTCTGTCTGTATTAGAGAAATCCAGGGCGCCGGTCCCGCCTGACCAGTGTTTGTCTGTCCCTGCTTTACTCTTGTTAGGTTGGGCAGAAGTTCTATGCATTTTCAGGTCGTTTCCTCGTCTTTTTTGGCTTTTATTGCCTTTATCAGGTAGCATGTAGCATAGTAATTAGGGACGTGATTGCTGGGATCTGGTGCTGGCTCATTCTGGGATGTAGCATATCAAGCAGATAAGTGTGAATTCATTGCCTGTGAGGAAGCATGAGCGCTATAATGACAGTGTGACGCACGCTGTTCTCAGCATTGACACCTAAACAGCATGACTGACAGCAAGTCTTGGCAGGTTTATTGATTTATTTTCTGAAAAGTGATATTTTCCCTTTTTTGCTGTTTATCCAGTTTGACATTTTAATGTGCTCGTTGTTGTCTGGTTAAACACACAGATGGAGGGTCCTTAGTTTTTCACGTCCAGAGCTTGTTTGATATTTAAAATGCAATGTTACATTGTTAGTGTCATGGTTACCTGAAAAGGAGTGTGAAAATGGTGAATTGAAAGACTCACCGTGTGGGTTGCTGGCACATCACACATCGACATTGATTCTCTCCCGTTGTCACAGAGATTATGGAGTTTAACCCCTTCCCCCCAGGCAGACGGGGATGGGTAAACCGAATGCTTCCTGTTGCTGCCACAGGGGGCAGACGTAAGCTTCCCTGCAGCCTCCTTAGTTCATTACTTCCAACCCCTCCCGTCTCCTACCACCCATACAGGCAGAGCAACAGGGAACAAACACACTTCCCACAAATGCATTATTATAGGCAGGATGTGTTCAGCCTCCAGATTAGTTACAAGCATCTCGTAGGTGTATAACTTCCCTGCATCTGCATGTCTCTATGTGTGCACAAGCTCTTCCTGCATCTGTGTGTGTGCACATGCTTTCCCTGAATGTGCGTACACATGCCTTCCGTGAATTTGTGTGTGTCTGTGTGCGCACATGCGTTTTCTGCATCTGTGTGCATGTGTATACCTGTATGTTTGTATTGCGTGTAGATTTATAGCTTCCTTTGTGGATTATTATTTTTTTTTTTATGTGAATGCCTGTGCGCGTGTTTGTATGCAGCGATGTGTCCATGCAGAGAATACCCTCTGCGATGAGCGCAGGCTCGCATGCACGCACACACGATCCACAGCCGCTCTGTGTGGACCGTGTCGGAGCTGCCGACGGCACCCATGCTGTCTCCCACTGACCTACATAATCCAGCCTGAGCAGTGAGTGGAGCCTCCCACGCGTGGAAGGAGGGGGAGGGACCTGAAGGCTGGCATAAGGAGGCCAAGCTGGAGGCCACTGGCCGCTCCCCACGGGTGCACACGGCAGCCGCCGCTGCTGCAGCCTGTCCCCAAAAGAACGCCGTGCCGTGCCGTGCCGTGCCGGTCATCGGCAGTCCAGACAGAGGTCTCTTAGTGAGCCTTTCCAGGCAGAGCCGCTACAATGTACCGATTTGGTTTGTGTGGCTGTGCACCGTGGGGGGAGGAGAGGTGGGGGGAGTCACTGCGCACTGCCCCAGGGCCCCCATTTGGCTTCTGCTGGGTGTAAATCTGTCTTAAAGCCACACACAGTGTCACCAGCAGCTCTTGAGGCAAGGCTGGGGGAGCGTCAGGGGCTGTGTGTGTGTGTGTGTGTATACGTGTGTGCGTGTGCACGCTTGTCACGCCTCATGTACCTAGTGGTGACGTCACCCCCTGAGCGCAGTGCCAGAAGCCCCTGCATTGCAGTGGAGTGTTCTGATCACTCTTGAGCTCTCCCTCTCTGCGAGAATCCTGGGTAACAAACAGCGTCTTCTGTGATGCTCAGTAACCACGCTATGCAAATACAGATACAGCCATACACTTTTTTTTTTTTTTTTTTTTTTTGAATAAATATAACTACATTCCTTTTTTTAAAATAAGCATGTAACACGCCTGCATGTATTTATAATGCGTAAGTTCCATACTTTCATGTTGGCATAAATAAATGTAATCATTCCGTCGTATTTATAAACTTAGCCAAACTTGTGTGCCTGGAGGAGTGAATATAATCATATCTTTCTATATGTGGATAAGTAAATATAGCTGATATATTTCTGTGTTTGGATGGGTTATAAGCACATTGTAGGTTGTCCAGGGTGTGAAATTTCTCTCACAACATGTACGAATGAAGTGAATGGACATGCAACATAAGGTGACTTCAACTCAAGCAAATGAAATAAAGGCCATTAATACTCTTACTGAATGTACAGAAGGACAGAAGACTGAGGGGTCCAACAAAATATTTCTGAACCCGAGGACAGTGCCAATCTAAACTAGATCTCATAGATACTGCACATGGCTTACAGTTACAGGCATTTGGTGATGTGCAGATGCAAAGCCCTTCTGGTTTAAACCCTTGAGTTTTAGTCAGGCGGTATTTTATAAAGCATAATGAATCCATCAGACGAACCCGTTGGTGTGCTGGTAAGCGTTGACAAAATCCGGGCTCCTTTTATAAAGACCTGGCAAGCTGATATGACTAATTAGCATCATCAATTAGCTTTGAATCTTGGATAGGATTTTTTTTAAATAATAATCATTAATATTAATTATTTGTGTACTCTGGCTTCCCTGTAATTTCATTGGGTGCGTTTAAAATTCCACCGAAAATATGGCTGCCTTTTGTTTAAGGGCAGGTTTTTTGAGTGCTGGGAATGCTGTCTCTCTGCTGTAGGTTTCCTCGAACCTGCGCCTGCCATACTCTGGTGGTGTGACTGTATCTATGCTGTAGTTCTGTTTCCTGTCTTCGGTCTGGGAATGTGTCCGAGGCGCCCAGAATGGATCCGGTTACTGCGAGGTTCTGTGACATGGTTGGGATACTGCAGCTGGCTCCCCGAGGATTAAACGGAATCTGTTTAAATCCACAGCCCCTTGTCAGTCAGTGTTTTTTCCACTTCTCCCTATTCACTTAGTTCTCCGATTCGTAGCTACTCCTGTTTGATAAACACTGTTTGTATCGTTAATGCAGCCACTCTTCGCTTGTGTTAGAGAGGCTTTGTGCGCATCTGTGTGAGATGGACTCTCTTCGTGGACGTTACACTGGACTTTAAAGCGCGGTGACAGGAAACTCTCTCATAGAGCTCATTCATTTCTAATGAAGTCGCCTCAGTCATGTGCAGCTGCTCACCCCAGAATACAGATCAGCATTGTGCGGGTCCAAGGATAGCGCAGCCCTCTGTTAGCCAAGGCGATGGCGTCGCATGATCCATTCTAGGCTATCATTGAGAAGAGTCTGATTGAGGAGAGGCCCTCTGTTGAGGCAGACACGCATGGGCCATTATTCCACTCACCAGAACATTGTCCAAATACAAGGTTTTTTCATGATGTTTGGAATGAATAAATATTTCCCTCAGACCGTAGGGTCGTCTCCAGGTCTCAGGGGTTTGTAAATGATTTAATATTAACGGGGGGGAGGTCATGGGTTTGTAAGTGTGGTTGTGCCAGGCATGCCTTGCTGCGTGGGTTTACACTGCAGCGCTAAGTGGTCAGTGTTTTATGTGCCATCTTAGGTGTCCCATTGGGTCCAGCGGTGAAGTTGCACTCGGGATTGTTTCAGTGGTTCATGAAGCTACTTTAAGAAACTTTCACTGTGGATCTGCTATAAAATTTCCATAATGCGTTTAGGGTATTTTTTTTCCCTGCATGGTATTTTTCGTAACATTTCTGGCGCTCTTCCTGCGTGGGGAGGCTTCGTTATGGTTTGCATTTTTGACCGAAGTGAAACATCACATGCTTAACCTGCCAGGTCATGCCTGTGTCTTTTGTCGGTTTTACCTGTTCGATCCGCGCGACGTTTTAAGAGAGAAAGGAAGGCCTCCGCTGTGCAAAAATGATGAATATCTAAGAGGTCACCGCTACAGTTTTGTTTTGGTCAATTGGTCACTGGTAGGTCTGTTCTGCCTTCCCAATAGCTTTAAGCTAGTGATTTGTCTGTGTCTGTCCTCAGCCAACCGGAGAGCTGGCAACGCTGTGACCTCCATCCTGGCCAAAGAGCTGCTGCAGGACGACACCCCAAGCGGTCCCAAGAAGACCAAGAAGGAGGAGAGCAAGGCAGAGGCCCTGCAAGAGGCCGATTTGGAGCTTGACTTGTTGGAGGACGCCCCATCCCGTGCCAGTTAGAAAAGCCGCTTTTAGCTGCTGGTCTGAGAGATGGTGGGGCAATAGATAGACATACTTTTGGTCGTTTCAGTAGGCTGCCTTCTACCTCCCTTTTGTGTAACTGTTCCTGCATCCTCCCCCTCTCCGCTGCCCCTTCGCCTGGCTGTAGGGTAGCTTTCTCCATAGCTCCGGCTCCATAACAAGAGCAGGCACCATATCAATCTCACTTTCGCCCTCATTCCCTTGTGATGCACTTTTAGTCCTCTGTCACTCTCTCTCTGTCATCTCGCGTGGTCCTATTCCGACACGCTCGACAGACGCATGCGTGTGTGAGAGAGGCAGCCCGAACGCTTCTCCCCTTGGCGAGAGCTGGGTGGAATGGACCATACAGCAGACGGTTGTCACCAACAGATCTGGTTAGTTTTAACATCGTGCCGCTGCACCTGCTTGTATCTGTGTACAGCTATACGAGTGCAAAGTGCCACGATTCCACTGCCGTTACCTGCAATGTGTCCCTGAGACAGTGATACATGGCAGGACCCCCCCCATTTGCTGAGACATCGTCATCACATTTCATAGCTGTCAGTGATAACGGGCTGGATCATCGCCACCGTTTGAATGTCTCTTTTTTTTTTGTCCCCTATGATAATCTTCAATATGGGCATATTATTGTCGCTGATGTTCGTTGTGCCTTAATGACCTGTTTTTGGAAACCGTAGCGCACCTTAACACTTCTCAACTGGCACTGCAATGGCGGGGCCCCTCCCAAGGGCCCTGGATGTTCTGTTACTTCGCTGTCGTCCCTGGTCACCCGCTCTCGCTGTAGAAACATGGCGGTCCTGGATATTACTTTAGAAGGAGTAGTAGTAACTGGGGGAAAAAAAGCGCAAAAGTGCTTGTACAGTTACTGAAGATTAGAAGGGGTCACTGCTGACCCAGCACTGGGATGTCGTCTCCATCACTGCCCTTATGTCACCCCCCTGAAGTGCACTTAGGAATGGGAAACCGTCACAGCAACTGTAGTTGAAGCAGTCTCCTTAGACCCTGATCCATGACAAGGCTGGGCCTTCACAACACCGGTGAAGGGTTGATATCTTGTTAACATTTTTTACTTTTCAGGGGTCACTGTGGGATTTGATAGCCATACAGATTGGCTCGTAGAACTGGGACCAATGTCAAATCCGTAATCGGTATGTTTATAAAGAGAGCTATATACGAACGGCCTGATACCAGGGTTGCTCTCGATACCCAGTCCTGGCACCGTGCCTTGAGAACACATTTGTTGAAATATCATCTAAGTATTGTCTGCATGATGCCAGTTGCTTGAAATTAAAGAAATACTGTAATATTTGGCTGACTTTCAGAAGCCAAAACTGCTTGATTATTCTTCTTTTAAAATAAACTTCCTTTTCTATACCAATTTTTATTCTGAATATTTTAATATAAGTAATGGATTCCAGTTGTGATTTCACCGGGACTTTCCGGTTCACAGCGGTATTATTTGTATATTGAACTATCTACTGTACCTAGATACCCTGTTAAGTTGATATTTTCCAGTCCCATACAATAAAGTGTCTTGAATATTGTGTACAGTTCTCTGCCCTGCTTTCTCTGTCTCGGCGATGCAGCGTCATCCCGACAGCGGCGACTGCGAAATGCAGAACTGAAACAAGTACATGTGACCGTCGCTCTGCTCGAGTTGGTTGCTGCCTCCAGGTCTGGCGTGTTAATGCCGGGGTCCTCCCCTCGCGCCACTGTTAGCCCTGAGACTTGCGGAAGTGGGATGTCGCCGCATGCACTTTCATTGTCATATTAAAGTTCACACATGAGCTCCTGCTGTTGCACCTGTGGTTTCTTTGGGGAGTAGAGTCAGGCCCAGCATGATGCCGCATACCTTAGTCTGTGTAAACTGCCTACGTCTTTTACTCTAATTTGGTATTTTGGTTACAACCCTTGGTTGAAAACAAAGTGTGTGGCTTATAAAAAGACACCTGTTTTGCATGTGGCGTGTGGGTTTTCTTTCCTTAGGTTTTCCATCTCCACCCAAGGGGCAGGCGGAGTAGAAGTCTCTCTGGATGTAGTTCTTCAGCATTATTGAGTAGTAGCTTGAGAGAGACCGTGTCTCTAAGCAAGTCCGCACATCTCTCTCAGTGCCAAAGCCTTTCTTTTTGTTGTTTTTCCCCCCCAAGGAACGCCAACTGTCAGTGTTTTGCCCACTGAAGTAAGGGTATGTAATCCCAGTCATGGGAGCGTCATTTAAATTAACTTTGCGGGGTCGCGTACAGCCTAGCCTTTGCCACAGTGACCCCAGCTTATGGGATTTATGGGATTGGGGCGGGGGGGGGGTTTCCTTGTGCTGGCATCTGGTCCTTGATACCAGCCCGAGCCTCCTAGTGCGGCCAGAAGACAGGCGGGCTGTCCGCCACACTGTGCCTAAGCTCGCACCCGAGGGGCCGAACCATAAACCTCCAGGACCCCTGTGCTAAAGTATGCGGCCCACTGGAAACAGTGGGAAACTTTAGGATCACGGTGAACATGCTGCTGCAGCCACTCCCAGCTGCATTAATTCAAGGTAAAGGCATCGCCGCTGCGATCGGATGTCAGTTTACTGCCTTGATGTATGCGGCTATGAATGAGAATATTTGCTCACGAGTATGAACTGCTGGTATGACCCACCCTCCATTTTTGCATTCAGAAAAGTCATTACAGCTGCAAAATACATCCGATAGGAAGCACAGTTGGAAAGCAGTTGGACTGGTTTATCATGGCGACTTTTGTTTTTAAACTTCTTCATTGTATGACCCAAAGCACTTTTATTTATTTATTTATTTTATAAATGTTCCCTTCAAACGACGTACCCAGTTACCCTGTGGGAGCTGGGTCTCATAATATGGCACAGACCTGACAACAGCCAATCAGGCTCTTTCATCTTCATTGTGCTCATGATGGTGTTAGAGACCACATAAACCACAGGCATCTTCCACAGTGCCTAGCAGCTCGCTGATTGCCCCCTTTTCATCTCCTTAATTGAACGCAACTCTACATAAAACAAACTTTCACATTTCCCGTGCCACTTTTACACCATGCGAGCGACAGGAAGGCCCATGCTGAAGCGATTAATTGGCAGACAGATTCAATCTTCCTGTTTCCCTTGCTGGAATCATTCTCTTCTTGTTTTGCCCTACAGCAAAGTCCCACTGTGTGGGAACCCAAGAAGGCTGTACTCTTAAAACTCTGCTGCAGGCCCACACCCATGTAGAGGATGATGTTACAGAAGCGGCTCCATTGGAACTACCCCAGGGTAACTGAAGGCCCCCATGAATGTGAAGACCGAGACAGTACACTGGTGTTTTCTATAAGTACATGTGATTGACAAGGGTTATTTGGCAAAGCTGGCATTCAGACCTCAAATTTTCAATAGACAAATGTGTAGTGGGGGATTTCTAGATTCTTGGTGCTTGACTCAACTCTTCAGCACAGTGAGGGCATCTGATACATACCCTTAATACCCAACATTTATTGAGAGCAGAGGTGAAGTTCCAGAAAGTAAAAGCACCAAGATTTTGTTTCAACCAAGTTTAGTACTCTGTGACTGTGTGTCTTAATACCACTTGGCTGAAACCAAATCTTTGTCTGGATTTTTTACTTTCTGGACCTAAACTATTCATATGATGGAGAGTAAATGCCTGGTTCCATTTGTCTTTGGGGTAATGTTTGTACAGGACTGGTAAAGTCACCTGTTTTCGGTATGACTCTTACAATACCAGTTTTCTCTGTGGTCACCACCATCATTACAGGCCTTCATAACGTTGTATTGTGTTGCTGCAGAGATTAAAAGCACAGAGGAGCTCTTTCCTGTTTTATGAGACATAATTAAGCCCTTTGTATGGAAACCGTCGAAGATTAAAAAACAAGACTGCAAGCCTTGATTGAGGCTGTCCACTTACACCCCCTCCAATCATACCGGAAGCATAGTACAGACACACAGACTTTTTGGCACATACAACAAGTAAGGTTTAAAGATAAGAACGTCTGCACTCCCATATTCATCAGGAAAGCCCTTCAAACAGTGAGCTGCTTTGGACTCCCAGTTCTGAGTGAGCCTTTATCTGAGTTTAAGCAGAAATTAAGTGGGTGATGTCCTTCGAAATACGAAGCCTTAAATGGAGCCGATCTGTTGCCATGGTTGTAATGACAATTTAGTGAATCAGGAGAAGCAAGGACCAATCAATGAAGACCGGCATTGTTTTCAAGAAACTGCTCAGCCGTTTGGCTTCAGGTAGCTGGTTTATTCTTGAATGATTCCTCCCAGCAATTGGGTCAACATGCACGTCTATTTCTTCTCTCTGCTGTGAAGATGTTCCAAGCTAATCAAAGTTTGTGTTTTTGCCATTCTGTGTTGTTCTTAAAGTCTATTGTCAAGGTCTGAAAAAGAAAGAAGGACCTTCTACACAGTACCTGGCCAATACAGAGGTTCAAATACCAGATAGTGAAATAAATTAATTAAAATAATTCATTTGGGAGGATAAGCAATTAAACCCAGAAATGCATCAGTGATGTATTACTATGAAGATTTCACATGGATTTCCACACACACTGTCCACAGCATTCCTGATAATGTACATCTGTAACGGTACGTTTCTTGAAACTGAAGCCACTGTTAGCCATCCAGTATGTCTTCATGCATTAAGCTTGTAACAGAATTACACAGTGGCCTGTAAAACAAGCCATATAATTAATACTAGACCAAGGGCCAGGCAACCGATTGGTTACGCTGTCTTCGAGACAAACTGACATCTCCATCGTACAGGGAGTGCTGAGCTCTCCTCCTCGCCCTCCCCGAGAAATCACAGCTGCTTTGCGGACAGGTAATGTAGTCATACGGAGACTGAAAGTCAAGACAGACATTTTACGAGGTGACATTTGGACAAAGACAGAGCGACCCAGCAAACCACCTGATTGGTGGGGAAAGATTTCACAGATTGGTGTTGCCATTGAAGCAAAATGTGCAATAAATAAATTTATCTTCAGAGTTGCGAGTCCAGAGCTTTCAATTCTTTTAACAAACCCAGACTTAGGCTGGGAGGTGCCAGACTAAAAAGCAGTTGTTGCAGAACCTCCTACCCCACAGCAGTGGAGCACAGAGGTTGTAGGAGGGGTGCAATGGATCCCTGAGGGTGACAGTGGCCTTCTAGATGCAGCGGCCGCTGTAGATCTCCAGAAGGCAGTGGTCCTGGCAATTTTTTCTGCTGTTTTAATCCTTTAGAGGGAATGGTGTCCAGAACAATGTCGGACTCGAACCAGGCCATGATACGGTTTGTGAGGACACTTGCAATGGTGCCTCTTCATAGAGGTGGACAGGATGAGAGGGGGCAGGAAGAGAGCTTGTTGTTCGGCCTTCTTGGTCAGGGAGGAAGCATGGCGGTTCCAGTAGCTCCTCAGTGAGGTGCACACCCGAAATGTATCGTACAGATGTAAATGTGCAGTAAATCTAGTTCATCCAGAAATCGCACAATATAATATGTGGTTAAAATATGTGGTATATCTTTAACTTTTTGTCAGCAAACGCAAGTAACTACCCTTATGTTGATGTCCATGCAACACGCACTTAACCAGGCAAATGCAGATATAAATAACATGCTGTCCTTTAGGACATCAAAACTAGTTATAATGCATCGTTAATTTTGTAACAATGACTTCTCTAGAGAGAAACTTTATCCTGGATGTACTGGATGTGATCATTACTTCCGGTTATTTAATGTTTTGACACAGAATGCAATGTAAACTATAATTGTTCTATTAGATACTCGAGCCATTTGTTCTAAATTTAGATTAAACATACAGGATAGTATTTAAATGAACGTTTAAATGCATACATTTTTAAAATTTCATCTTGTCCCTTAAATGTGTCCCTTAAGTAAGCATCACAGCTTGGATCTAAACAGTTTTAATACTTCTGTGGAAATTCAGTGATTAAATGGATCTTTAATTTCCTTTGTTAGGTTTTTAGGCTAATACATCCAATCTCATGTTCACTGCGCTTGATTAAAGGAATGCAGTTGATGCTGCATTTCAAATGATTTAGGTTTGCTAGATTAAACTAAACTATATATTTATAGATTTTATACATGAGATTTAATTAGAATAAACTTAAGGTATCTTACAAAAACATTGCATTCTTACGTGCAGCATGTTCAAATGTTCAGAATAAATCAACTTTATTATTATCTATCTTAATTATTAAATCAGAATTGATTTGAACTGGCTTGATTTTATTTTGTATACGCTGATCACTTTAACACTGATTCATTTATCTCGCCATTTATAGCATAGGTTCTAATATTTTGTTCTCAAAAGAAAAAAAACCAAGGGCGTCATTATAATATATATTTATGGGGGCAGGTCCCCCCCAGCATTGAGATTGTGCGCACCGCCACCCCCCCCCCCAGTGTGGCATAAAATTACGGCCGTGGTTCTCCCCCCCCCCCCAAGTTGACTCCATGGCTACGGCCTTGGAAATACCCCAGCAAATAAATTAAACGAAATTTAGTTCAAAGTGGTTAGAGAGAGCTGGCTGTGCAGTGACCCTCTGAAAAGTTGCACTTCCCCCCCAAAATGGCTGAAACAGCCACAAGGTGACAGGGGATGTCTCTCTCGTGTGGGTTTTGCCTGGGGGAGCCGCCTACGAATCTCCAGATGTTTCACAGAAGCACTTCATGTGCGGAATATCAGCGCGATCCACGCCTGTAACCTTCTGAACCACTTTAATTCAATGGACGTAATTCAATTCACCGTATTGTCAGTCATGCGAACAGGATAAATGATCTGATACCTACTTGCATAATGGTTTTGAGGTGATTTGAAGGTTGTTAAAAATAAATTAATGCAGGTTAACCATCTTTAGGACATTAAATATACAGTGTTTACCGCTATATAGAAGTGGTTTAGTTGCTCTAAGCATTCTTCAAGCACTATATTGTAAAGCCATGTTTTAATCAATATATCAGTTCAGCTTATTCTGCTCAACTTCAAATGTACTGTTTTCTTTAATAATTTTTTCAATGCCCTCTATACTCACCTAAATAGCTCTTTCCTTCTGAATAAACAGCCAGCGCTCCGTTAAATTGGCACCTGGTGCAGAGTATTCATGTCCCACCCAGCTGCTATGACCTGGACTGTGGCTGTTTTAGAGGTTGTCCTGCTTGACTGTGGTTTCTGGTATATTCTATTCCACTTGCCAATTTGGTTTAAAAAGTATGTGGTGTTTTATTGCGTCTCTGCATTTGTTGTTTTGGAGGATGATATCTGTGAAGGCCAAAAATGAGTAATGAACACATGAATGTCCATCACACACATTGTGTATTTGTTTTTATCAATATCCTTCCATCTTCAGGGTAAAAAAGGTATACATTTTAGGCCTTGGACCACTGAACAAGGAGTAGGGGTCACTAGGTTCTGAGCCTTGGCCCTCACCTAGCTGGCTTGAAGCCATCTTCTATTCCTGCTGTGTTGTATTGATTCAGGCAGAAGTCCACTGACCCACATTATTGGGGAGAGTAAGAGACGCTGGAATGCAGCCTTCTGATTGGAGGCAGGGCCAGAGTTAATCAGCCATGCTTGAGGCCTGATTTACAGCCCGCCTGCCTTGACACTCTGCCCGCTCGGTGTTGAAGGAGGATGCTGCACTCAGGCAGCTGTGCTTCTCCCCCACTGAGACTGGGTTTGATCTCTTATCTCTGCCCACCAGAAGTGCAACAAATTATATTGGCATATTTTCTTAATTATAGGCTTACCATTATGGAGTACGCCTTTTTCTAAACTGTAAGCATCCGTTGTCCGCATGGCCGTCTTCCGCTATTAATAATCTTACTTTTATTGTTCCTAACCACTGGATCATCTCGCAAACCACACCGTCTGTGGCTGTTACGCGCCTCGCATGTTTGTGCCTGTGTGGCAGGGGGGTGTTATTATGTCACAGGGTGCTTTTTCATCGGTGGAAGAGCAGAAGGGAGATGTCTCTGTTTGTTCACATTTCTATGGATCCCCCTACAAAGGGAGCACATATGGCAGTGCCGCGATTCCAGAGGAGGGTTCCTCCAGAAGCCGCTCCACCCCACGCAGGATTCATTAGCAGGCGTGACATCTCCACTTTGTGTCTGTTGCCATGGTTACCCTCCATCTGCTGTGATGAGCGGCAGAGTTCCCTCCCCCCATACACTGATTTCCCTCACACCTGACGCAGTAACAACTAGCCAGATTGCTGACCTGGCATGAAGGTTGAGGATTAGGCTCCGCCCACCATGCTTTATTGCGATCCTATTGGTGTGTAGTGTTGCCGTGCAAACCTGGGCATCCATTTCATAGGCTCTTTATCCATTTCTATCTATACGGTCAGGATAAGAAAGGAAAGCCCTCAAAATGTCTGTTGTAGTGTTTTCACAATTTGAGAGCTATATGACAAAAGGAATTGTGTTCTTTTTTAATCTTCGTATATGTATAATTTGTGTATCTTTAAGCATACCTACAGTGTATTGATTTTAGCAGTTATTATCGAAATGGTGAAAGGAATGTTATGGAACTGCATGTCCACATCAAAAAGCAGCTTTCTCTCTATTTGTTGTTTTTTTTTCCTTTTAATTTGATCTGTCCTTCAGTAAGGATGTTGGTTATTTGAACAATGTTTTCTGGCTTCCCGTATTTTAAACATGGATGAAATTAGTCAGTTCCCTGTGTCTCACCATTGTTAGATTAAAACAGAAGTCTTTTACAAAGATTAACATCCAAAGAACAGTTTAATTTCAATGTAAAAGTCCCTTGTACTACATCAGTATTCTGGGTGTATCTTAGGGGACTTTTACTCTGAAATTAGATCTACGGGGCTGCCATCATGTGTTCCTATGGCTACGACATCAGACTTGCATATTACTGGAGAAGTTGGCAGGGACACATAGGGTTTTTGCTTGCAAAAAATAAAATAGATGTCTTCTAAAACGAGAAGTAGACATGTCGATTCAGGAACATGGCGTCTGAGGTGAGGCCCAGGATTTCACATAGTGACTTACAAACATGATGAAATTGCAGGACAAACCATGCGTGTCAAGTGATGAAATTGCAAAAATAGTTCTTTATAAGCTGGTTTGCAAATTCAGTTTTTCCTTTCTGAAAGAGGCTGAATCAAGTTGTATTTATTTGTTTTTTCATTACAGTTTGGAACTGGTATCACTGAGGTGAAGATGGTAACTGGTCTAACCTAGTTAAATTAGCCAGTGTTGCCAAATAATCTCGATCTGGCATCAAATGCAGGCAGGTA